>JAGKQL010000025.1:4852979-4930494 GCA_018398635.1 Cyprinodon brontotheroides
AAAAAAAAAAAAAAAAAAAAAAGTTAACTGATTTGTAAATTTTATTTCAGTTTAGTATAGCAATTCTGACAATAAAAAAGTCAGAATTCTGACTTTAATCTCGGAATTCTGAAAAAAAGTCAGAAATTAGATTTTTTTCTCAGAATTCTGACTTTAATCTCAGAATTCTGACAATAAAAAAAGTCAGAATTCTGACTTAATTCTGTTAAACTGAAATAAAATTAAAAAATCTGTTAACTTTTTTTTTTTTTTTTTTTTTTTTAACTGGCCCTAATCCTCTACTACGGAAGAGGATTAGGGCCAGTTAAAAAAAAAAGTTAACTGATTTGTAAAAAAAAAAAAAAAAGTTAACTGATTTGTAAATTTTATTTCAGTTTAGTATAGCAATTCTGACAATAAAAAAGTCAGAATTCTGACTTTAATCTCTGAATTCTGACTGAATTCTGACAATAAAAAAGTCAGAATTCTGACTTTTTTCCCATACTATAGTGATATACAATAAAAAAATATCAGTTTATTTTTTTTTTTCAGTGGTTCTAATCCTCTTCCGTAAATACAAGGAGCATTTAGTTATTAAAAAAAAAAAAAATACCAGAACACTTAAATTATGCTGAAAGCCTCAGTTATTTTAAATCAGAGTAAAAAAACAAATACTTGTTAAGAACTGCCTTTGACTTAAAGTTAAATTCTTAACTGAAGTATCATTTATGGTACTGATGTTTTTTTGTCTGTTTTTTTACAGCCTGCTTTTATCATCTTTTTATCTTTTATTCTGCTTTTATTTTCCTTGTTTTATAGTTTAAATCATGTAAATCAGATTGGATATTCTTTGTTCTGAATGTTGCTATACAAACTGATTATCCTTGCCTTAATATCTTAAATCTAGTAAGTATCCTAAGTGTCTCGGGAACTTCCTTAGCCAAGTAAACGTAGTAGTGATAACTACAAGTTTAACCCCTCTCAGCCAGTAAGTGAACTTCCAGAAAAAAATAAACTAAATAATTTCTCCAATGTGGAACAATAAGGGATTTTCTGTTCTATTCTATTCTATTCTATTCTATTCTATTCTAAGTGGCACACACACACTCGGCCGTTCACTCTAGTTCTATAATGTTTGTCAGCTGATAAATAGATCTGCTACTAATTTATACCTTAGCAGGAAAGAAAAGCAGCAACCTCCACATCCATTCTGTGCTTCTTTGCTTCCTTAAAGGTATAGTAGAGGACCTGCCATCAACACCTTTAACCCTTTAAAGCCTGATCCAAAAAAACTTCAAAACAGAAAATTACTTTTTTTTGGTTTGAATGCCTTATTTGCCCTTTTTAACAAAAAATATGTAAAAAGAAAAACAGAAATATATTTTTGATATTAATAGTTTATTACTATGCGATAAAGTCAAGATAATTTTTTGTGTAGTTTTCTACTTGCTGTTAGGTATACCTTTCTTGATTGTGTACAACAGGATTTTGAGCAAAGTTTACCATTGAATTATGCAAAAGGTGTCAGATGCAAAACATTTTTCAGAAAACTGTATGTATCAAATATGATACATTTGGTATTATAGGAAAAAAGAAAAAGCACATGCACAACTCCCAAAATTCAGCTCCCAAGGGAACACCTATTAAACATGTGCAAGATTTTAAAGTAGCCCATTTCTGCTCATGTACACTCTGATTTAACGTTGCTGTTGTCACTCATACAAGATTACTTTCCACAAGAATATTTGCAATTTTTCCACTATGTCAGACTCACCACCGGCAGTAAGTGAAAATAAGAATGAGCAAGTAAGATGGCCTCACGGAAACTTATCACCAGAATGATTAACAATTTGGAATACCACTTATTTACTCAGAAAAAGGAAAAATATCTTCCACTATTCCTTTAAATCATCACCGTTGGCATTATAACCACAGGCACATATATAATTTCAACCCTTCAAAGTTCATAAAACAATAATTTATACACTGTATATTTTTTCATTAAAAGTTAATAGTTTAATTTCAAGCCACTCTAGACATTCTGCGAATATTCTACCTTTGCAAAATGAATCGCTTTGATGAACAAGTTGTAGCTTTGACCTTTAAGCTGTTTTAAGCAAGTTTGAATCTGACTCCTATTTAAGATAAAAAAAAAATATGATTGTTTAAGGGATATAGAGGTGAGAGTAAGTGCATCACCAATCATCATACCCCAAACAATAATGGTTGGGAGAGAGGCAGGGACCTAAGATCAGTGTATTTAAAAAAAATAAATAAATAAAATAAAATAAGAGTAAAACCAAAGTGTTGGCGTGTCCATCGCCACAATAGCTGATCATCCGGTTTAAGACAGAGGCAAGATAACGACACAGAGACATGAATTTTGTTTGGTCTCCATGCAATCATTTTTGTGAATGAGCTGCTGCCATTTATTGGCGATTGCCCACAGGTGTGGAAGCCACGCCCACATCCAAAAGTGGATACCAGGATCAATTAGGGACACAGATGTCAACACAAAGACTATATCTTTATCCATAAAAACAATGAAATATTTCAACTATTACTGATAGAAAGACATCAGGAGGATAAAGGTCAGTGGAACAGAGTCATACAAACAGATATGATGGATAGTTATAGATGGTTGGAGTAGACTGATGTTCTATTTTTGTTGCTTGGTCTACAATTGATGAGACCGACTTTCTTTTTATGGTCATCCTGCTTATCACAATAGTAACACCAAAAACAATCTGTTGCAACTGTGTCACATTGTTTGTCCTGGTCCAAAAATCTCTGCATTAAAGCAAATAAGACCAACCGAAGGTGTAAATTTTATCACTTTTACCTTACACCAATCCATGGATTCAACAATTAGGGTCAATCTGCCTTAAAAGCTCATTACTGTGACCTGAAATACTTTCAAACTTACATTTCCAGTACATAGTTCACACAGAAAAATATTAGAACACAGCATCCGGCATCCATTTAAACATTTAATGACCTTTTATGTGAATAAAGCAAACATGCTGATGGTTTAAAGGTTATTAAGACACAACTAGTAGAAACTGCTATAATCATTTTACATTTGGAGTTTTTTTTAAAGGATTAGTAACAAGGATTTATGTCATGTTTGTTGGGTAAGAGTAACTATCTCTGACCTTTTAATAGAATCTGATTGTAAAAACTGCACACTTTTCCTCTAACTGAAGAATTGTGTATATTTTTATGGTAAAGAAAAGAGAAGTACTTTAAAGTGGCTTAGGAAGAGTAAATGCAGAGAGTCATCGTTATTCATTGAACGTACAGGTATTTGTTTATTTGGAGCAGGACCAATCCCTTGAAGTGTTTCAGGCTGAGTCGATATTCTTCAACAGCTTTTTTTTTTTGTAGAGCAGAAATACTTAAAACATCCTAAAACTTTACGACACAGCTTGGCCAAAATTATTTATATTGTTATTTAACGGTTGGACCCTCTCCTGCTTTTGCTCTATTCTAATTGGTGTATGTGTTTCAACAGCCAGGTAAATACAGTGGCTTTTATAACAAAAAACAAATCTGCTCTAAATTTACTATAAAAAGCTCTGGCTTGCGATTACTTTTTTTATTCAAGAGTTAACCTGGTTACAACTGAGCTAAAAAAAAAAGATTTTTTTTTTGGGATATAAGCAAAAGTGCAGACTGTGCACAGTTAATTACAGATTTCTGTTGTTTTATGATTTCTGTTGTTTTTATCATTCTATTCATTTATATCTTTTATATTGCTTTTAATCATTTCTTTTGCTATGATACTCTCATCAGTGGAAACAGTGTACTGTATGCAGGTCATAAGACGGTCAAATGTTTTGCAAGAATGCTTTCCTGTTTTTCATTTGAGAAACACAGAAGTTAAAAGGTTCATGACCCCCCACACCTTTTTTAAAAGCGTATACTGAAACCGGACATGTTCCCTATCTTAAAAATTCATGCTATGTCTAAGAGATTGCGTAATCGAAACTAACGCCTGCTGTTGTAATGTGTTGACTGCTCAATAAATAAGCCTGAAGCAAGACGAAGATGCACAGAGATCCCAAAGCTCTGTGTATTTTCCCTTTGCAAAGCATGGTCAAGAAAAATTTTACACTGTCTTTGTTTCTTTCTTTATAGGTTAAAGTTGGGGAAACTTAAAAACCCTAACAGTAACTATTCTGTATTATTTCGATTCGTTCCTATCAAATCCAGAGGCATCACCTCAAAGCTACAGGGTAGGGAAGGTGGTTAAATTTAGCTATTTAGCCATTCTTTTTAAATGAACTCATTTAGAGAAAAATAAGTAGCAAAATGAAATAAATAGTAATAAATAAAAATTACCGGAAGCACCCTTCATTCCCATTGTGCCATAAACCATGATAATAA
Source organism: Cyprinodon brontotheroides (assembly GCA_018398635.1). Taxonomy (NCBI): domain Eukaryota; kingdom Metazoa; phylum Chordata; class Actinopteri; order Cyprinodontiformes; family Cyprinodontidae; genus Cyprinodon; species Cyprinodon brontotheroides. The sequence continues at coordinate 4,857,348 of JAGKQL010000025.1, forward strand.
ATTATTTTAATATTAAAATGCTTTTTGATACAGAGAAATGCCTCCAACTATGACCCCGAACTCAACCCCATTCCTTCAGGAAGAATTACAGAAGGTTAAGAATCAATTGTCTAAACAGTTATTGATTTAGGATTTGGTAAAACATTTAATGAAATATTATTTACCCAAATGTTTTATTTACCTCTTGGATTTTCATAGACATTTGTTTTGAACACATTCAAATTGCTCTAAATTAGTTAAAAACTTATCTTTGTTTGGACAAATTAATATATCAAACTGTGATATCGGAGGGTTGTTGTTGCCTTGCAGCAATAAGGTTCTGGGTTTGATTCCTGGCCCGTTCGCACATTCTCCCTGCATGCATGGGTTCTCTCCAGGTACTCCGGCTTCCTCCCGCACACCAAAAACCTCATTGTTAGGTTAATTGGCTTCTCTACATTGTCCTTTGTGCGTGTGTGTGTGTGCATGGTTGTGTGTATTTTTGTGTCTCTGTGTTGACCTGCGACAGACTGGTTATCTGTCCAGGGTGTATCCCGCCTCTCGCCCATAGACTGATGGGTAAGGACTAAGTGGGAGAAGATGGATAGATGAAACTGTGATATCCATATCATTGGTCAATTTTTTCATTATAGTTCACAACCATTAAAAAAATAAATAAATAAAAAAAAAAAAAACCTGAATGTTGGAGCTGTACCTACAGTATACCATATATATATGTTTACATCACTTTTTTTCCACCAGTGTTTTTATTACTGCTGTTTACCTTTTATCAAGGCTGCTCTTTAAAAAAAATGAAATAGTCTAGAGAGCTGTACTTAACAATATTTACTTTTGCATACACTTGTGTGTACAAAATGAAAAGATAAAATATGTCTAAGTCTATTTTCATTTATTTTTCTTAGCCCATTTCAATTGAATTTCAGCGGTTCAGTCAATAATTCATAACTTGAATATTTTTAACCTGGAGTTAAATGATTATTTCATTAAACCTGCTTCAAATCTGAGCAATTGTCATAACCAGAAGACAGTTGCAGCCCAAGTTCATCCTTATCACTCCATTAAACAGCACTAATCTTCAATTCAATTCAATTCATTTTATTTATATAGCGCCAAATTCACAACACATGTCATCTCAAGGCACTTTACAGTTCAAACAGATCATACAGTCAAATTGATACAAAGTTTTCTATCTAAGGAAAACCAGTTGATTGCATCGACTCATTGACTTAAATACAATCCCTCACACTAAGCATGCTTCCTTCCTTCCACAACACAGTAACAACCCAATCAAAAATAAGTAATGAGCGCAAACTTCATTGACTTTTGCCTGATTATAAAATGTAAGAAATCACCTATCCTCACTAGTTGCACCTCTGTGATCCTCCGGTTAAGACAAATAGCATCAACTAATCACATTCAAACTTCAAACGTAAGTAAAACAACTTTGAAATAACTTTATTGACCACAAAGTTTTGCTGTCAGAGGGCACTGCCTTGGCCATGAAATGTCTTCAGAAATATCAATAAAACTTATCAGAGCTTGGCCCAGCTAAATAACAAACTTCATATGCTACAGCACCAGGTTCATAGAAAGGTTTATGCAGCATTAAATCTGGGTACTATTGTATGTCGTAAAACTGTAAGGTTTGTTCACAATAGAATGATGGAGATATAACCTTTTCATGTGGAGTTAATTCAGAAAGTTTTTACACAGTCTGGATTTTATTAATGGAAATAATAAAAAAAAAGAATAATGTGTTAAATTGTTTTTATTTAATCAACAAATGTTTAAATGTGTGATCTTTGAAATTACTATCGTTTTCCACACGAGCTGTTTACCAATGTGCTGTGAAGTCAACCCTAAAATCCCGCTGCCCTAATCCTCTGGTAGTTTAGGCAATTTCCGAGATCACACAGTTAATGGAGGATAGCGTGCATTTAAAACCACTTTAAATTAAGACCACTTTAAAAGCAGAAAGCAGAGTATGCATCTGCATACAGATTTACACTGAGGAGAAGCCTGTGTGGTGCTGAGCTCTATCTTTAGCCATAGATTCTCTGAAGTCGGTCAGTTATCTGTTAGTATACAGCTACACAAGCTGCCAAATGACTGACAGAACCGTTTAAACTCTGCTGTAAACCCAATAAAAAAAAACTTAAGTGTCACACAAAAAACTGGAAAATAGTGGAGTTTCAACAAGGTTGTTATGGAGCAAAAAAAGTTGAGCATTTCAAGTACCATGGTGAAAAAACGTTAAGCTCACATGCAACAGAAGTTAACAGAAGAATGCAGGCCGAGAATAGAAACCTGCAACTGGTGAAATGTATTCCTTCTCCTTTTGTTTTGCTGATTCAGACCTAAAGAAACACATGCAAACCGAGCGCCTTTTATTATTGAATTTTTATTTAGTGGTGAGATATGCAGCACATTTCTCTGTGCCTCAGTTTCAACAGCTGCATCACCAAGCACCCGAGAGACTCCTCAGGACGGCGGGACTGCAAGCATATAGTTTGGCTCAGAGGAATGCAAAAACAACTGTCATTATCTATGATCAGCACCACAGTCTGAGACAGATAAATGATGAAACTGCTGCAGCAATAGAGGAAATCAGTTTGCTCAAGGGGAAAGCAGAACATCATATGTTATTCATCTCTAGTTTGGTTTGGGAAGTAAAAAATAGCAGTCTAGGAAGAACTCTTAGCATGGTAATTAGAACTGTCCTATAAATGATTAGATTGTCCTTTTTTTCTGCAAAGCGAAGAGTAACTATGATTTCACTAAACCATTTTATCTTTTTCATAGTTATTTTTTTTGCATTCTTAGCCAAAAGAGGTGTGATTGATATATTACACGTTAAGAGGTGGCTTGGCTTTCCCCTCATCCTATTAGCCACATTTGAAAAGGTGCCTGTGTTTGAATATCATGTGCTTTGAAGCAGACATCATTCATGATTCTGCTTGTTCATTTAACATTCGATAAGAAACAACATCCTCTTTAAAAAACAACTGGATAATTAAGGCAGAAATGTAGAATGAAATCTTTTTCTTTTCTCCCTTTTTTGCACATACTGACCTTGATCTGTTGCGAAATGCCTAATAGAAATGAATGGATGAACCCAATAAATAGCTAATTAAATGTAAAATATGTTTTTCTGAGCAACATTCTTTACCATTAGTCGTTAAGGCCAGATTTCATGTTTTTTTATTTTTATTATTATCTTATTTATCAAGCTAATTGTTCCTTTTCCAGCCATGATATTGATTTGGATTCTTCTTCATATCTTTTGATGTTTAATAGCCTTTCAGCTTCACTTCTTGTTTTCTGGTCTGACTGCACACGAACACGTCCAAACACATGCTATTTATAGCTGTGTGGAAGAACAATGTTCTACTCAGAGATATTATTGCTTCAATACAACCAGGTAGGGGGTAATAATAAGTGGGTTTGTATGAAAAAAATAAAAGTGCTGAAAAATAAAGAAAAAGTGATCTCTTACCACCTGCGTACCAATGAACCTTTGTGTCCTGGTGATTACTGGGAGATTAATTAACTACATGGGTTGTTTCTGATATTTGTCTGATATTATCTTACTCTTTGGTTTTCTTTCTCTGCTGTCTGACCCTGCAGACTGTGTGGTCAGAAGACGCTTAGTGGGGCCAAGTGTGCAGGTACAGAAGCCCAAATTTACACTGCACATGCACAGCGTTTATATGACGATTAGGGGCGGGAGGCATAATTATGGCCTGAATTTGGTAAATAATCTTGTCTAGTTTACTTTCGTTAAATATCACTGTTCATCTTTTTGGCTCGTAGATGTTGTCTACTCATCCAACAACTTTATTAATTTGTTGATATTTTATGACAGCTGTGATCTGGACATGGCATTCTTATTCTGATTTTGAAAAGTTTTTTTTTTTATTTATTTATTATTTTTTTCATCTCTTTAAATATCCTGCCTATCATCTATGTTCTTCATCCCTGATCTTCTCACTGCTTCCATGTTTCTGATCCTCGCCTGCCTTCTTAACTCCTCTTTGCCAGGCAGGATTTGTCATTGGACTAATGATGCAGAGAAACCATCACAAAAATTCCCTTTGTGGACTTTAAGATTCAGACATCAACAGGACGTTAGACTTCTTCATTTTCCCTTTTTAGTTTCCTCCAAACATTTGGGTGACCAGATCTGTGGCCCCCTACCAGTTCCCGATTTCTATTAAATCTTTTAAAACATTCCCTGTGCCTCTTTAACAAACTGTACAAGTCTAGATGAGAGGAAATAAAAGGCATGATAAATGGGCCTAGTTTATTCTTTTTTCTTTTATACATCAACCTTTGAAGTTTAGAAATCTTGCAAGAATATTAAAAGAATTAGAAAAGTTGTTTGGAGTGACCTTAAAGTTTGCTGAATTTATGGAGTTACTGAGTGTTAAGGAGATGCTTGTGTAGTTTTAATCCTTTCATTTAGGGGCCATTTTATAACTATAATTTTTCTTTTCACTGCAAAATTGATAACTTTGTATAATTATAAGTGTTTTATCACCTCCATTAAACAGATACAATTTCATCAGGTAATCATTTTATATTAGTTTAAACATAAGACTGGTCAGCCATTTGCAAAGCACCATGAAAGTCTGCCATCTTGAAATAACAGATGGCAATGAGTAATAAAAGAGAACTAATATGCAGAATAACATATTTCTCCTTTCTGAAAGTCTGCAAGTTTAAAAGTCAACTGAAAGTCTGCACTACTGCAACTCAATGCTAAACCATGCATATGCTGCCGCAGCACAAGGAACAGTTTCAGCGTCGCTAAGAAAGCAAAAAAAGAGAACTTCAAAGAAAACACTGGATGCATCAAAAAATAGGGATGAACGTCGGTCAGGCCTTCTCCAGGTGGAATGAGCTAATGAAGGAGACCATTTTATAAGGAACACTGGAAGTTATGTTCCTCAATAAGTAAAGCAAAACTGGACTGCCTTAAATAGTGTAAAGCAAAATTCTCCATTTTTGGTTTAAAAGACAGTGTTGTTTGTTACAATAGAAAAGTTTAACTGTAGATCTTGAAAAATCTACCATCACAGATTTAAATGGGTTTAGTAGCTATAAGTGCCATGTGATGAACGCTGGCTTCTGTCACAGTAAATGCCAGCTTCCCATTGGCTTTAAATCCACCATTGTCGTGACAACTGTGTCTATGTTCTAACTGCCACACCCTAACTTCTTTTAATCTGTTTATTACTCTATTTAATTTTTAATACCTTCTCAGCAATATAGCAAAGCTATATTGCTAGTTCCCTTTATCTTTATATCTATAATTTAAAAGCTCCATGAAGTTATTATTATATTCATGAATCCTGTCAAAGTTTTTATAAACACGGCAGTTATCATAAAAGCCAGTAGGCTTTTGGTCGCCATGACGCGAGTACTTTGCGCCGCCGCCATCTGATGACGGCCTCCTTCTTCCTTTACCGCTGCTCAGACTACCGCCTATGACTACCAATGCGATACTGTAACAGCGCCGACACATGATCGCTTAATGGGAAAAACATAGAAAATGGGTTAATCCTTTCCACCGCTTCCTCCTGCTCTGGAGTGAGCCACCACGGAGACCGCTGGCCAGAGATGTAACGCATTCGGTCGGGCGAAGCTTGGATCGTGGCCTGTAAGACTAATTCCAACATAACTTTCCACAGTATTCCTATCGATGTCAATGAGAGTGTGTTTCCTGCATTTTCATTCTGGTAAGTTAAAGATGCACGGTTTTATTTTTATAGCCTGGGCCTACTTTCTTTCTTTCCTTCAAAGTTGGATGATTACTTAAAAAATAATAATAAAAACGGCAGCGGAAAAAGGCTCTGAGAAAACCCGGAGGGTTTAGGAAGGGGTTGGCAGTTAACGCTACTAACTACAATCTTTGAAACACATAGCAGCTAGTTAAAAGTACATTACATGGAGTGGTTGTTAGCACTAACGGTTAGGACTGTTTGCTGGCTTAGGTTCCAGAGCCCGCCTGATCACAGCTTACCTTTTGTACGGGATTACTGTGTTTGCTGGTTTTAAGTGATCTGCAGCTCCTTAGAACCCATCCATTCATGAACTGCACATGAGACTCCAAGGACTTGTACAGTAGCTTCGCGAACTGTTTTGAAGTATAGGCGCCACTATCGGTGCTCCACTTATTGTTTGGAAATCATATGGATCCAAATTATTAATAATGCTAGTTTTTTCAACATACCGGTCCTGGCTCTCTATTTAATGTGTCCCAGTAAATTCCAGATCCTTTTTCGATTTTAACATCTTTTTTCTCTACTTCTACGTCTCTTCTTTCAACAGAACAACGTTGTATCAGAGCTATGTTTTTACGCATGAGCTCTCATCATGGCCGCCACGCCCCACAATGCAACGCGGATCCTGAGCCCTATATGTGTTTGAGGCAGTGACGTGCTACGGTATGGTGTTTGTTTGAATGAAACACCTCCATTTCAGATTTCCGTAATTCTTACCGAATATCCCTTTAAAGAATTTAAGGCATGGCTTAGATCCCTTTCTTCCATCTCGCTGCTTCTTTTGTGGGTATATTCTCAATACATCCGTTTGATTTTATTGCCATTAACACACACTGGTCTAGTTACAACTGTTAGTTACTAGTTACCTTAGCGTGCAGCAGCAGAATCATCATATCCCTGGACTTTAAACAAGGGTAGCAACTTGGTGTTCATGAAAAGAGTGAAAAACAAAAAGACGCCTCCAATGTATTTCTTTATTTCAAACATATGTCAAGCAGTTAATTTCTGCCTAATGCTTCCTTGCCTGGTTTTATGTTTAAATCTTCTGGATATTGCTGGTTTGATTTAAGATTTAAAACTGCCCAGACAAAGCTGAAAGAAAGGCTTGAGATGCAACTATTTTATTAAGGATGCTTTTGTGTGCAATGCAACAACAACCTCAGGACATCAATAGAGGTTGGTCTTCCCAAAAGCACTTGAGAAAGGTTTAAAGGCCTTTTAGGCGAGTCTTCCTGAAAAATGAACTGAGGTGAGCATTGACATTAGATTAACCTGCTTATACTTTAGAGACTTGGTTTTTTTAGATATAGGCTCTGCCCTTTGGGTCAAGTTGGTCTATATAATGCACCAATGTCTAATGGAAAACACTACATCAAAGACTGACTCATAGGGTAGGGGCTGCTTCAGTAGTCACAGATACACAATGCATTTGGAGTTTCAATGATGATGAATGTGTGTTTTATGAAACATTTGTGCGAGGGGATGCTCCACTCCTGTCTCATGATTGAAGACCATCCTGCCTTGTCATTCTGATGGAGCATTCTGTCTTCATGAACTGATCAATTGTTCTGTCAGAACAATACTCTGTTTGTAACCAGGTGTGATGTTCTGTTAATAAAACGCTCTGCGGAGGACGTCCAATGGGAGACAGTGTGTTTGAGTCTGGGGTTCAACTGTCTCTCCTTCTGCAGAAATTGTATCCATTACTGTGTATTTCAGTTCTTCTTTTGCAAAAACCTACATTTTATGAACCCGACAATTACATTTACTAATATCTTTAACCATCAGGTTATTAACGTTTAACGATATTTGTTGATAATGCTGCACAACTTCCCCTTCACTCCTGTACTCTTCTTTTGTTTTGCTGCTTGCAGCTTTCCCCGGCTTTCCTTTTTCACTATAACTGAGCCAGACTACTGTTGTCATTTTTTGCCTCACAAAACACATCATGTAATATTTGTTGGGCTATGGGGATGCATTGTTATTTTACCCACGCTGAGATGGTATGAGGTTGTAATGAAAAAAGACAAACAATGTATCGATTAGAGTCAACCTAAGTCAAGCATAATGAAAATATATTAAATATTTTCAAAAATTACAATTGTATAACTGGAGACTTTTGTGTTTTATGGGTTTGGTAAACTTAAACTGCTAGTAACAGAATGCTCTAAGAAAAAGTGTCTATAGAAAAGACTTACTAAAAAAAGGCATTGCGTCATGGACATCAGCCTAAGTGTTTTACTCATTTAAAGTGTGATAAATGAAACACTAAGGCTGCCTGCTGCTCCCCCCGTGGTTAGCTTACTGGTTAAACAGGTGGGCATATCATGCAGTCAGTTTTTTTGTCTACAATGTTGCCCAACTTCAAAAGAACATTATATATAAAATATTACAAAACAGATGCACAATGAAATAAATAGTTAGGTCTACACAAAGGAAAAGTTGGGCTTACCCTTTCTCTATCTAGAACTTGTAAAGGTACAGGTCTGAGGTCAAGAACAAGGACAGCTACTGTGGGGCCCCAAAGAACCCAGACATAAACTGTTTACATTTCTACATTTGCAGAGCACTATTTGCAAAAACCAGCTGCTATGGAGACGGTTACTTAACCCAGACACTCGCATTGATGAACATTGAACATTTTGAGTGCACAGATTTATACATTTCCACAGATCTGTCTGGATCTTAGGGATAAATGAAGAGAAGTCCCTATTGAACAATGAACACAGCTCTTTTTCTAAGCATTTCAGACAATAAATTCACCTCCAATATCTGGTGTAGCCCTCAGCATGTGGTTCAATTTGTCTCTAGACACAGTAAGAGAGTGAATTATTGCATCCTCTGTAATATTTGAAAGTCCTCAGCATATAACTCGACTGAAAATGAGTGTTAGTTTGACGCATGGTGGCTATGTTTTCTTTGATGCCCTCAATAGCACCTGTATCCATGGTGCAATATGGTCCACAATGTCAATTTAACGAGAAAGGCGAAGATAGATAAATGACTAAAGATAACTGATGTCAACCAAGAATTTGGAAGTATAATAAAACAAAACAAGAAAACAAAACTAACAAGTGTCAGACTGCATTTTTTTATCTGCCACTCTAAAATATTGTTTTGGAAAGACTCCGAAAAAGCTTTCAAATTTCACACTGAGTGCAAATGACAATGTCTGTTAACCTAATGATGTGTACAGATGGGAGTCACAGTGGGAAGGAAAGAGGAAAACGAGCGAAGTTTGTACAGGAGCTCCAATTGTTCATATGTGCACCATTACTGCAGGGTAGCTAAATCATTTCTGGCAGTGAAAAATGAAGAAAGCAGGAAACACATGCTTGTCATGTTGCATGCACCTTTACTGAACATTCTATAAGGTGCATTTATTCAGTTGCTCAATGCATTTGAGGAAATAGGTTGATAAATACAGTGTTTTAATGTTTTAGGGGACTTAAACCATCCCCAAAAAATATTAAACCATGTTTCTTTAAATTAAATGAGATAACTCACTGTTTTACCATTTTGCATACCATATAACCTATTATAATTTGAAGTAAAACTCTATGCTTGGAATTATGCTCTTAGATATATTATCACTGTTCAGATCATGGAATCAATAGCAGCTTATAGAAATACAAAAAACTGAGCAGGTAAAACAGTTGAAGGTTCTATTATGGGATATTTATTCTTCATCCACCTCTGCAGCAACTATCCTCTGCATGAAAACAAATGACAGTCAGCTCTGGCGTGAGCTATAAGATCAATGAGCCAGGCTGCTTTTATTTTCCTAACTTAAATGCAGTTTGTGCCAGCCTATGGTGGGAGGCATTTCCAAATTATTACATATTCCAGACAAACTTAGATTTAAATGATAAGACAACAATCCGCAGATGTGATTTCAAAAGAAACATTATTTCTTTGAATAAGAAAGAAACATATGAACCCTGGCATACATATCAAAAGTGTATTCTTGGCTGCAAAATGAAAGACTAAATACAATATCTGCCAACATCCTTTGAAGCATATATTGCATATCAAAGCAGATACTCATGCACACAAACAAAACAGCCTTCAAGGCCTGAAGCCTTTTGCTTTTCATAGTGTACCTCTTACTCAGTCAGCAGGAATACAAAATAAGGGCAAACCTTTAACACAACACCGCCATTACAAACGGCATGCTGAAGACTCATAAAGGGTCAAATAAAAAGACAATTTAAAAGACATTTAACAAAGCCTCTAAATATTAACAATAAAATATATAACATAAATTTGAAGAACATTTAGTTTAGAGTAATTAAATATAGATATATATATATATAGACATCCATGTTTTTATTGATTTGGTTTTGGTTGCATAAACATCCGATAAATACATATGTTCAGTGTGAAAAAAGAAGTTTGTTTAATTGGTATAACATAGACCTACGTAATCCCACAATAACATGATATTTACAGTTGATTATTAAAATGCTTTTCAGTAAAAGTCAACAGCACAACCCCAATAACAACTGTGTACTAGGTTTTATTCTAAAATGTATTTAAAAAGTCAAGTTTCAATGAATTCCTGTAAATGTCGAATAATAGCACAACGGAAAAGCTGGGGCCGCCCCATTCAAAACATCCCCACTCAACGTAAAAGTTAAATCCTCAACTCCAAATAATAGTACATGACACCTCAGCCCCTTGGTAGCTGTAGCCAAATGCCTTGCTCCCTAGGCTGCTGGAAAATAAAATTTCACCCAATGGGGATTAACAAAAATGACCCCTGTGTAGCAAAAAGCCACCCCGGAAATGTGCAACAAAACCCAATACCAAACAGGAATAATAATAGACTATCTTTTACTTCGGAGTCCAGGTGCTTTTTAGATCCCTTGTAATCTCCATTGACACCGAGACTTATGTGCCTGTGCACAAGGCCTCCCGCTTGTCTCGACCCGGTCTGAAAGCGGGAAACTCTTTTGTAAATCGCCGGTAAACATACATTTGCGCTTTTGCATGTTGTTGGCGCATCGACAGCTTATGCAATCTATATTCTGATGAACAGCTGCTCGACTGATGTGCTCAGGGATAACATCACACGCAGCGTGCAGCGCCCTAGTGCCTGTAAATTTAATGGTCCAATTAAGGTAATAAAAAATCAGCATATTTCTCACTTTAAAACCGGGACGCCTCGGGATAGGATGAAATAATGGATATGTCCGGGGAAATACGGACGCTTGGTCACCCTATATTTACAGACTAAAAGATCATACTAATGTTGACTATATCAGTGTGGAGTCCCCCCCAAAAAGATGCTTAAATGAAAAGACATAATATTTTGTCTCTTACTGACATAAGTGACATGGCTGCCTACTTCTCTAAAGCCCCATTTACACTACCCTTTTGAAACTGTGCAGAGAATGGTACGAGCACAACTGAGATAACTGTTGAGAGTAAATGGAACGAAACTGAGAAGAACAGTGCCAGACACAGCTAAACCATGCTAAATTTAGTACCAGTTCAACAGTAGCGCTTGGCATGTTTCAGTTATGTTCTCTGATAAAAAATAGCACATGAGCAGACCGTGTCATCTCCTAAACTAACTTTAGCGTTGATAAATTAAACATGTTGTGCAGGAAATCGATGCATTGCAGCAGTTAAAGGCTGCATCACAAAATGTGCAGCTAAAACCAGCTGTTCATGCAAATGGAGTGCAGGAAAGCACAACAATTATCTTTTTGTCTTCAAATCAGTGCTCAACGTTAGCAATTTGCTCATATTTGCTCTCTAAGGTGGTCAAAATTACTGCTCATCAGTTAAATAAACTGATTTCATGTATAAAGTCTAGATTTATACATGACTCATTTCATATTTTTATTTTTTCATATTTTTTTTTTTAGTTTGACTTTTTTTTTACGTAGATAAACAATCTACCCAATTTAATCAAATCACGTTCTGTTTACTATTTAAACACAGAAGCAAACTGGTGTATTGAAAAGGATTTATGAAAGGATGTTTTATCAGAGCTTTTACTGATAGATTTAACACGTGCAAATTGTTAAGGTTTGACCTCAGGTTTCAACACCAGTGAATGAGCTTTCTCCTTTACTGGAGATGATTGGACCCTTGCTGGTCCTCTTTTCCACCCTTAGCCGCACTCACAGCACTTCCTCAATTTTCTTAAGAAAGAATTGCTTTACGTTGGACTGTGCTGCTCTCAAGTTCTATTAGAGATCAAGCACCGAGGGACCTCAGTGGGGGGGATTGGTTTAACCCCTAGAGTAATGTTCAAGGTAAAAACCTTCAGGACAACAGGCGGGATAACCCACAGGAACACAAACAGCCAATGCATGGACCGATAGATCGAAGGAGCTTGTTTATGGAGACAGGAAATATATATTTTAAACCTGCAAAGTTGAAATTTCACGCAAATCATCATACTACCACCAGGCACATTTTTCCCCCCCCTTTCTCAGTTAAGGTATGATTTGATTCATTTCCAGAAGTAATTGGTGATTAATCAAAATGTTCATTGAATGCACTGTTCCACCCAACTAACTTTGAGAAAATCAAAAGTAATTAACTGAAATGTCCTTATCAATACAAACATTTCAAAAATAGTGTTTGTATTAGTGAATGATTATTACCATTCTAAAGCTTGCCAATTACCCTGATTTCTGATGCAGCTCATCCTATTGTTATAAGACAAATTACTTTCAACTTGATTTTATAAAATAAATACATAATAAAAAAAAAAATCTGATCTATTTACACATTTCCACTTTGATGATTGATTTGGTTGCACAAACTGTTCCAAACCATTGAAAAACATAGCTTTTTTGATGTTAAAAAATATTCTAAGTGCTTTGGGAATAATTACAAATAACTATAAATCTCTTCAGTGTTCAAAGAAATTTGGAACATAATAAAATAGATTAGGCTGAAATCCACAAAACTACAAATAATGCACCAAAATACGAACCTCTATATAAAACAATGAGACATTTTGACATTTTCTGGTCAGGGAAATTGTTACAAAGAAACCATTTTGTTTTGGAGCCAAGTGTTGCAGGGGTATAATACTCACTTGTTGATCCTGTTATTGATATTGGGAATAAATTGTTTTTTTGATCATCTGCATTAATTTAGTTTGGTTTGGAGATTATTGAAGGAATGATTTAGATTGGATTTTTGTCTGGAAGAGGGGTGTGTTGGCGCCATTATCAAAAGAGTCCACTAGGGGGACTAGTGCGCTCTTCTGCATTATTCAATAGGGCTTGAGGTAGGTAGGTGAAGCGTAGGCGCCAGCACGTCGCCCGCCATGTTGAATCGCGTCTTTACAGCGGCTGGCTAGACTTCTGCCTATGACTACGGGTACTGTACTCCCTCTCAGCGTGTTTTAATTTGATTAATTTCACCTTAGCTTGATTTCCCATGGTAAAACGTTGCTGTATTGTGGGCTGCTTAACAGCTCAAGCGCGCCGTCGCCGCTGGAAACATAAATGGGTTAACTTTCCGCTTTCCTGGATGGATGGGCCCGGCGTAACCATAGAACCAAAAGCGTCAAGAAGAGAGATAAAAAAGAGAGTGCGTCGGCTTTACTTGGATGGCTGTAAAACGACCGAACATAACTTTCCACAGTATTCCAATGTCATTGAGAGTGTGTTCCCTGCATTTCATTCTGGTAAGTTAAAGATACGCGGTTTTTATTTTATAGCCTACTTTGTTTCTTTCCTTCAAAAGTTGGGGATGCTTTTCTGAGAGGAAAATAATAAAAGCGACAGCGGGGAAAAGGAGACTCCAAATCGTGAAACCGGAGGGTTGTGGCAGTTAACGTTACCTACTACACCTTTGAAACACATATGCCAGCTGAGTTAAAAGTACATTACATGCGTGAGTGGTTGTTAGCATTAGCGGTTAGCAGTTGCTAAACTAGCAGGTTTCAGAGCCCGTCTGATCACAGCTTACCTTACGTGCGAATTACTCTGTTCCCACTGTTTTGCTGTGGCTGTATGATCTGCAGCTCCTGAACCCATCCATTCATGAACTGCACATGAGACTCCAAGGACTTGTAGCTTGGGAACTGTTTTGAAGTATAGGAGCTCACTCATAGGTACTCCACTCATTGTTTGGAACTTTATATGGATTCAAATGATGATTAATAATGCTGATTTTGTCACCATACAGGTCCCTGGCTTCTCTATTTAATGTGTGTCCTGGTAAATTCCAGATCCTTTTAGGGATTTTAACATCTTTTTTCTCTCTCTACTTCTGTCTCTTCTTTTCCAACAACAACGTTGTGTCAGAGCTATGTTTACGTTTGCGTAGCCGTCAATATGACTGCGACGTCCCACAATGCAACGTGGATCCCGAGCCCTATACAAGAGTAAGTGAAAGCGCTGCTGTTTCTTTTCTTACATTTTGTCCTTTTATTAGGGCTAACATTAGAAATTTGGAATATAAAATTAATTAGGTTGAAAATCCCACAAAACTACACATAATGCACCAAAATACGAACCTCTATAAAACAATGAGATGTTTTTGACATCTTCTGGTCAGGAAATTGTTACAAAGCCATTTTGTTTTTGGAGCGAAGCAAACCAAAGTGAGAGCAATCATTATGAATCAGTGGGAAACATTCCTGGGAGTGAATGACCTACAAATGTTGCTCCAAGAAAGCATTGGTACCTCAATCAGAAGGTCAAAAAAACAATACAGAACATCATCTAAAGCACTACAGATGTCATTTGTCAGCGTTTCATTCAACAATAACAACAAGACCAAGAAACAAAGGCATCTGGGGGGAGTCATAGACAAAGACAAGCCCCACTGCTGTACAAAAAGAATACAAAGGTCTGTGGCAATGTTGAAGGTTTATGATAGGTACGAATCAAATTACTTCTGTAGTTAAACTCAAGCAGCATTTCAGCAATGGGTCATTAAGCAGACAGTCAAACATGGTGTTTACAGTGTGACAGTCTGTTGGTTTTTACTACTCCAGGATGTGAACATCTTGCTCTAATTAATGGAGCAATCAATTCTGCTCTTTGACAGAAAATCCTGAAGGTGAAAGTCTGCGATCTAAAGCTCCAGCATACTTTGGGTATGCAGCAGGACGATGATATAACACATCTGCAAGTTCATTTTTGAATGACAAAATAAAAAAAACCTAAATGGGCTTTTTGTGTCACCCAGTCAAAGTGAAGATTTTAAGACAATGATTGTTAAATTGATCATGTTCATAATCTGTTTAACGCAACTGAAGTATTTTTGCAAAGACATTAGGCTAAAGTTTCTACTACTGTGATCTATAAAACCTACTGACGTTTAAAGCAATCACCTGAAGGCAACTGCTGCTTCCATGAACAGCTATTATTATGAGCAGAGGACAATTATTTCATCATACAGATATTTTCATTTAATAAAGATATAATTAAAAATTCATTTTGCAATTCTACCAGATCGTTATAAATATATAAAATACCCTGAAACATTCGAAAGAGAGAAAGATATTTTTTTCATAGTTCTGATTTCTTAAACTGAAGCAGCTGGTGAATAGATCCAAGGTGAACTTTGTATAAAGGTTGGGTCATGGCCAGCTGGAGAGAATAGAGAGTTTCTTTCCCCCCCCCCCCGAAAATCTCAGCCAAAGAAAAGCAGAGCAGAAAAAAAAGGGTTGCATTGCTTTAAGTTCCTGATGATTAATGTCTTGGATAAAGGCAAGTCCCAAACCGAAAAAAAAAAAAAAAAAAAGACTCATAACTTCTGAGGTCAAAATTAGAACTGGAACATTACAGGATAAAGAAAACAATGCAAACACATGGCTTTAGACAGTCCCCCCCCCCCAAGCTATTTTACATTGTGTTTCATATAATAGTTTAAGTCTGTGGTAAAACTTATTTAGAAGAAGAGGATAAATTCAGTTATGAATTACTAAGAGTTTGATAAGCAGAGGAATTTGTAAAATTTTCTGTCATTGTCAGATTGAATGATATTGTATTTGCACAAAGCTCTGGCAGTAACTTTGCACCTGTACAATCAACGTAAAGAGTTTCTGATGAAACAAGTACTGAACAGTTAAGGAGATGCAGAGAAAGATGCAGAGAAAGCCTTGCAGAAGATGGATTATGCATTTTCAGGATGTCGGAGGATCACAAGTTGAGTTCAGTTTCTACAAGCCAATAAATTTTACATTCACTTTATTATTTCAAGTTCTTTTTCAATCCACATGTAACTACCCCACCGAAAAAAAAAAAAAAAATGTTGAGTAAAGAGTCCACTTTTCCAAACTTTTGAGTTTGAAAGAAACAAGAACACATTAAGAACTCAATATTTAAAAAACTTCGGGTTATAGACAAAAGGAAACGGCTTTACAGAAAACAAGTCAAGTTGGGTGGAGGTCTGACCCAGGACCCAAATGCAGACACTGAAGCTAAAGATGGTTACATAAAGGATGAAAGTAAAAATCTAAAAAATAAATCCACAAAAACTGAGAACCAGGAATACTCACAACAAGGGGGCAAAGAGACAACGACAAACCATCAACAGTGACTGAGCATGAGGTGCATATATGAGAGAGAGAAACAAAGACCAGGCTAATCGCCAGATTGGGAGCAGGTGTGAACAGAGGAGTCTAGAAGGGAGGTAGGGAAAAGGAGACTGACACAAGAGGGCAACAGAGGGCAAACAAGAAATACCTTAGAACTCAAATACAATAAAAATTAACTAGAATAACACATGGAATGGAAATAAAACCAGTGAAAACTCAAAGATAAAACTTAAACAGAACCAAAATCATGACAATAAGCATGTTTTTGGGGTTACTTTAATCCTATAATGCCAATTGTTGTTTTTCCAACCAATCTATTCTTGGAAGAAATCCAAAGTCCATACAGCTGACAGCAACTCTCCTCCAAACTTCATCATCTTGACTGAAAACTGAGGCTATTTAGATGCCTGTCAAAATTCTTGCGCTTCCTGAACCACTTTGCGAAGCGGTCAGGTGGTATCACGGTAGCAAAGCCTCGGACATCATCAATTTCGGTCCCTCCTATAAATGAATCACGCCTCGACACGCACTTTGTGGGAAACGCCCCCTCCATTACTCGACACACACCTCAAAGCCTCGGCTCATCTCATAACATCACTACTGCTACTACATGTTGTCCTTTTTCTGGAAGTATTTACTCTCACATGTAGTTCAGAACATTACATATGTCCAAAGAGAAGGGCAAAAAGAAATCAATGAATGATATTACTTTAAAGGTTTATGGAGTGTAGGTTGCTGCTAAGAGGTATTTCCTGTAAATGTAAAAAACAGAAACACAGCATTCCAACTCACAGTCCATTTCTAGAACATTTCTAGAATCACTGGTCATCAGTTAGAGACAATTTCCTCAGATCTGTTCTGTGGTTGTTTAAATATTCTATTAAATAATATCAGTATCATCAAAATAGAGCTGCAGTGTCTTTCAAAAGCCTTTATAAACCTGACCTCTCCCTTAACATGCATGCCCTGACACAAAGTACAACAACGGCAGACTTCAGAGTTGCATGTTTCAAAATCTATTTCTCACAAGCTCTTCAATTGCTTGGGGTGATGGTGACCCAGCAGGTAGGGCTTCTTCCTGTAACCAGTGGGTTTTTGATTCAAGCTACCTTGTTCAAGCTTGTTTCATCTCTGGGCTTGTCTCTGTTTTGTTCTTTTTTATGGCTTATCATTCCTCCATTCCTTCTATTCTGAAACTGCTGATTGATTTAAGTGTGTTAACACAGTGTCATCAAAACATAGATACACATTACTAACATATATACCGCAATATGTATTCCATAACTGACTATACCCCCAGGGTTCACCATAATCATATCATGGAGTTTTGCATGGGCCTCATCAGAACGACAACGACCAGGACTGCAGAGGAAGGAGGTGGAGCAGCTGGTGGAGAGCTGGTGCAGAGATAACAATCTGATCCTGAACATGGAGAATATGAACGAGTGATCATGCATCGAGCTTCAGGAAGAATCGAAAAGCCTAACAAAACGCCATTGCTCAACGGCTCAGCTGTAAGAGGTGGGTCAGCAGCACCGAATTCCTGGGGTTGCACATCACAGACACCCTCACCGAGATATAAACACCACCTCACTGATCAAAAGAACAGCAGGCGGCTTGGATCACCTCCTGCGGGAGGGATGGGGAGAGCCCACCTGCCCCACCCATCCCTCACACCTTCTAGCAGCAACATAGGAAGCGTTCTGACCAGCTGTCTCATATGTGGTGTGGGCTGCAGGCGCTGCCTCAGACTGGAAATTGAAAAGAGGTGGTGAGAATAGCAGAGAGACAGATCATCGGGGATCCTCTTCCCTCCATTAAGCACATTTCATCCCAGCGCTGCATGTCCCCCCAGCTCGTGGCATCATCAATGACCCCTCACACCCCCAACATTGACTGTTCTCTCTGCTGCCCTCTGGGAAGAGGCTTCTCAGACTGCAGGATCCAGAGATTCCTGCAACAGCTTTTTCCCCACTGCCATCAGAATAGCTGAATTGTTAAAAAAAAGAAGAAAGGCTCTACATCAAATCACAGACTTTGCATCACACTAATATAACACCAATCCAAAATACTGTATATTTGCACCATATTTGTCTTGAAATGCTCTAGGTCTGTTAATGCTTTGAACTTCAATATCATTTTCAGTTTGCACCATGTTTTTTCCCCTACACTTTTTACATTTGATCAAATTGCTGCACTTCATGAAATAGAAATGTTAATTTCACTGCTAAGCTGCTGCTGATTTACTGTGTGAAAGCTTTTTTTTATACACTATGTATATACAAAATGACAATATAATTTGTCTAAGTCTTAAGTCTATAACTTGGGGGGAAAAGATTACAAGAAGTAACATCATTACAGGAGATCCAGCAGCCAACATCCAGAATATCTTAATGCAAAAACTACAAAAATGTTTTATGCTGTTTCATTCATTGGTTTAAAAGATTAAATTAGCTGCATAAACATATCTGACTGATTTGTACTTTCTGATAAATAAAAACCCAGAGAGGCTGAACTAGTCCATCTACACCCAGGCTGGCACCAAATGATGAAGGGAAACTATGCACACAGCAGATTAGGGAACTAATAGCATTTGTCCTCATGCTGATACAATCTGTTAACAAGAATTGATTTTAACAATATAATGTAAGAAACGTATTTTAGGTGCCTGTGTCTGCACAAGCTGCACATGATTAAAAGATTCATGCTTCAATGTCTTAATCAATTTTTTTTATAAATATTCCTGTCATAAAATGCTGTCACAACCACTTTGAAAGAAAATAAAGTAGAATAAAGTTCACAACTGCCCCACGATCTCATTTAGCCTATAAAATAAAACCTCCATCACCTTAATCATTTACTTAGAATTGAGATACTGATAATAATAGAGAAATTATTTTAGCTAAATGGACGTATAGGTTCCTCATCTTAAGATCTTAATAATAGCTATTAAGTGTTTGCACCATGTCAATTTTAAACAATGCTGGTTGCACCCAGCAGGACTAAAGGTAGATAATGTGTCTTTTTTTTCTACTAATACTTGAACTTTAGAAAATAATATTTTCTATTATATAGTTTAATAATATAATATATTTTTATTATATTAGATATAATACATATTTTATGTAGAAACTTTTACCTAATTAGTGTTGGGTCAGTCATGAATGTGCCAATGTGTTCAAATTAGCAAAACATTTGTGTGAGCAAACTAAACAAAATCACTATCACTATCTGATTTCTTGCAATCATTGGTAGCCAATTGCGAGTTGCAAGAACTGAGAGATTTGTGAATAAATCTTTTGAACAAATCATTTTAATGTACTAATGTTAATAATGCTCTTCACTCAAAAAAACGGCTCTTCCCATCATCAGCCTTTACTGGAATTTAGCATCGGTTACAGTACTATGATATCTTAATCAAATGGGTGTTTCAACATGTCCAAAAAAGATCTGTAACAGTCAAATTTATCTAGCGAAGAAGCTGTTTAGGCTACAGTGTGAAATGCATAGAAAGGTGAAGTGGGGGCCATATTTTCCAATGCCATCATGTTTCCCAGTGCCTTTTAAATGAAAAGGTGGTATGCCACTAGTTTTCGCGGAGACCATCCTGATCACGCGAGCTTTCAAGGTTTACCGCGCAGACGGGGTCTGGCTGCTTTCCTCGTTAAAGAAAAATTTGGGAGCCGCCTTCACCAAAAACGTCAATTGCCCAATTAACGCTATTTGAGGCGGGTGAGGTGTGACGCCTAACGGAAGCGCGTGTAGTTCAGTCTTAAAGAAATATGATGGCTTCAGCCGATGAAACTACCGCATGGCGTGGCGCATCGAGCAGGTGCTTCTTATCCGGAATTACAGAGAGGCTTCTTCACTGAAAGAAGAGCAAAACACCTGCTGGAGGTTTCTCTCAGAGGAAAAGATGTTTTTGCTCTTCTCACCGACTGGTTTACCGAAGAGTTGGGGCCTTGGCTTGTGGCTGTAGTTTTGCGGCCGATGGCCTGTTAGTAATGGTCATATGCTTCGTTGATCTAATTGGTTTTATTTGGCCAGTCTATCACCAACATAGGCCAAGCAGCTAACCAACGTATTTGCAGCCCCTTCCCCAAAATTACTTCTATGGGAGGTTGTTTCCAGATGGGACTATGAAGCAAATCCATCTGGCGGAGTCAGGTTAATATGTCACAGTCTGACAGGCCTAAGCAGCTCGGGCTCTATTGGTAGTTAAGATTTTCATAGGAGTTTTGACAAACGACAAATGCAGAGATGGGAAGTAAGCGAAGTACAAATGCTTCGTTACTGTACTCAAAGTAGATTTTTCTGATATATTTTACTTTACTTTTACTACTTATTTTTATGGCGACTTTTTACTTCTACTCTTACATTTTTACACAAATATCTGTACTTTCTACTCCTTACATTTTAAAAAAAATTGGCTCGTTACTTTAGTTTTTGAATCATTTCAATGGAGTTACCGTTATTATTTTTCACGTCATCAATACCAAATTCAATCTAATTGGATGGGGAATCTACGTTGCATTTGGAGCACCACTACAAGATAGATGTGCATGGGTGTGGTATTCATTTCGATGCGGAAATCATTTGCAGCGCAATTGGCGTGTCAAGTTAACTGGATAGTAGCATGGCGAGATGATTGAAAATGAACACAGCGGAGATCTAGTCCTATTGGCAGACATCCATTTAAAATGTAGGCAGCGGCATGAAAAAAGTGGTTTCTACTTTACTTTTATACTTTTAATTCTAAATTTACAAGCCTGTACTTTGTTACTTTTACTTTTTTGAGTAAAGAAGTTTAATCAGTACTTCCACTTTTACCAGGTATTTTTTTAACACAAGTATCTGTACTTTTTACTCAAGTACAGAAAGTGAGTACTTTTGCCATCTCTGGACAAATGTAAAGCAAAGTAAAAAGTCACAAACCTTGCCTGCAAGTTGAATTTTCAGTATTTCTGCATCCGCAAACTAATGAGAATCCATATTGTTCTACTCTTCATTCTGGATGCCGATCACGTTCAGGGATTATTTTTTAAAGCACAACATATAGCTTTGATGAAGGCAAGAGTTGCCGGGCCCACAGCCGAATCAAGACAAACATGACAGCACAGGAGGGTGTACAAGTAGCTGCTAATGATGGATCTGTTTTATCAAAATTTACGGTTTCATATTTGAAAAAGACACAGCAGGATTATTAGAAGCGGAAGCTGTTGAGGTTTATCATGGCGTCTTCAGATATTTTTATTTGTCACAGCGGTTGACTAAAATCAAACTTTGCTAGGCAGGCCAGGCGCTAGGTGTTGCTTATCCCAATCAGCTTAGAAAGTTCTCCTGAATACCCCTCCTTTCCCTAAATAGATTTGATTAAAGCAGTCCCAGATTGATAATGTGCAGAACTACACCTGAGTGCTACACATTATTAAACTGACTCGCCAGGTTAAGAAACCACTTCTACACAAAGAAAAATCTGCATAGCTCCTTAAGTGCTTATTTCTCAAGCAATCCACATCATTTCCCTCTACCCTGTCTCCTATATGACTCTTTTCCTTCTTCTCACTGGCTTTTAGAGTCTTTCTTCCAGATATGAATAATGTAGACCCCCTCATTGTTGTGGAATGAGCAAAGCAATTCCCTGGACGAACTTTTCTCTGAAGACCGCAGAGCCACAGGCTTATCTCCAGGCCCTCCCCTCTGATCTGCATTCTCCCTCTGTTCTCTTAATTAGCAGGATGTGGACACGAATGCATCGTAATAGCACTCTTGGAGATTTCTCATTTTATTCCTCCCCTGTGACAAATCCTTATAATCTGCTTCCCTACCCTTCTTCCTTGGAGCCTGGTGTCTTTTATCTTTACATGTCATTTTCGCTGCATTCTTTCTGGGCCTAACTTGCTCATCATTGTAAGCACATTTTTTTTTTTTCTAGATTATTTAGGGCTCCCAACGGAAGGCGATGGGATGTGGCAAAAGGGCAGAGTAAATAATTAAAGGAAACAGAAATGCCACAAGCCAGAAAAGTCAATAACAACCCAACATAAAGCCTTACACCGAATCATTGCTCATTAGGTAGTAAAGCAAAACAACTACAGCCTAATTTCTTTAGATAATAGCCTTGTTTCATATCTAACACAATCCACTAAATCAGGATTGCCCTCTAAACATGTCTTGACAGAAATGAATGCCTTTGCATTGTTTTCTTTCTTCATTGAATACCAAGGTAAATGAGGAAAGTAAATGAATGACAAGCTTGCGGCCAGTGAGCCCTTCTCCCACGGGACCTTCATCATTCTTCTACAGATGGCGACAACAGCTATAACCCACTTTTATGATTCAAAGTGCTTTGTGTGTTTACATTAAGCTGTAGGCAACGCTAGAGTTAATTCTATCACATAGATAAAGTAAATGTGTCACTGTCTCAGCAGCCCTGTGGTCATTTTCAGACAGATTACAGAACCACGTGAACAGCAACATCTTTATTGTTTTTGATCTGCACAGCTGAGGGAATTAAAGAGACGCAGCAAGGAAAATTGAAGTGCATAAAAACAATGTCAAAGAATTTTAAAGCGGGGAAGAAAGGTGTAAATGAGCCATATTTGTTGTTTGAAGTTTAAGAGAATATGCAATTCATGTAAATATTATCTATTCATGCTGTTTACCTGCTTGAAATCGCGCGCACTCAGGGTTGGCCAGGATATTTCAGTGAGTTTACATATTCATTTGCTTGAACAAAATACTTCCCGGCTTTTCTTTTATTTCAAACGCATAATGCTGTGCTAGTTTTCTAAATGTTATGCGCTTCAACTAAAACATATTTTCTTTGCTCAGCAACTGTTTTTAATATTCTTTTTGTTTCTGCATTTTTATTTTTATTTTTTTTTTTTTTTCCTACTTGTTTTGCATCTTATTTTTATCTTCCTGTATTTTAATCATGTGTAAAAGCACTTTTTGCATTGTCTTTTTACTGAATTGTGCTATACAAATAAATATGCCTTGCCTTGCCTTACTTCAAGATATTCAAATCCAGTTTTTTATTTTAAACGATTAAAGCACTTTCCTGAGCACTGTTTTGCAAAGTTTCACTGATGTCAAAACTTGAATTATAAATCTACATAACTTAATATATCTTAACTCCCATATGCCGGGGTATATTTTCTTTTCTTTATAGTTTTTGGGTATATGACAATGCGCATTTATTTTACAAACTTTCCATTAAAATGTGTAAATATAAGAATCCATTTCTTATATAGTAGAACTTAGATGAGGAAAAACATTGTTAGCTTTTGTTCTGCAACTTTTAGGGCTATCTCAATTTTTGAGGTGGATCGTCATGAGCCGGTTTTATCTAACATTATACAAAAAATATAACGACAAGGCTACATCAAACTAGCCTCGTGAGGACATCCTGTTGATCTACGAGACTGATTAGCGAGTGAAATCAGTCTGGAGACTCTCTGTTGAAGAAATTTGGAGCCGTTCACCAGCGTCCAATCAATCAGCGTTGGCTTTGGCGGGTTGAGGTGTGGCCTTAGCGGAAGAAGCGACAGTTCAGTCTAGAACATGGGCTAGCCGATGAAGCTATCGAGCAAGTTTTATGCTCGGAATTACAGGTATTTCTTCACTGAAAGAAGAGCAAAACACTGCTCTGGAGGCTTTCTCAGAGGAAAAGATGTTTTGCTTTTCTCCCGACTGGTTTAGAGCGAAATTTTGATCTATCAATTGGCTCCTCTTCATGGAAGTAAACTCTGTTGATGCGTCATACGCTTACGCTGATCTGATTGGTTGGTTTGGCCGTCTATCACCAGCACTAAGTCAATCAGCTAACCATTGCCCCTTCCCGAATTACCTGCCTTCAACAGAAGGTTTCCCGGAAGTGGATGCGGTGCGTCCATCTGGCGGAGTCAGGTTAACATCAAACTGCAGACAAAAATGGCAACTGTTCATCTTTTTTACCCAAGTTTGACATCTATCCCATTTTTGTATGACATAGGGTCCTAAACTAGAGACATATCTGTTTTTTTCTAGAAGCAATCTCAGGCATAATCTGTCATATTTTGCACCTTAAATGTTTGAAACAAGAATAACATGCTGTGATTGTCTCTCATTAGTATAATAACAGGTTTGCACCTTTTTTTCTTCTTTTTTTTTTTTTAGAGTGGCCTGTTTAAACTGCATCTTTCTTTTTATATTCCATGTGAAGGAACGCTATTAGCCAAAAGCTAGAATTCATATTTCCTTCCAAAACAAACCAGCTGTTGTGTTAAATTCAAAATGAAAACAAAGACACACCTACACACAAAAAGAATGAGGTTTCAAGAAGAATAAATTAAACAAAATAAAAAAGTTGATTAGCTAGAAGTTAGATTTAGCCTGCTCAGATTTTTCTTCTTGTCCAGATCCAAAGATTTGAGTTAATTGAGACTTATAGATTTAAGCATTTTAGTAAAACGGGTTACTGCAATTATCACACTTTTTTTTTTTTTTTTTACAGTGTCCTGTCTGGCAATGTGGCAATAAGAATAATTGTCTTGATGCCAAAAAGAGCCCAAAAGATTTTACTTTCACAAGTATGGCAATTGCCATATAGCTCCACTTGTTTCATGCATATAAATTGCTTTATTATAATTATGCAGGGAGTTTTACAGTTTATATGGACACTGCAATGTAAATAGAGCAGAAAAACAGAAGAAGAAAAGGAAAAAGGAGAAAAAAAGAGAAAAGATGAAAGAAAGAAGAGATAGAAAGGAGACAATGACAAAACATTTTCAGTCTGCTTCATCACCTGTTAATCACACTTTTTTTTAAGAGATATATTTCTGTAATCTATTACAATGTGAACTGGAAGTTAAGATATTTATTTATCTCATGGGATGAGAAAGCTGTCCAAAACCATGAGACTGTTTTAGAAATATTGTCAGAAAAACCCCCCAACAAGAAATGTTGTCATTTGGTATATCTATGATGCAGCAAAGTGTACTATTGTTTTTCAGCGGTTAATTAATAAGGTTAATCTGACATTAAGGGTCTTTTGTTTCATGTTTATCCCTCTTTTTTAATTTATTTCTCTACTGAAAACAAGCATGCTGTCAAACAAACAATTGAAAAGAAAGGGAAACTTCTTCCATGGTTTGTAACTACTGTCAACCAATTCAACAGACAGCCCTCATTAATTTACTGTCAATTCTGTCAAATGGCAATTCAAGCACTACTGCATTCTCACTCCAAGGCTCCAAGGGACCAGAAATACAGCATACAATTGCCTCACAGAAGAAAGTCATGTACTTACAGCAACTGGATACCAAACCTTAATTTAGTTTCTAACAAAATATTGCTGCATTTTAATATTGCTTTATTTTTTACAGTATATTTAACATGGCTTTTCAAACTATTAACACTTTATAGACTTTTACATTGTCTATTTAGGTCTGCTTAACATGATTCTAATGTTTAATACCTTATCTTTTTTGTTTTTGTTAAAAATTCTAGCTCCATGTTAATGTATGATTTTAAAAGAATGGCTACATGAAGCTTTATTCTGTTAACATTGTCAGAAAACTTGTATTAATAACAGCCAGCTTGTAATGTATCTTTTAGCAATATATTGGTATGTTCTTTTTGGAACTATATTTACACACAAATCTGAAATGCAATTTTTTTCAGCCAGGGTCCAGAAGGTATACTTAAGTTCACAGTTCTCGAAATGTATGCAGGATGCTGTCAGCTCAGCATTCAGTGTGAAAAGCTGAGCGTCCCTGAAAGTGGTAACGCGCAGTTTGGCGTGTGACAGATTCTGCACCGTCCATGAGTGCATGCCGTACATTATTGCATGCTTGTGTTAGAGAGTCAGCTAGTCTGCAGCACAAATGCATAAGGCAGAAGAAGCATTTTATATATTTCATATCTATGCTTTTCAGCCTCACTTAGCTGCCTGCTGCTTTGGATTGTGGGTCTGCCTGATGTTTGCCTTGCATGCATGACTGCAGTTTTATTTTAAAAAAATAGAATATGAAAAAGTAACATTTCTTGTAACTTTTTCAGCTCACAGTATGTGATTGCCCACTAACTGTGTCTCAATCTTATAAAAAAAAATAAAAATAAATTGAAAGACTGCATTTAAAAGTAAAAAAGGGTTTCTCCTTTCTTTGTGGAGTTGTTTAGAGCTGACAGCAGCTCTGGATTTTGTTAAAATATGTTATCAAATATATGTAAACAAATAATTAAAGAAGCATAGCGAAACTTCCAGAGGTTTTGTAAAGGTTCAACAAGTTAAAGTGACCTCAGTGCTGTCTGTCGCTTTGACTGTGAGGGTCTTTTGTTTAAAGTTTGTAAGTAAATTGTATCTGAATGTTATTCTGAACAGAGAATCTTGGCCATTGCTTAGAACCTCATGGGAAGTAACTTGAAGTAAAAATACTTCATTACTGTACTCAAGTAGATTTTTCTGATATTTTTTTATTTTTGCTTTACTACTTATTTTTATGGCGACTTTTTACTTCCTCCTTACATTTTTACACAAATATCTGTACTTTTCTACTCCTTACATTTTAAAAAATTGGCTCGTTACTTTAGTTTTGAATCATTTCAATGGAGTTACGTTATTATTTTTCACGTCATCAATACCAAATTCAGTCTAATTGGATGGGAATCTACGTTGCATTTGACGCACCCCTAAAAGATGAATCCACAGATTAAAGGCGGTATTCATTAATGACCAAATCATTGCAGCTTAATTGGCGGTGGCGTTAGCATAGTAGCATGGACGGCCGAGATGATTGAAAATAAATTCTTGTGAGGAATCTAGTCTATTAGCAGACATCCGATTTAAAATGGAGGCAACGGCATGAAAAGTGGTTTCTCTTTACTTTTACTTTTAGACTTTAAGTTACATTTACAAGCCTGTACTTTACTTTGTTACTTTTTACTTGAGTAAAGAAGTTTAATCCAGTACTTCCACTTTTACCAGAGTATTTTTTACACAAAAGTATCTGTACTTTTACTCAAGTACGGAAAATGAGTACCTTTGCCATCTCTGATTATTAGTAAAAAGAGGATCATTCAGATGAAACATCTCAGCTCCCTGCTTAATGAAAGCCTTTTTTTCACTGTTATACTGTTGCAGATTAGACACCAAAAAGGTCCTCATTTTGTCACACCAGACAACAGTTTTTATTTTATTTTTTACTTGTGATGAGTAATAAGTCATTCAAATGAATACCAATGGTGACCTTTGAACTGCAACAATCAGCACTCACCTAAACTTCATGTAAAACAGCAAATGTTTAATGTTTGTTTTAGATTTTCTCATCTGCAAATCTCTTTAAATCCAAGAGTTAGTGAAAAAGAATAGTAACAGAATCAATCAATTTCTTGACGCAGTTTACAAGTGAGTTGTACTTTTTCTAGTAAAAGTTTAAGGTCGCTTCATATGGTACTTGAGGGCGACTCAGTGCCTGCAGGCAGCATGTTGGTAAACCCCATAAAGAGAAGAAAGCTAATTTCACATGAGCATCTGTAAGGGTTTATACAGGATAGAAAACTAATATTTTTTACTTTTTAAACTTGTGCAATGCACCTTTAACCCAAAAGCAAGTAGGAAGATGGCTGGTAACAAAGGTGAATTGATCTTTGTACTTCTGTTACTAAGTTGTGAGCTTTTCTGCAGTTGTAAATTATCTGCTAACAGTCTGTCTTTCTGCTCATCTGTCAGTCCGTGTTATGTGCGTCGGGCAAATTAGTTATTTTTGTTTCTTTTTTCTTTTCCCTTTTAGTGTTGTATAGACCTTAGTTGAGTCACTTAAATTTTA
This sequence comes from Cyprinodon brontotheroides, assembly GCA_018398635.1. Lineage (NCBI taxonomy): Eukaryota > Metazoa > Chordata > Actinopteri > Cyprinodontiformes > Cyprinodontidae > Cyprinodon > Cyprinodon brontotheroides. Next base: position 4,885,469 of record JAGKQL010000025.1, read on the forward strand.
GAGTTGATAATAATTTCTTTTTTCTTTTGTAAATTCTTTTGTAAATTTTTCTTTTTGTAAATTCGAACCCTTCTGATCGAGCCACGCGTCACAGAGGGAGCGTCTAGACGCGATGCGCACATCTCCCGTATTTGTAGGCCGCCGCTGACCTCTCCAGCCTGCCACGTGTTATTTTTTCCGTTAGCCTTTGTTTTTTGCTGATTTTTTTGTAACTTTGACCTGGTGGGACCGGTTGTCCTGTTTTCATTTTTTTAAATATATTTTTATTAGAGTTTTCCCGTTAGTTCGGTACTAGCAGAGGCTTCGACGACCCTGTATAGGGTTGGCCCTCTGCTGTACCGTATTGTTGCTTGGATCGGCTCACCAGGTCCAACTTTCTGTTCATACTTTGGGTTTTTTCTTTTTTTTACAGTTTTTTTGGACACGGGGAACTGGGGAAAAATCTGACTCTCTGTTTTTTTTGTCTCTTTGCAGAAAAACAAAACAACTGATCTAAAAAGAAGTTCCATTAAGAATAAAATAATTCTTTTGAACCTCATGTTTGTCTTGTGTCCTCAAATATGTTGTGGCCTGGGTGGTCGTAACAGTCCGTCCATCTATACATGCATTTATAATGGAACTTTAAATCATGAAACTGCTAAGATGGATTTTGAGTTTCAACATCTAATATTAGCAGCGGGGACTCACCTACAATTCCTGTAACAGATGATAGCAAATGCATATCAATTAGTCAAGTTGGTGACAGATCCACCAAAGACTAAGATATACTGAAAGAAAAGGGATTTAGGTTCCACACTTTGTCACAAGATAATTATTAAAGCAATGGAGAATGAAGAAACCTCATTAACACAATAGACTGAAGTGTTTAAACATCTGCTAAGAACAACTATAACTGCATCCACATCTATAACAGCTGTGAATGACGGAATGAAGGGGAAACTATAGATGGTGGAAGCATAAAAGGAGCGTGGGGAAGGTCAGGAGGAAGTGGAGGTGACCTGAGGCATGTAGACACATACACATTAATACACTAACATTCACACCTATATTAATCCAGCACACAACCTGTCATTCCTAAAACTGCTGTGGAAGCCTTTAAAGCCCTTTGGCATGGTTGGATGCAGAGTAGGAGGAAAGGGTGGTGAAATATCACACTCAGTCATTCAGAAGGACAGGAAAGGTGTTTCTGATGTAATGCAACATTGCTGGTCCTTGTTGGTCCATCTGCTGTTCATCCAACTTGCCAATGTAATATGATTCACCAGAGTTACACATTCAAAAATAAGATTATCTAAATTAGGACAATGTAAATACACAGCAGCCAAAGCAATTCATCCATTCATTTAATGTACAAGTATCTACTTTGGGTCACTGAGGTATCTGTATCTCTTTAACAGTCAACAGGTAAAAACAGAACAAAATCTACAAGACACCAGCCTATCAACTGAAGGAAAAAAATCTAACCAGAAAAAAAGAAAAATCCAAAATGGATTTTCTTTGGACTGAAATTAAACTTTAGGATTATAATGCTGATTCTATCACCTTGCTTTTAAGTTTTAAATTTTTCTGTAAAAGATTGTGCTGTGACAATTTCAGGAAGAACTTCATATTAAGCCACGGTTTTCAGATCATCATCTACATGAGATGCAAATGTGTAGATAAACTCAGTGTGAAGAGATCTATCCTAAGTTGCTAAATTGGATGGTGATAATGTGGTACACCTGCTGAAATGTAGGGGTTTTGAAATTTAATTTTACTAAATTCATAAAGCTGTATAGAACAGGGCTGAAAATGTGCAATTTCAGTTATTCTGAATTCTAGTGAACAAATTGTTTAAGAATTAATTTAGTCATTGTTTTTTTCCTGTTACTTTTTGTTGAGGCTAAAGTTGGCCTTTGATTATGTATTTAAAGGTATACTATGCAACCGGTGTTGATTTTCAGCGAGGCTCCCCCCAGAGGGCGAAAGTAAAAGTGCACTGTCTTAAATATGCTCAGCTCTTCTTCTGGTTCCTCCGTCAAGCCAGGCGATGTGTTGTTTTGAGCTAAGCAGAGACAGGCGAACGCAACTAATCACCATACCTGCAGGTGACTATTTTTGTTCCAATTTTCGCGGTTTGAAAATTTAGCATGTTTTTCATACATTATTTGTTATGCATGTGTCTAAATAACCCGACATGGGTTTTCGCCACTGCGCTTAGCAATCTAGCATTTTTATTTTCTATTTTATTTAACCTTTATTTTACCAGGAAGTCCCTTGAGATGAAATCTCTTTTTCGAGGGAGACCACAGCCAAGAGGCAGCAGTGCAGTGAGACATATAAAAACACAGGACAACATAATAAAAATGCTCTTTCACTGGGGGCTTTTCTGTGCAGTTCTCGCGGTAAAGCAGAGCCGACTCTCTCTTGCACGACGCGAGACTTCTACAGCCTGTGCAATGGGTGCGGGCCGAGGGCTCCTGCAATTACAAGTGCGGTATTTCCCCTACAGACCACCAGGGCGGCCGAGAAAACCTTTACATTGCGACCCGCAAAGTGACTCATTTAATCATCCAAAAGCGTTATGGAACACATTGTTAATTAACTGAAACATGTTGCATAGTATGCCTTTAAGCACTGAGGACAAGCTATTGCTGAAAAGATTTACTGCCTGGTAAGGTTGGTTAAAATGGCTATATGAAGCTTCATCACGCAACGACTTTGTCCCCAACACTACGCTTGGGGACAAAGTCTGGGCAGCAGAAATATTAGCTAAGCATGACTTTTTGATCCACAGAAAACAGCTTCAGCTGCCTTTCCTTGATCATATTCATCCCTTGGATAACAGAAAGAATAATTCAGGACCATTCCACAGCATATAACCGGCAAAAAAACTAAATTTTGTGTTGTTTCTGGCCTTCTTAAATAGCAACACAGCTAAATCCAGCTGGACATACCAGCAGACTTACAGCTAACATCTTTCCATTTAGATGACAAACCACTGGGTTTGCTGCACATGTGGGAAGTCAGGTCTAATAAACACGAAGGCAGTCACAGGACAGTGGAAAAAAAGATTATGTTAGGAATGACTTAGACTTTTGCTTTAAACAGCTTTCACTTGGCTTGTACAAAATGTAAGAGATTTATTCTGTATCCTGTGTTAAGAAGGTGGAAAAAATAGCTTATAAAAGTAGATAGTTTAGGTAAATGATTAAAGTTGTCTCCTGTGAGATGCCATATTATATATAAAGTACAATTTGTGAATATATCATTAATGTATTGCATAAATGGGCTCAGTGTTTTATTTCTCATAACTAAACGTAAAACTAAAAGTGGTTAATGTGAGTTTATGAGTTGGTAGTTGTTTTTCTTTTTTATTGCAACCTCCACAGTAAGTGAGCATTTAATACTGCATTTTAAAGAGTGAATTTTATTTATTAAACAAAGAGGTTTATTGACCATGGGGTATAAATGATGTACCAAAACATTACAGATTTCTATCAATTCTAGATATATGTTGTGCAGCAGCTTCCTTGCTGATGCCGAGATATCCTTCCTCAATTGTCCATATAATGTTCTCTCTTTAGCAAGGGCAACAGTTTCTCCACATCGGCACAACATAAGGTTTTGACCATGTTTGTTATTCTCATGTTTGCAATCCTCCCTGCTTTTGTCAAATTTTGTCTCTTAACCAGCTCCAGGAAGAATCCTCTTAATCTTTTTAGCTCTTACAAGATTAAAGAGGCATATTTTAGACCATAATTTTTTATCCTCTGAGAAACTCCCTGAATGGTATCACTGGTCTTCATATTATGTGTAAACATGTGCATAAGGTAAATATGCTTCCTACAGGCATTGTGAAATTGTATCCAACACCTAAATTTATTTCCATATAAGAAAAAAATCTGTAATATGCTGTAAATTAATGTACATTTACAACTGTTAAAGAAAATAGTGAAGCTTACGTTGCCATGTGATAATCATCTGGGCTTTGCTGAATATTTTGAAGGCATGCTTATCTTTAATGTTTTTTAAACTACTGACTTTAAATCAGCCTATTAAATACTATAATTTTTTCAATATTCTGCCATTTTCAAAGTTAAATAAATGTGGTTATCTTAACTGACCTAAATGGTTAAACCTAAATGTCAGAAAGAAAAATGTAGACAGTGTCTATATGTGTGTAGATTCAATCTTTTTAAATAAATATTAGATTTCTTTCTGCTTTTTTCTGTTTAGATAACAACAGAACTTAATCAAAGAGGAGTTGTTTTTTTAATAATTTTCACTACCTTTTTCTATACATTAATTTAGACTGCAAGCATTTTTATTTGGTTCAAAGCTACTTAATACCGTTAATTGCATTAGCTCTGTGCATCTGCTTTGGAAGAATTTAATATATTAAGTATGAAAAAAAAGTAAAAATCTGTTTTGAAAGCTAATTGTACACTAATGCATTAGTAACACATGGCTTTAGCAAAAGGGGTCTGTATTACATTCTCAGGCTCTGCATAAAACTACCGCAGCATATTTAACAGTTAACTCAGGCTGACTTGTAATCCTCTTTAGCGCTTGACGTTTTGACAAACCGTAGAAGACAGAGATGTTCTCCTCAGGGGATATGAGATATAAAACAGGTTTCTTAGATATAGCATGTGCCGTAGTTGAGACCTTTGTCTGACCTAGAGGACACTGGGGAGGTAGGCTGTACAGTTGATGGAGTGTAACTGCTATACAGTTATTAATATATGAGGCGGTCTGTATTGCCTCGAGACAGCTGCAGATCCACGCTGAGTAAACTGCCCATCACGGTGAAAGCTACTGGGTTTAATGTTTAATAAAACAGGAATGAACCATGAAAGAAACTGTGCTAACAGAAGTGTTTTTCTACACTTACACTCCCAGACAGAGGACACTATACATTAACACTTTTTCATGAGCCCAAATACATAGAGTAACACAAGTGAGACATCTCAACATCTATGAAAGAACAGTTTAAGCTGCAGTCAGGCCAAATACTCATTATAAACATGTTTCATACCATAAGTCAAATAGAGAACAATGGCAAAAACATATTTTATATAAGAGTTATCATTATTAATTTATGTAGATGTTAATCTATTTATAGAACCAAAGACTATTTCCATGTTTTGTCTCATAAACAGCACATACTTGATGTTGGTAAATTGGTTATTAAGTAGCTATTGGTTGTTTTTTATGAATGAAGTGTGGTGTTCATTTACATTTATTCCCTTTGATAAAATTCCTTGCATAACAAAAATAAAATAAGTGTTTGACACATGTTGCTGTTCCATGAAAAAAACCTTTTCCCCCTGACGATGCTGCCACAGCCATGTATGAAGGTGGTAATGAAATCTTTAGGGTGATGATCAGTGTGGGATATATACATGGTTGGTGTATCAGTTTGGTGTATGTTTTCGAGTTTACGTGTGTTTTTATACACAGCAACAATTTGAAAATCAGGTCCATAATGGGTAATTCAAAAAGAAAATATTTTGGTGCTGTCCCATCAAAGCAATAGCCTCGTGAGACCATCCTGATCTCGCAAGCTTGCAAGATTTCACTCGCTAATCAGTCTGGAGACTCTGTGTTGAAGAAAATTTGGGTTGAGGTGTGACGCAATGAGAAGCGCGACAGTTCAGTCTAAAGAACATGGCGGCTTCAGGGATGAAACTAGTGTTAGCGTGGCTATCGAGAAAGTTTTATCGGAATTACAGAGTATTTCTTCACTGAAAGAAGAGCAAAACACTGCTCTGGAGGCTTTTCTCAGAGGAAAAGATGGTTTTGCTCTTCTCCCGACTGGTTTCGGCAAGAGTAGCCTGGCTGTTAGTACGTCATATGCTTCGTTGATCTGATTGGTTTATTTGGCCCGTCTATCACCAACATAGGCCAATCAGCTAACCAGTATTTTCGCCCCTTCCCAAAATTACTTCAACCGAAGGTTTCCAGATGGATATGCGGAGCAAATCCATCTGACGGAGTCAGGTTACCAAAGCAACTTCCTCCACTAGATTATGGCTCAAACATTAAATGATACTCATTGTTTTCTTTCAAAATATAATTTAATCTTCATTGTCTTTCATGAAACCACCTGGTAGGTGGATTTGTACGTGGATTTGTGCCCCATTGCTGCATTCTGCGTAATGATATCCCGCCTAATCCATCAGTTTAGGAGAACTAACATGTTTTGTTTTGCCTGTTGTGCCATGCTCTTTTTATGTTTGGATGGACATTGCTTTATGTAAGGAATAATTTGACAAGGTGTCTATTATTTAAAATTAATGGACGATGTAGAGATGGAAACAGTACTCCACTTTGTGTTGGGTGGTTGCTTCCACAAAGTCCCTTCATTTCATATAATAGATTCCTCAAAGGGCATTATCCCGCTTATAACAGTCACTTATAGCGGAAAGAAGAAATTAATTACAAATGGGCATTTTGTTTTCACGACTAAAATCTTAAGTTTTTATGGAAAAGTTTTTTTATTTTTCAGAATAAGTAGCTGAATGGAAAATATACTTTTTGATCTGTTGTGGTGAAACATTGTGAAGGTAACCAGCTCTGGCCACAGAACCTGCAGCTTGGTTGGCAACAGTTTATGTTATGTTCAAGGTGCCAAAAGTAATAATGTCACCTAGTTTTTTAAATCATATTAACCCACAAATTACATAGCAGCCTGCAAAACATATGTTTTCAGGCTGCAGCATTTTGGCGATACTGCGTTATGTTTTGGTAACCCTGTTCATTTTCATGTGATTGGCTCAGGAAGCAGGAGATAAAACACATGCTACACACTGCAAACAAGTAGTTCTGCACAACACCTAAAATTAGAAAAACTTAACTAAAGCAGTGCTGTTTGAGAGCACTGACTGTTAGGAAATGTAAGGAATTGCTATCAAGTAAGATGCAAAGATGTAAAGAGAGCCAGTGCAATGATTATCTTGTTCTAAGACCAGCATGTTTTACAGGTGTGTTATAAAACACAATGTAGCTGATCAGAATCAGATGATCATGCTATAAAAGTCGTTAAAATCTATATATTCTATATATTTCAAACTTTTGCTGCTTTAAAATTCTGCACAACATAATCTTGGACATGTTTGTGTTCTTTGGTCTTTGTAATGCGGTTTGTTCACCGGCGTTCAGGGTAAAACCTCAGAGACCTTCACTAAGCAGATGTATTTATTGTATGTATAATGAGACTCAATTCAAAGCACACACAGGATTTTTCTGTTGACTCTTTAGTGAAGTTCTGAAGGTTGTTGTTTACACTAGATTTACTTAGGGATCTTAAAAAAAAAAAACCCCGGCTGATTTTAAATGCAGACCACGCTTCTTTGATTCTTATTTGTAAACTATAAAAAACAACCTAGCATAGCTTTCCTTATACTTCCCAATTTCCTATTTCTTTGTGTTGCCACCCCCCCCCTCACACACACAAAAAAATTAAATGGTTGTGATTATAACATAATAAAATGATAAAAAGTCCAAGGGTTAGTTTTCCAAGGCTGTGTATTCTCTGATGGTAATAACCAAATTAATAGGTTCCACAGCATCAGTCACAAGGACAAACACCTATTTCACCTTCTGTGGCTCCCTACTAACTGTGGCTGTTTCTGAGAGGGAATAAAGTGAAAAGAATAAAGACGCACCGCCTGTGTTACTACATTTTAGAGTTTAGTAATTGGTATCAGACCAAAACATAGGTCCAACTTTGTAAACAGATAAGATCTATTGTAATTTAGTAAGGAGCACATTTTCAGTGTGAAACAGTTTATGGATTCATGTCCATTAGTAATAATGGCTTTTAAAAAGCCTGCAATTAGCAAAGGGTTTTACCTCTTCCTTAACTTTGTTTTCAAATTCTCTTTGAATGAATGCGTTGGCTATTCTTAAAAAAAAAGACTCTCATGCACCTTAACTGAAAATCCCAGAGCACCCACTTCAATGAATTATTACTTTAGACACACAGCTTTTAGTAAGTATTCATCTAAGAGGAATGGCTGTTTTCTTATATTAATGGATTAACTTTGATAATTTAACAGAGACAGTATAAATGTGTCACAAAAGCGATAAAAACTGGTTGGTTTGATTAAGCTATTTTTATACCAATGACATTGAAACATTTTAAGAAGTCCTTTTAAGTATTTTTCTAAACTTGGAAAGATAAACCTTGCAAAGTAAAGCTTTATTTTATAAGAAAACATTTTGACATTTTTCTCTCTCTAAGTAAGAGGCATTTTTAAAACATGACACAAAACTGTCAGTTCAAATAAAGTTCTTGGCAGAAAGAACAGAAGTACCTCTTACACGTGATTGATTATAATAATAATAATTGAACATCTTTTTTTTTGTAGTTTTTACAGCACTAGTGGCTGTTTTTTATGGACAGTAGGCTGACAGGAAAGGGGGTATGAGAGGGAGGAGAGATATCCTTCCTCAGTGGTTAGCGCACACAACCCATTGCACCACCAAAGCACGCCTGTAATTGAACATCTCTGATCTCACAATGGAGAAATTCACTTTTGCATCTTAACCCATCCCCTTAGGGATCAGTGGGCTGCCACTGTGAGGCACCTGGGGCGCAAACTAGGGTTAAAGGTCTTGCTCAGGGACCCAGGGTGTGGGGATCAAACAGGGTACTTGCAACCTTCTCAGAGCACAACTGCACTGCTCTAACACCTAGGCCACCAGTCCCCCAATTATATGAAATGATTACTACCGTTAAACTGACTCCACCACAAATGGATTTGCTCCAAGATATCCATCTGGAAACCTTCCGTTGAAATAATAATTTTGGGATGGGGCTTAAATACTGGTGCTAGGCTGATTGGCCTATGTTGGGTGATAGGCGACGGGCCAAATAAACCAATCAGATCCACAAACGAAGCATATGACGCACTAACAGACCTAACGCATCGAAAACACAACCACACAAGCCAGGGCTTACTCTTGCCTAAAACCAGTCGGGAGAAGAGCAAAAACATCTTTTCCTCTGAGAAAAGCCTCCCAGAGCAGTAGTGTTTAGCTCCTCTTTCAGTCAAGAAATACTCTGTAATTCCGATAATACTTGCTCGATAGCCACGCTAACGCTAGTTTCATCGGCTGAAGCCGCCATGTTCTTTAGACTGAACTGTCGCTCTTCTCGTTGCGTCACACCTCAACCCGCCTCAAAGCCAACGCTGATTGGACGTTCGTTTGGTGAACGGCTCCAAATTTTCTTCAACGGAGAGTCTCCAGACTGATTAGCGAGTGAAATCTCGAAAGCTCGCGAGATCAGGATGGTCTCACGAGGCTATACTACCGTACCCATTTAAAAGTGATTAAAAGATCCTTTAAATGAGTACAAAAGGTATATCATAAGATATTTTTCTGAATCTGTTACAAATAGCATCTCATAGTATATATTATTAAAATATCGAAATAGTATCTATTATTAAAATGAAAAAATAATAATAATAGCTTGTTACATATCTCTGGTGGGTAGCTTAAGTGTAGTGAAGCTTTATTTGATGTAGAATAACTTGTTGCTTAAATTGCATTTTCTAAGTAGCTTGCCCAACACTGGATCTTGCAACACCTGAGCTCCAAACTGAATCTATCCTGTTGGTGCAGAATCAATTTATGCCAATGTTGGTATCAAAACCAGGAGTATATACATATATGTGTGTGTCAGTCCCATCAAAATTCCTCGCACAATTATTCATATATTTTCCCCAAAAAAGTGTAATTTTATTTTGCACCACTCTAGAGGTTCTGACGTTGAATGATGATTTGTTTTTAAATAATGGTTTTGATTGAAAAAGTTATAGTATTGATCTTTAAAAGAAATACTTTTTTACTAATTCTGAATCCTGCTAAGACTCTGTCTGTGGAAAAATATGGTTATCAATCACTACTGCATGGTGGGTTCTGTTTTAATGTGATTAGGCAACCATCCAGTGGTGATTCAGTTTATGTTGGGTTTGTGCCCCTGCGTGACTGCTTGATTTATTGCTTTGCCTCCAAAAAGGTGCAAGTTGTCTACATTCACCACTGTCCCTTTTTTAATGAGAATTGGCCTGAAGTAAAAACTAATTAAAATAAAAAGCAAAGCCCATAGAAGGATATAAAGAAAATATGTATCACTGTGATGTCTTGGAATATGTGCCTCAGTGAACCTGTTAAAATGTACCATTTATAATACATGTAGTACACTAGATTTTATGTAGTTTACTTTATAGAGTTGGTAAAACTGGATTGAAATTAACTTTGTTTTCAAAAACAAAGGAGAACCATAGGTCACAGGTCACTAAAAGGACGAATTTCTCAGTTTTCTATCATGGATCAAAATTAAATTAAGATCTCCAAACACTGATTTCAAATAGACATAAAAAGGAGACGACTCTGTTACCTTGTGAGACAAAGTAAAATTTCCCAAACAGTGATTAGAAATGATGAGAATCTTAATTAAATAAGCACTTTTTCATGCATCATTATTTGTGTGATATGTGGACCCAGTCGGAAAAAAAAAGGGAGTAAAAGGATAAGATGAAGAGAAGTATCCTTGGCTGAGACACTGGAAGCTTAATTTCCTCCTAATGGAAAAGCAGGGAAGCAGTGAACCTTATGTATATACCACTGTAGACTGTGTTGGAGTTTTATCAAGTAAACAAACCTTCCATTTTGGTGGTTAAAATAACCTTTTTGTGTTGTTTGCTAGCATTTTTGCAGCACTAAATTGCAGAAAAGAACCCTACAGTTGCATGATAAATATAAGCATTTAATGATGAATAAAGGAAAATGTGGTATTAGGAACAGGGCATGAAGCAAACTCAGAGAATTGAGGCAATAAAGATGAAAATGGACAACATGGGGGGTGGTGTTGCGCGGAGAAAAGAATGGCCTGCCAAAAGAAAATCTAGCAATAATAACTGATATAGAGAGCAGTAGAATAACAAATAGGACAACAATAAAAAACAGATGTGGACCAATGAAGGGAGGGGAGCTGGGAGAGGTAGGGAATGAACAGGAGATGTATAAACAGACACAGAGACATGGGAAAGAAATCTAACAGAGATGATTCAAAGTTCACGAAAAAAAGAATGAAGAAAAAAACCTAACCCACAAAAATATACTAAAATGGCCGTTAGGTTAAAAAATGTAGGTTACGTAAAAGAAGGACTGAGTCCACACAGTAAGGGGTTTTCAGCAGCTTCTGCAGAAGGGAAGAAAGAGCTACAACCCAACACACTACTCTCTCTCCCCCAGCCCCCCTCCTGCAGTCCCCTTTTATTAACAGATCATAACACATGGTTACAAAACAGAGTATTGTTCTGAAAAGAACAATTGATCAGGTCATAAGACAGAATGCTCCACTGAAGCTGAATCACAAGAGCAGAGTGGTCTTCTGATTGAATCATAAGACAGTGAAGCATCTCATTTCTCTAATTCCTTATGTACATACATTAATTTTATAATCATCATTGAATAAACTAACATATGTCACCAAAGAACACAATGTTCAAAAAAGTAACATAAAAGACTCAACAGCCAAACAAAGATCAAGATGGCCTGAAGCTAAAACTGCATAAAAATGAAAGGAAATAACTTAATCAATTAATAGAATCTATCTACTGTTGAAGTAAGTAGCAGCCACTTTCAGGCCAGATGTTGGGCATAGTCTTAGTTTGGGCTCATCATCAGAGCTTTAGGGATGTTCCATTTGAGATTCCCTAATCAGTTTAGGAAATCCAACTTCCAAATAAAAAAAATGGGCACACTTTCAGGACAAATTGAGGAGGCAAGTATTTGCATGCAGATGTGGTGAAATTAACACACAAAGAATAAGTTAGTGGTGTGTGATACACATTGGGTCTGGAGGTTTTGACCATATCTTTAAGCCAAATAATAAGAGTGACCCAAAAAAAAGGACATAAATGCCTGACTATGTAGATATGGAAAAACAAGTGTGTGCTGTCTGGGGTTGGATTTATAGTTGTGATAAACATTTCTCGCTTTTTAATATGGGTCTGGTCTATAGAAGATCTTGTCAAAGAAGTCTTCTCTTTGATGCATTCATCTGCCGGTGTTTTAAAGTTGACCAAACCCCAATATACAACATAATCATTCCTATTACTTTTTAGGACATGTATCAAAATAATGTGAATACGGAAGTCTGACAGTTATTAACAGGCGAAAAGCTGAAAGAGGATTAAGCAAAATATTCAAACTTTTTTGAATTGCCCTTCCTTCCAACAGCATATCTACTAGAACGACAATTGAATATACTATATCATAGCTTTTTTTAATTATATGCAGCTGAGAAGAGGGCTTTCAATACAGCATCCTCTATGTGCTGAATGTGCCACGTTACAAATTCTCTGGACAGCTGTATTTTTGTTGTCTTTCTGTTTCTTTACCCTTTGCCTAAGCAAACAGCTGAATGATAGAAGAGTGAACACATAATCAAACACTATTGTATTCTAATAGTATGTTAACGGATATTATTTTCATCTTTTCACCCAAAACAGAGCAGTTAATTGGCAGTGTATCAAGATACATATAATATCAGCTCAAGGGCAGACCATTTTACCTTCAGTTTAACATAATTCTACATTTTGTACAGTAACAGTCATCGTATTCCAGTAAGGAAAAAAGGGTTTCATAAGTAAATGAAAAGGCCTAGATTACTGAGAGTCAATGATTTTGCTGAAATATGTGCTCCTAATCAAGAATTTGGAGACAGTAGACAGTTAAGGGCATAGAGTAATTAACTTTGCAGCAATTAAGGACGCTCTAAACCAGAAATATTATCATAACTGTGGGAAAAAAAGAGATTGAGATGGCCCAGAATGTTTTCTTATTGATAGACAGATTTAAACATCAAAGTTATTTTATCCTTCTCAGTAAGTATAGTGCTGATTGGAGCTTTGTAGTAGGACTACTACAACTGTACAGCTACTCTTGGTGGCTAAAAAAAAGTGTAGCTGGCCAAATGTGTTTCCCTTTTGACAGCCTCACCTTAAAAGTTACAAAATTCATACAAACATTGCATGTGTCACTATTTTTTTAGGGATTAGGCAGCAACAGTTAAACATCTGATAAGCCGAGCAAGAAATAGGAAGAGAAAATGAAACAATTCTAATGTTTATAGTAGGGAACTTGAAAGGACACTTAGTAAATCTATGAAAAAAAGACTAAAAACATTATAAAAGTGATGTTTCTATTTGGAGTTGATAATGAAACAGGCTTATAGAGATGATAAAGTAGAACAAGTTGAGTGAATTTATTAGAGCTGGTTTAGTGCGTGTTTGTGTGTTCTGGTCTTGGCTTCCATTCACCCCCAAATGGACCGGTTGTTGTAAAGAGAGGACTTTTTCCTGGTACTTAGCAGCTATTTTGCCAAAGGTTAGGTTTAGGGCTAAGGTCTGAATTTATGAATTAGGGTGAGTTTTGCACTGGTAATGGTTTTTTTAGGGGTTTTGTCAGGGCTAGGGCAGAGAAAGGATTGAAATGACAGAAAATCAATGAAGGTCAATGGACGTTAACACATGGTCCTTACCAGGGATGGGCAGTATTTCTAATACAACTATTTGAAATACGAATTTGAAATACGAAAATACTATTTTGTAATTTGTATTTTATTGAGATGATGAAGATGATGCCTTTGTACGGTATATTGTATCAAAAATACTTCAGTGTTGAGTATCAAAATACTTTCTGTGACACAGAATCACACAGTCTGTGATTGCACGTAACTATCCATGCAGCATGAAATAGTGTCTGGGGCACCTTCGCTGTCAAGTCCCTGTAATACCACTATTGGCCACTAGGTAATTTTGGCACCGTTTTACACTTGCTATGGGCACATTGCACGATCAACACAGAACGCATGGTGCTGAATATTAGTTTGAGTCAGGTATTTTCTACTTGGTGCTTTGACCAGACCAGTCAAGGAAGTTGTTTCAAAGCAAGATGAGCAACCAAATTTACCTAGTTTATTTCAGTAACTCAGTTATTTTCAACCATGAATCACTCTTTTTATCGCATGTTCCTGTTCAGTGTAACGTTTAGTGTTCGTAAGGCTAGGCTATTTAACTTTTGAATGTTAGCTGCTAGCTAAGTCTCTGTGTTAGTTTCACTGTTGTTGATTTCACCAGTGAACATTCAAAGAATCACGTTTTTAAAGTTATTGTTATGTTACATGCCTCGTTTTGTATGATTTAGTTAGCCTATAGCCTAAATAGGACTTTTGTATCTCATTGTCAATATGTGTGCTGCTGCAGCACCACAGATATTTATTATGTAGGCTACAGTAATGCATTCCTTTTTGCAGTAATGCAGTAATGTGAGGCATTACCAATATAATTTGAGTAATATTTTACTTGGTACACTTCTCAGTAACTGCAGTTACTTTTCTTGTTTTGTTACTTTGTTATTTTGATGTTTTTCCAGATAGTGTAACGGATCAGAAGAAAACTGCTCTTAGAATTAATTATTTTTCAGTATATTAAGAATAAAAAAATACAGTATTTTATTTTGATAAATTTTTCGGGCTTCTGTATTTCGTAGTTTATATTGATAAATTTATAAGATTAAAAGGTATTTGGTATTTTTGTTTGGAATACATTTTTGATGCATTTATTTGTGCTTACATCCCTGGTCCTTACTGCATATAGCAAAAGGCATAAAATAGATAATGTGTTTATGTGTTTTATTGGCCAACTAAAATGAATTTAAAGAGCTTTTTACATCAACAATCTTCTCAAAAGCAACTTCATGATAACGCCCACAATCCCATCAGATGTTAACACAAGCTGCCAAGCTGATACTGCTTCAGAAATGCATGTATAAAAGGAAGAACGTAAAAACATCATTTATGAATGATAAAAAAATGGAATAACATCAAAAAAGCTTTCAATTAAATTAATTAATAAGCTGCAAGGTGTTTCTTTGTCTTTTATCACCCACACGTCAGTCATATTTTCTTTGTGAAAACCATCTTAAATAAAGAGTTAAAACAATTTATGAGCATAAAGACAAACACGGCCCCAAATAGCCACTGAAAAAGGAACTAAGTCTCTATGTAAAACCTAAGCTGATCTTTCTAAAAAAAGATAATAAAATATGTTAAAGGCATTTTATTTAGTAGTTTTATTTTTGTAGCTTTATAGAATTCCTACTAAAGATAAATAACTTTAAAGACCTTTCCTTTGCAAAATATCATACATTTTTGCTATGTTTCTCTTTATTCAACCATATTCCATACTGTGTCCGACTCAGTGAATTTATCAACATTACAAGTTGGAGAATAGAAAAATAAATGAATTGAGAAACCACTAAATGCTTTGAATAACAATTTGGGATGTTTAACAGGGTAAACAGTGGTAAACTTAAGAAACCTTAGAAACATGTGAAAACTCAGCTGACTGGTGTTGCACTACATTTTGTGACCATGTTATTTTGTGAGTCATTTCTGAGACCTAAGGAGAATCCATAACAACACACTCTGGAGTAACAACTTACAATGGGCTGCAGAATGTAATGCAACACCGCTGTTTGCAAGTATGCGAGGTGCAAGCCCACAGGTTATTTCACATTCAGCCTTTGTTCTGCTCAGGCAGGCTATTGGCGTCCACCGCTATGTGGCATGTTGTAAGAAAGCACACCAATACTCGAAGTTGAGGGACTGCATGTTAACCAGGACCGATGCTGACTCTGGACTCTCTTCAGGTTTTGAATCAGAGAGAGTTGAAGAGGAAGAATTTGATGAAGGTAACTGCTTTGGAGAAATATGCCTAGTTTAAGCTAACCTTAAGCCAAACTAAGGATAATAGGATATATTTGAATAGAATAAAAAAATCCCTTTTTGTCCACAATGGGAAATTGTAGTGTTCACAGCAGTAAAATGATTATAGAAAAAAAGATGGATTACACAAACGCATGGATCTTGGGAAAATGTATAAGAACCAACATTGATGAAGGGTTAAAAGATAAACAATAAAATACTGTAAAGTGTTTAACAGCATAAAAGCTGTGCACCTGGAGAATAAATAACCAATATAAAGCAATGGACATTATTACATAAAGGATATTTAGAAATGGCAGCAACATGGGGAATGTGCAAAATGACATCAGCAAAGTCTTTAATTGACTAAGGTAGAAACTTCATTACCAAAATCAACATGAATATATAACAACTTAAGTTTGTTGGGAACAGTGGTTGTCAAGTTTTCTGTTTAGGTTTGATCTTTAAATGTGCAATCCCCACTTGAAAGGGAAGTCTCTTCTGTGAAATTTAACTGCCGTTAATTCGAGGAGTCTTCATTTTAGTTATCTTTATTATGATGGTCATAATTTTCCTCCAATCACTCAGGTGAAAACCCTCAAAAGAGACAGAAACATCTAATTACATTGTGAAATCAACAAGAAAAAAAACAACAACAAAAAAACAAAAACAATTTCCACCAATTTAAATAATTTAATCCTAAAGAATAATAAATATTAAGTATTTTATAGTAAAATTAAACAGCAATTAATAAACGAGCATTTTATCAACATTTGTTCTGCTTTAACTAATAAACACCAATTGTATTTTTTCCCTTTTAATAATATTAAATACCATCAATTTGTGTTTTTCAACAACCCATTCTGCTGTATGTTACATCTTCACATCTACATAGTTTGTACTTAGTATTTTCCTATTTTTATCTGTTTTCCTGTTTAATTTTAATCCATCTGCCAGTTTTTCTGCCAATGCCAATGCCCAGTGAAGTTTATCATTCTGTTTGGACTTCCCTTCTTCTTCTTCTTCTTCCTCCATTGAGGCAATGAATAGCAAGTCAAGGACCACGTGGCCTAATGGACAAGATGTCTGACTTCAGATCAGAAGATTGAGGGTTTGAGTCCCTTCATGGTTGCTTTATAAAGAATACCCCTAAGCCTTCAGCTAACTGTAATGTCCTCATGCAGTACATTAAATACCAACTGTTTGTGAGTGATCAGCACCTTAGTTTTGTTGCCATTGAGGCGATAACTCACAAGTCAAGGACCACATACATTAAATACCATCTGTTTGTGAGTGATCAACACTTTAATTTTTGCGCCATTGAGGTGAGTGCAAGTCAAGGACCACGTGGCCTAATGGACAAGGCGTCTGACTTCGGATCAGAAGATTGAGGGTTCGAGTCCCTTCGTGGTTGCTTTATAAAGAATACCCCTAAGCCTTCAGCTAACTGTAATGTGCAGTTCATTAAATACCAACTGTTTGTGAGTGATCAGCACCTTAGTTTGGCTGCCATTGAGGCGATAACTCACAAGTCAAGGACCCCATACATTAAATACCATCTGTTTGTGAGTGATCAACACTTTAATTTTTGCGCCATTGAGGTGAGTGCAAGTCAAGGACCACGTGGCCTACTGTAATGGACCAGGTGTCTGACTTAGGATCAGAAGATTGAGGGTTCGAATCCCTTCGTGGTTGCTTTATCCTTCAGCTAACTGTAATGTCTTCATGAAGTACATTAAACAATCAACCAGGTAATCAGAGTCAGTACTGTTCTTCTTAGAAAGGGTTTGCACTTTGCATGTACTTCCACCACTGTTTGGCTTGCATGCTGTGCTACTTCCTCAAACAATAGTGAGAGGTTAGCCACACCAAAAGTACACTCTTTGATTGCCAGAGATTGAGTCCACCTGATTCCCATCTCCAGAAGGCAGAGCCCAAAGAAGCAGCAGAGGGATGTGGCTTCCTGGCAGTTATAGAGTCCTAAAGCTGCAGGGAGGAGGGATCTGTGATAACGCTCCCTGGTGCATTGAGGGTGCAGCAGTCCGTCACTGAAGGAGGTCTACAATTATGCAACAGCTTCATACACGGGGTGGGACACATTATAACAGATGTGTTAATTTAGTTAGGATCCTTTGTTTTCCACCTCCAGCACTGAATCCAGAGAGAATCCAATCACAGGGAAACTGGCCTTCCTGATCCAGCTCATCCAGAAACTTTCTCTCAGCTACAGGTAAGCCACTGATCCAACAGACAGCTCCATAAAAGATGGCTGATGCCACAACAGATAGTCATAGAAGGATGAAGAATGCTATAGACTAGTGGCAGAAGAGCCAGAACATTAGATATCACAAGCTATACTCATCCCAACATAGGAAGACACAATGTAATGGAGAAGATAATGTTTTTGACTTTAAATGCTACAGTATAAGAAAGGATAAATCTTTACTTGGTACACACTGTAGCTGTAATTACTGCAACGACAAACCTGTGGTGGATCATGAATCGGAAAGGTGAAATTAGTAATTTATTTTTATTTTTTTCACGTTTATGGGGTGTATAATAGTCACCATTGATTTTACTTGTAATGCTGGGAGAAAGGCGTTACGCTTACCGCACCTGATAACACTGCCGGAAGATGTTAGGAGTGAGGTGTTAATGTATTTGGACAAAAATGGCTGCAAGAATTATAACTTTTATCATTTTTTACTGATTAATGCTAAATTCATTAAAACACAGTGAACATATTAGTTTTAGGTATAGATAATGAACCATTGATCATTCCTTGCTGACCGGACTTTTCCTTTAATAAGGTGAGAAATTATATTATATAAGTATAATTATTGAATATATTTCATAATTTTTTTATTTTGGTGAATTTAAATGTGAATTTTATGATTAGCCACTTTGTTCTGGAATACGGTAATTCAAATTTGCTTAAACAACTTAAATGGTTATTCCAGTTATATTGGTCACACAGTTTGTCAGTAAGCTTTTTCCCTACACGGTCATTTTCATGTCAGTGTGAAGTCATATGTGTTTGATCACAAATGACAGCACCCATGTGGTTTTACTTAGTAAAATTGAACAGAAGATTTGTATCTCATCAGTCAATGTGTTTCATGATAATGGCTTTGTCATCATTATCCTACGTACTGACCCTTTTAACTGAGACAGATGGAAAGAAGGGCAACCTGTTCTATCATCATTCTCTGTTGTGCTTTCAATGACCAGATGTTTTCAGACACACAAAAAAAACATAGTTTATTTTTATTATTACCTCAGCCAAGGAGGCTATCTTTTTAGGAGAGTTTGTGTGTGCTTGTCTGTCTGTCTGTCTGTCTGTGTGTTCACAGGATAACTTGAAAAGTTATTGGATTTTGATGACACTTTTATCCGAGGTGTTTGTCATTCCAAAGACAATTCCATTGAATTTTGGTAATGCTCCGGATAATAATCTGTATAATCTGTATTTTTTTTTTTACATTCTCTTACATTGTGAGATAGGGATATATGGTGGAACAAGCAGTTCCTCAGTAAACCAGAAGGTGGCAGCAGTGACTATTGACAGACTCAGCATCAGACTCAAAAAGTCCAGAGATATTTTACTGAAGACAAAAATACAAGAAAAGGGAATGTTGTTGTCTGTTAGCAGGATAAATTAAAAACTTTGAAACTAATTTTTTAGACATTCTTTTTAATTTTCTAGTTTCCTTTTGTTTTGTTTTTTTGTGAGTCTTACCCATCGCATTCTTAGCCATTTATAGCTATTTATGTACAGGATGCTGTGATCAGATGTCTGGAATAATAAGCGGGGTAGTTGTGCATGGACAATCAGATACTTTCTTTGAAACAGAAGTTCAAGATGGTGCACTATTGTCTCATTGTTACTTAAGAATTGTACTACTCACCTTGATTTAGTTCAACATGGCTAAATGACTGTATGCCTGTTGCCCTGACATTTTAAAGGAAATTTGTTGAAGCACCTGAAAATCATCAAAGCACAACCAAGGAAAGTCAATTGTGGACAACACTTTTTCCTGTATCACCTTAGACACAAATAGATGTTCGCCAGGAACTTGTTTCTAGCTTGGCCTTTAGCATTATCTGGCCAGTCATCCTACACCTAAAGCTCACCCAGTTAACAGTGCTGACCTCAACTGGGCACTGGATCTCCCACCCCCTGACTGACATTCAGCAGCAGGTAACGGTAAGTGTTCATAAAAAAGAGCACTTTCAGGGTGTGTTCTCTTTCTACTCATCTTTACTTCTTTCTGTCTTTGCTTCTTTTTTTTATTTATTTATTTTATTTTCACAACAAAAACATAAAAATAGAATAATGTTTCACTAAAAAAGAAAATGTGATGGACAACTACCGAAAAACCCTCTCCCTGTCCTTGCTTCTTTCTGTATCTCTGCTTCTGTCTCCTTGAACCCCAGTCGGCTCTCAGCAGACGGCCGCTCACACTGAACATGGTTCTGCTGGAGGATTATTCTTGGCAAAAGAGAGTTTTCCTCTCCACTGTTGGTACAAGCATGATTGGTGTGAGGGATTGCTTTCGAGTCAATGAGTCGATGCAATCAGCTTTTAAAGTGTCTTGAAATGATATGTGTTGTAAATTGGCATTATATAAATAAACTGAATTGAAACTGAATTGAAACTTCTTACTGTACACAAATGTCTTTGTGTTTGCAGATGCCACTTTGCAATTGGTCTGATCAAGAATGGTGACAACTTTGTATATAGATAGGAGGTTGATCAATTGGCCCACTGGTATGTCAGAGCCACCTTGAAAATGCTCAAGAATATTAAAATATTGCTGGACTTCTGGAGAACTCTATCGACACTCTATAGTTAATGTAGACTCACTCTGAATCATGTGCGCTAGCCTGTAGATAGACACATATCCTCCCACGAGCAGACAGAGAACATGCAGAGATATGTTGCAACCATTAATTCAAAATCTGACAGGAACTCAAGACACCTGAGGAAAAAAGCAGGAAAGATCAGGCAAAAGTCTGTGAGACTAAATGAGTGCTACACAAAACCAACAGACAAACTGCTAAACTGATTTGCCTTTGCCCTAACATGTAGTAATACAGTAGATAAAGATCATAAGTAGAGAGAGACATAAAGAGACAAAGACAGAAAATATTATGAATGTGGAGATAAAAAAAAAAGATAAATGAATGAAATGTAAGCTATATAAATGCATGAAATAAAGGACAAGGAAAAGTAGGAGTATTCTATGATCAACCTCCTCACCCCCCTCTATCAGTCTTGGGGGCTCAGGCTATAAAATGTCAAAGACTACTGTTTTAGGCTATATCTACATATGACATTTGTTCATATTTTAACTTGCTGCCCATCAAGCTCTGAACTTATCCTGCAGCCAAGAGAAGTGCAAAGATCTACAATGTCAGGTTCCTTATGAAAACTGCTTTGCTTCAAATCCTGGATTAATTTGAATCTAATAATTTTGAAGTTCAAGCAATATGTCAGGTTCGGTATTGCTAGATAAAAATGGGGATTTGAGTTCCAACCCTAAAGGGAGAGAGCAAAAAGTACTATCTTGCCTACTTTAGAGGTTAACGATTAATTTCATGCTTAGTTAAAGTTACCACAGATGTCACCATCAATTTGACAAAGGTATTTCTAAAAGGATTTTTAACATTAGTGCATTCAACGATTTACCATAGCTCACTGCTGTTCCCTTGGGGCCTTTTATTTTCTAGCTTCTGGTATTTAGAACGCACCAAACTCAACATGAACTTTACATTTCAATTAAAAGAGATAGATAGGAACATACCTGTAGTAATGTCTATATACTTGCGTTATAGCAGTAATTTCTGAGGAGGGTACACTGTATAAAGATGGCTAAAAGCGACTGACATTTATAGTATTTTTAACCTTTTCTTGAATTTTCAAAGCCTACAGGACAGATGTAAATAGATGTAAATAATCATAGGGTCACATATTTCATATATTTGGCCTCCGGATAAAGTATATGAATTATTAAATTGTGTTGAATTCCTAATATTCCATTAGTCAATTTCTTAGCATAATAACAAAAAAATAAAAATTACTGTTTGTGTAACAATATAGCCCCAGTGGGTAATTTATATATCTAGAGAAAACTGCTGTCACTATATAATGTACGTCCTTTGCTTGCTAACACTAAAAAGTATATTCTGTCAGGCAAATTATGAGCAGTGACATTAGAGAGGCTGCAGCTCGTCTTTGCTCAGCTGCAAGCATCAAAAGACTGATGGTGTTTATAGTGATGGAAAACTGATATGTGCTGCACGTTAGGCAGCGTATTACCAAGAAGGCATCAACCCACAAGAGCCTAGTCTTGGGAATGAAACTGAACTCTTTCGGTTTTATCTAAATTGGACTGTTAAGAAATTGATGAGGGCAATCCACACAGGAATAAAGAAGCCCAGGTTGCTGCTGAACTTGGCACTTTTCTATTTTATATCTGAAAAATTGAGGAAATGGGGTGAGGAAAATGACACTGGTCAAGGGTTTGTGGGCTAGTGGTTTTCATATGGGTCATACTGTTTTCTGCCAGCCAGGAGGGCAGCAGAAGGCAAAAGACACCCAGACCTATTACACTAAATGTTCCCATTGCATAGCAATTAGGGACACTGATGATAAATCGTCACACCTTGTGTGTCTGTAACGCTGAAGATGATAGTTTTAGACATTATTTAGTTTGAAAGGAAATGACTATTTAAATGTTATCAAGGAATCTATACTTCATATAACATTGTTTTTATCTAACACAGTTTGCTTTATCTGATCTGAAGTTGATTATTTTAAGTTTCCTTGAAAAGGTTTTAGTAAATCATCAAACCTTTAATTGTTAAAACACACAACTATGACTTCTTATGTACACACGCCTTAAACGTAACAATTTTTCAGTTACAGTCTGTAATTTTTTTTGGCTCCTACTTTTCCTTATTTTTCATTTATTTATTTATTTTTCTCAGTGTCCTGTCTGGCAACGTGGCAATAAGAATAATTGTCTTGATGCCAAAAAGAGCCAAACAGATTTTACTTTCACAAGTGTGGCAATTGCCATACTGCTACACTTGTTTCATGCATATAAATTGCTTTATTATAATTATGTAGGAGTTTTACAGTTGATATGGACACTGCAATGTAAATAGAGCAGAAAAACAGAAGAAGAAAAGGAAAAAATAAAAAAAAGAGAAAAGATGAAAGAAAGAAGAGATAGAAAGGAGATAATGACAAAACATTTTCAGGTTGCTCTTCATCACCTGTAACGAGATCTTTTAGAAAAAAAAAGAACAGCACAACCGAAAGACATGGTAATGAGACATACAATAAAGCAACACTTTTCCTTATAAGTAATATAAAATTCAATATAATATAAATTTGACAAATTATTATTTTTTTGGTCAGTTTTGATCACACTGACAATAAAAATTATTTTCTCACTCTTGTGTGGAGTCTATGATGGGATTTGAGGTGCGCATAGGGCTGGACTTTTGTGAATCATTTTCAGAACCATTCAGTTATGTTCTCTTGCTACTACTGCTGAGGGGTTAGCGAATACTCTAAGTAGCTATCTAACTGAGAGGACGAAACGCATCACACCCAGAGAATACAACCTGAAACAATATTATATGAACTAGCTAATGAAGCCTATAGAACCAATTGCAATAAATAGGGGACAACTTTTAAACTTGTGCAATGCAGCTTTAAGAGTTTACCCTCTATATATTTCAGTCGTCCATGCAGAAGGTCATACAAAACCAAATAGGTTTGTTAGTGTGCCTGAACATCAAAAAGCAATGTTTTTTCTATATATGTCGCTATGAAAAATGGCTATCAGCAGCATTTTTCCAAGGCAAACTACTGTTTATTCAAAGATATTGGTTTACAAGTATTAAGATCTGTTATATGATATATTGATGCTTTTCTTAATAAATCTTACCCAGTCATTGGCCACAGCAAATCATTACTTAAAGCTCAAACTTCAAATAAACGGACAGATTTATTTGCTATACAGTATTACACTAGTTCATTGGTTACCGCTTTTGAGTAATCTCTTAGTCTCATATGGACTTATAAACTTGTCTATCAATGTGGTGCACCGCTTGTAATAATTTGAATTTATCTCCTGGACCCCATGAGAATAAATAAATAAAAAGGATTTTTTATTTTTTTTATAATTATCCCATTTGGAAAGCAGCAAACTCACATTCAGGGAATGATTCTGATTTCAAGTAGGTTTATAGTCCATGAAATTGCATATAATGAAAATTTGTCAGTGGCTTATGCTCTGATTGTGTTTCTCCAGGCCGCAGAGGCAGACCGAATTAGAGTCGTGATAGTAGTGAGCCAGAAAGGATTGGAGTGTGTTGGTGGAAGCAAGAGAGTTACAGTTGAGCATCAGTTGTCGGAGCCAAGTTAGAATGTGGACATTACATCGCTAATCCATTTCAGAGGAAGAAGATGTCTTTTTGGCAAAAGCAAAAATCCTTATCAGCAGTTAGCACCTCTGGTTGCAGTGATAAGGATCAATCAATAATCCTGATCAAATATACATTTTTTTAGCTGTTAATATGGAACTTCCTCAGTGGATGACTTATATTTTAGATCCCCTCATCCACTTCTACTCTGGTGTGAAACCAAAATACATCTCACTTCCCCTTCACTCTCTGCCCATTAATGGTAATTTATCCCCAAAGCTTTATAAAACTTTAACCTGTGTGAAATACACCCTCAAATTCTGGTTTAGCCTCAATCCGCTCTGACAAGCTCTGCATTTTAAAGTGGAGAGTAGGGGGGCGGCGTTTGAATAAATCTCCCAAAACAAGTGATTAATGTATCTTTAGCAAGTGCACATAAAACATGCCTATATACAACCAGGTGAACATATGGAGAAACCAGCACACAGCCTCTTTCTTTTCTTTTCATATGTAGTGAATTAGCATGACCCTTATTTTATCAATTCAATTCAATTCAGTTTATTTATATAGAGCCAATTCACAACACAAGTCATCTCAAGGCACTTTACATGTCAACACCATGTTGTAAAATAGCAACAACATCATTAAATAAATCATTAATGATACATTATGTTTGCATGTTTTAGATTTGTACTTTTACTGCATTGTATAAATTTAAAGTTAAGTTTTCATCCATTTATTCAATTCATCCATCCATCCATCCATTATCTGACACGCTTGTCCCAATTGGGGTCGCGAGGGGTGCCGGTGCCTATCTCCAGCTGTCAATGGGCGAGAGGCGGGGTATTTATTCAATTAATTCAATTAAATAAAAAAAAAACACTTTATCCAACAAAATATTGCAAACCATATAAAATCCAGCGAATGCAATAGAGATGTAGTTGCTGAGATGTTTGAATGAAAGATCAAAAAAAGGCTTTTGTCTGAAAAACAATACCCAGTCTACATGTTGGAGTAGCTCTGCTATTTTTATTCTGATATTCTTAAGGCTTGTTTTAAAAACTCTCATTCCTCCATTTTTGATCAAAAGTTCTCTAAAGGATGTTTTTTAATGATGTTGGATGCTGTTCAACTGAATGACTTTTTCTAATATACAGTATACAGTATCTATTTTGGGACATGTGTTATGGTGCGTAACCATGGCTACCATTCCTTTTTTTTTTTTTATGTAAACATTACTAATGTGTTGCATGCAGGTTAAGTTCTAGGAACGGCATTCAACAGAACCTTCAGAGCTGATTGAAGAAAAATAGTACTTAATGCTCTCCTTTCAAAGGGTAGTTTTGGCCAATGACAGTAACATATGAAATAACCACAATGAGACAACACAACAATTTACGCTTTTATACTCTTGCTGCGTCTCTTTAAAAGATAAATCATGGATTTTGACAAGACAGATGTGATAGTAGGAGCTATGAGTGCATTGTCCTGCGTACCATGTTTATATGGGTTTTGCTTTGGGCTTGTTTTTTTTATTGTTTTTGAATTGCCCTAATTTTTTTTTTTAAAGCACCAACCAACCAGTTCCTCTCTCTTGTGCACTGTCAAAGAGCTATCTCATCCTTGTGACCTAAGGCTTCCCTATCAACCCTTAAATGTTTTATGTTTCAACTCTGGCAGCAGTCCATGCTTTTATGTGATCTTTCTCAAGCAATTCAGACAATTTGACTGCCTTTCTTTGCCTTACCCTACCTCCTATCTGTCTCTAGAAGTCAGGTTAAGTTCAGGTGGTGTCTGCCCAAGAGTCCTGAAGGACTGCACAGAGCAGCTCTTTGGGATTCAGTACCACTTAATTCTTAAACTTACCCAGAAGACGGCTCCAGTGTTATTGAAAACAGCCTCCTTTGTCCAGTACCAAAAAAACCCTCAGAAATCAGTTCACAATGACAATAGAACTGTTGCCCTGGCATCCCACACATTGAAGGTCCTAGAGAGACACCTGTCTCCCCACTTGGGAAAGCTAACAAGCCACTATCAGAACGTCCCACAATTTTCTTATCGGCACTGAGTTGGAGTTGAAGATGCCACAAACACCTCCATCAACAAACCAACTTTCATCATTGTATAAGAATTGTGTTCTCTGATTTCTTAAGTAAATTTGACACAATTCAGTCTGATTTTCTTTGTCAGAAAATATAAAAGATTGCATTGGAGGCCTAACAAATCACCAGAATCAAAGACTAAATGTAAAATCGAGCAGTCTATGAGGCTTAAGGGCCTAGTGTCTAACCAGGTAATCAGCAGGACAGGGGCAACATTGGGAATGGTACCCCACCAAACCGGAACAGAAATAATTTGGTCTCAGTCCTCCATGGTCTGCCGCACCTTCTTAAAATTCGTCCAGGAATGCATCACCCAGCAGAATCCATTCCCATAACCAACAAGGGAGGGAAAATGAGAGAACAGGCAGATATCAGGACAGCCCTGAAGAAGTTTGGTTATCCCAGATAGGCTTTTTTTTAAAAACCAACAAGAAGAGACCTGCTGAGAAAAGGGTTTTCACTGGATCACTGTGGACTTCAAAACCCTGAGACAAGAACTGGCTCACCCCAAATATAAGACAACCCGAAACAAGACCAAAAATGTGGTTTAATGCACAGACCTGTACTTTGGGAGACCAAGCAACCACTACATAGGCACATGGCTTAACACAGGAGGGCAAACTCCTCAGGACATGACTCAGCTGTTCACCTACACCTGAAGGCTAAAGGACACTCATTCAAAGACAAAAACTTCCATATTCTGGCCAAGGAAGAAAGGTGGTTTGAGCGAGGGGTAATGGAAAACATATTTGTTAACAGAGGAGGTGGTCTTAGACATAACCTTTCAGGTACTTACAAAGCAAAGTAGTTCTTGAGGACTGGACTTGAGCAGCCCTGGGTGAAGATTAGTAACTAAAAAGTAAAACTTGTTCACATTAGCCTCTTGTTGGCAACAAGCTGCTTCATATTCTCCCATATTAATTTTGATAAATACAAGCTATGTCGAAAACTATTATAGCTGATTATAATCACCATCAATCTTATAGAGCTCTGTCAGAAGAAAGAAAGACAATATGATAAATGCACATAAAGATGGAAGAAAGTAAAAAGACAAAGCCAAGATCAAATGATGCAGATAGCTATTTAAAGGTAATCATAGCTAAAGAAGGAGGAAAAAGAAGAGACAAAACACAGGCTAAGGTATAGAATATAAGTGATAGTAACACAGAATGTTAGGTAAGGTCAGTCAAAGGGGAAAAAACGTAAGGCATATGTTTTAGGTATATATCTGGATATAGCCAGTACAAAAGAAAGATTGTGAGAGGAGAAAAAATAAGAACTGTGTGATAGCCAAAAATAAAAGAAAGATTGATGTGGTCTGACACCAGCTAACCCTCTGGATCCAATCCCACCCTGATCACTCAGAAAAGCAGAGCACTACTCTTCTTTGATCCTGAGCACTCTGGACATTGCGTCAGCCTTGTACTTTTACCCAAACGATGAAAGAACACGACAGGAAAACAGAAAAAATAATAAGCAACTGAACTGAAATCCATTTACTTTTATTTTTTTGAAAAGTCATACAAAAGAAACACTCTTAACATTCCAGTTTTCTAAAACGGACATAAATAAGAATACAAAGACTTTTTATTTACAGGTAAGAATTAGGAGATCATGATTGGTGTCTCTATGAAAGCAATGGATCCTAGTGGATCTCAGAAACAAGATGCAGTGGGAAGCAATATGAATAAAAGTCAACGCATTTGCTCAACCACAAAGGCCCTATCATTTCATGCTAGGTAGGCAGGGTCCATCTAGCATTAAAACTAAGTAGTAGCCATGTTCAGAACAGAAAGGCCCTGATTTGCTCTGGGTTTGATTCTTGAAGGTCATTTCAAATCTCAATATCACTGTCCTTCTTGGACATTAAATGACAAAAAGACAAAAAGTGATATATACAACATATGGGGCAACAGTGGATTTGAATGTCGCAGTTTCCCCTGCAACCGGACAGTTCTAGGTTCAAGCCGGGATCTGATTTTTGTGTTGTGTCCTTGGACAAGATACTTCACCAGCATTGCCTACTGATGGTGGTCAGAGATACTGGTGAAGCCAGAGTACGGCATCCTCACTTCTGTCAGTGAGCCCCAGGGTGGCTGTGGCTACAAAGTAGCTTGCCACCATCAGTGTGTGAGTGGAATTGAAATCGAAAGCAATTCATCATAATTGCCAAGGTTACATTGTGGAATGAAGAACTGAACTTAAAATCATAAAACACTTTCCCAATGGCAGTGGCAGTATAATATGTTGGTATTTTCAGTACTTTAGAACATTGTATAGAATTGCTAAGAGGTTTTACGAAAGCAGCAATTACTAAAATACATCAGCCAGGAAGTTAAAGAGATCCGGGACATATAAATATCCTGTACAGACAGGGAGCAAAATATCAATACATTAGTTATTAAATGGCTTCAGGTCAACAAAGCAATGGTTGGTGCAGAACGGGAAGCATAGAAATCTGAAACCTGTTCTGTCAGGAGGGTTTTGCTATTATACATGTCAATATATTGTGGCGAAAGGAAATCCCAAACATCTAGGCCTAAACATAGGGTTTGATGGCATTCTACAAATTAGGAAGTAATCTATATAACCTTCTACATCCAAAGTAAAAGTACACTTCTCCTTATTTTTCCTGTAAGTATTGGATTTTGAAAGCTGAAATGACTGAAGAAACTATCTTACCTCAAGCCAGTAATGTTTTTGTTCACATAAAAGCAGACCATGAGGCCCTGAAGCCATTTGTGTTTCCATTCAGTGTATGTTAATATGTGATTTCAACTGGACAAGAAATGAAAAAAACTACCTCGAACTTACCTTACAAATCAATATATTTTTTTATGTCTTAACTGAACCAAACTAACAATAATTTAGTCTGATCAGCAAGTACAATTTATTTTATTTTATTATTTTATACAATTTAAATAACTGGTTTGAATTGTACTTTCATGTTATGAAGTTTAAGCGAAAATTCAATCTGGAAGAGTCTTATCAGGTTCACCTGAACCATATGTGATGTCCCCCGTTTAGCCCAGCAAATCAATATCTGGACCACACCTCCCCCGAAGCCAATCCTCTTCATTTAGCTCCTGGCCTAGCTTCTCACTCCCACACGCCAGCTTAACTTTCACCCACCTCAGCCCCATTAGCTCCATCTCCTATCTCACTCATTACCACTCACCCTCTTGTAAGACAAATCAAACCATTTTCGTAGGTTACTCCTCCATGGGAACTTCGATTCTCAGCATTAAAGTGTTCTCCCGGGCCCCGAGCACCAAATTACTTCTTTCATTTATGTCAATATCTGTATACCTACTTCTGTCTCCTTGAACCCAGTGTTGGCCTCTGTGGATGGCCTCGATACGTAGATGGCCACTCATACTGACGCCCCGTCCCACACTAAGTCAAACCCTGGCCTAAACGCAAGACAAATTTTTCACCAAACCAGCCTCTTCCCTTCATCCATACGAAGCCGGCGCTTCGGGGTCTGTAAACGCATCTTTTTATTAAGCTCTTCAGAGTGGGAAGATTTTGAAACGCCAAGCTGCGATTTCCATCTTTAATCTCTAACTGCATTTTTTTTTCTTACACGCATGCTAGCCATAGCTGCTGCCTCTAAACACACATCCGCATTACTGGTATCACCTCACAACACTGGCGCCGTGATTGTGTTGAATGGTTGCTGCTCATGCTACTCACCCTGCTGTCGGGCTTACATACCAGAATCTTCTTCTTCTAGAATATCTCCAGGAAGAACAGAGCAATATTGACCACATAGTTCAGCAAACCTGAATTTGACTGAACTACCTAAATGGACCAGAGGGGCAACCATGTATAAAATATTAGTGCTACATGCCCAACATTTCGTCAGCTATTTTTGCTTTTGGCACCACAGCCACTTTATGCGGCCTGGCATACATTTTTGCAGTGTTTTCATGCATTCCTCGTGCAGGGACGCATCACACATTTATGTTACGCTTCTGTCTTTACGACAAAACATTCCTTGGAAAAATATTAGCTTTCGCGGTTCTGCTTTGACTTCGTGTGGACGGCCCCTGAGAGTCGTTCTTCTTACTGGAAGTGTTTTTGCTTTTAAAGAGAGTTTTCCGCTTCACTTTTGCTCCATGCATGCTCATTGAAGGATTTCAGAGAGTCAACGAGGCGATGCAATCAGCTGGTTTTCCCTCAGATAGAAAACGTTTGACCAAATTCTGAGAATGATCTGGTTTGGTGGTCTCTGTGGAGTACCTTGAGTTATCTCGCCAGATGGATTTGCTCCTCAAGATATCCATCTGGAAACCTTCCTCGCTGAAGAAATTTTTGGGAAGGGGGCTAAAATACTGGTTAGCTGGATTGGCCTATGTTGGTGATAGACGCGGGCCAAACAAACCAATCAGATCAACGACATCAACGCATCCATGGTAATTTACTTAAAACACAAATCCACAAGCCAGGCACAAGCCAATTTGATAGATCAAACTCTTGCCGAAACTTTCAGTCGGGAGAAGAGCAAAACATCTTTTCCTCTGAGAAAAAGCCTCCAGAGCAGTGTTTTGCTCTTCTTTTCAGTGAAGAAATACTCTGTAATTCTGATACAACTTCTTGCTTCGACAGCCACGCTTAACGCTAGTTTCATCGCTGAAGCCGCCATGTTCTTTAGACTGAACTGTCGCTGCTTTTCGCTGACGTCACACCTCAACCCGGCCAAAGCCAACGCTGATTGGACATTCTATTTGTGAACGGCTCCAAATTTTCTTCAACGGAGAGTCTCCAGACTGATTAGCGAAAGTGAAACCTTAAAAGCTTACGAGATCAGGGATGGTCTCAATGGAGGCTACCGTGGGAGTGGCACGTGTTGTGGATTGGCACTGTAAAATATACTGAATTGAACACCCTTCCAATTAGAGCTTTCCTCTATGGGAGTCTCCTCCAGGTTGCCTTTACACAGGTTAGTATTGAGATCGATATCCTAACTTCACACACTGAACACCACTGGGATGTGGACATTCAAGTGTGAAGTGAACCAAGAGATTCCTGACATTACAGCATGAATGATCTTATCAGGTCAAAAAGATGGGCCTTCTTTTATATCAATATTTCCATTTTTTTCATTGTTATTCTTACCAAAACTTAGCTCCCACAGGAATAGCTCATTAAACAGCTACTCAAGAAGTTTGCAAGTCTAATTATATTATACAAGATTACGGAAGTACACACACTGTCAAACCATCTGAAGTAAGTGAAAACATGCAGAACAGTGTGCTTATGTGTGGATGAGGGGAAGTGTGGGAACACAAGCTGCTAAAACAAGCACATCTGAGCCTTATCTTATGGGAGATCCTCATTAACTTTCTGCCTTTAGATTTCATAGATGAGAAACAATGCATGAACACACAAAGCCACAATATAATAAAGCTGCAGCTTCTAGCTGAATTCAATCTCTGGTGGTGATAGGGTATAAAAGACATATTTGAAATAATGTGCAGATGCAGGCATTATGGTTGTATAAAACTCTGCCACCAGGGATGTCTTTATATACTGGCATGTGGTCTAAGGTAGTCTAAATGGTAAAAAGAGCCAAGCCTCGGGTTCCCTTTACAAGGTGGCCCACTTCAGAACATAACACTCTTATGGCTGACTAATGATCTGGTCACACCGGCTGCATCCTACTTTTTAATTTCTGATCGGATTTTTGTCCATGTTACACTGACTGCAGCACATATAATGAGGCTGCTCTAGCGCAGGGTGAGCAGATCCCAATCAGTGCAGATTTTTTATTTTTTTTTTTTCACTTCTGTCTCTGTGCCACACAAATTGAAAAATATTTAGTTTATATAGGTACTGGGTGAGGCAGTGAGAGGAGATTCTCAGAGAGCGATCTATGAATTTAGTTTTTTCTTCTTTTTATAAAGAGGGCAGAATGATATAACCTGACTCACCATGAGATGGATTTGCTCTCGCATATCCATCTGGAAACCTTCCTCGCTGAAGTAATTTTGGGAAGAGGCGAAAATACTGGTTAGCTGGATTGGCCTATGTTGGTGATAGACGGGCCAAATAAACCAATCAGATCAACGTAAGCATATGAGGTACTAACAGAGCCTTCTCGACTTAAGAGAGCCAATTGATAGATCAAACTCTTGCCGTGTCAAAACCAGTCGGGAGAAGAGTGAAAACATCTTTTTCCTCTGAGAAAAGCCTCCAGAGCAGTGTTTTGCTCTTCTTTCAGTGAAGAAATACTCTGTAAATTCGATAAAACTTGCTCGATAGCCACGCTAACGCTAGTTTCATCGGCTGGAGCCGCCATGTTCTTTAGAGCTGAACTGTCGCGCTTCTCGTTAAGTGCCACACCTCAACCCGCCTCAAAGCCAACGCTGATTGGACGTTCGCTGGGTGAACGGCTCCAAATTTTCTTCAACGGAGAGTCTCCAGACTGATCTGTGAGTGAAACCTTTGAAAGCTCGCGAGATCAGGATGGTCTCTCACGAGGCTAAGAGTGATAGGCTCCACTTACCTGCATTGTCTGTGCCTCGTTGTTGTGCTTTTTTTATGATGCTCAAAGAGGATCCCTATTTTATTTCCTCAATTTTTTTGTCCTTCTGAACACCTATCACGGGTAAAATATTGTTTTTAATAATGTTTCACTGATTGTTTATGCCCAGTCTGTCCCACCAACTCTACTCGCTGTGCGACTCCAAAACAGACTGTTTTCTCTTGTAATTGACATATTTTCTTTTTTAATTTTCGTCAAATCGGATTTGTACTTTGTATTGCACATCTCTTTCTGTAAGACCCATCCAATTGTTGCTAAATGTCTGTATAGTCAGGATAAAATAGACCTGGGGTTTATCTAAGTTGGAGCTACACATGTCCTGTTGCAGAAAACCATGTTGGTTTTGTTTGTTCCCATTGACTCCCAATGATACCTTGAATGCAAACTCGGATTCAGTATTTTCAGGCCCCAACTCTGAGACTGAATCACATTTATCACATGATGAGATCTCCTTCTAGGACGCTGTGAATCCTCAATGACAAACTCATTTGCATTGCTCTAAAACAGTTGAGCCTGGATTTCTTTTGGTCAAAACATATATAACTTAGCTTCTTGTTGTATGGAAACCAGACTTACTACTTGTGTCACTTAGGCCTTTCAGTTTCCAAATATTGTGTTTATTTCCAGTAAGATTTTTTTGAGCTGACATTCATTTTTAGGGCTTTTAAAACCCATTAACTCTGGTCCAGGATAATTCACTTTCAATTTCTCACATTAACATCATCCTTCCTGTTGATACCAAGGTTAGACATTTAGACATAGTAAAACTTGAGAAATGCACTATAAAGTTTGAGTGTACATCATTTTGGAAAACAGATCCCAAGTCTTAAGGGGCTTAAACCTGTGCACCACTTTATAAATGGTCTAATTAAATGCTACAAAATACATACACATAGCAATCATGTTGTGAACAAATAACTGGAAGAAATTACTTAGCCATTTATGCTACAGAAGATAATGGGTAACTATTAAGGAAACTGTATATTCCACCTATTTGGAAAGACAAAAATAAAGGAAAGCAGTCATTACATTATTGCAGTACTTCCCTGTGAACAAATTCAACACTGTCTAAAACAGTATTTTTATGAAGAATTTTTTTCAAAGTATACAGTGGAGAATATTTCCAGCTAGATCAAAGACGTCCGATCGAGTCTAGATGATTGAAGTACCGTGGGTTTTCCAGGTTTTTTAACAGAATGACTCACCGTGACACCGACTGGAACAAATACTAGATTGCATAGCAACATACAAAAGCCTATCTTGGTGTCTTGATGCAAAGCATCAAATTGTTTGTTGGCAAGAGGTAAATACAACAGGTGAGTTTCACTAAAATTACACAAAATTACTCTGAAACAGTCTGAAAGGAAGACTGTAGTTCGGAAGCCTTTTGTCATTCCTGCAAGATTGTTTCCAGCCAAGGCATAGTGATGACAAACCACTTTAAAGGGGTGAAGAAGGAAGGAAAATAAAACTGTAAAAGAAATGGCAACAGTAAAGAAACTGGAAGCTGTGACGTTCAACTGAACTGAGGGTTTTAAAACACATCTTACTGTATTTCTGCTGTCTTTTGTTTTATTTTCAGTCATATCTTTTTAAGGAAATTACCTAATTAAGAATGACTATGGTACGTTCTAGGTCTAGGATTTATCTGTGTATATTAAAGGTAAATAAAATCTAAAATATCAAATAAACATGATAAAAATATACTAATACAGATAAGCACAGCAGTTCACAGACTTACAGCAAATGGAGTTATGTTTCATTAACAACACTTAAAGATGGAGCTGCAGAAGATATCCAAATATTCAAAACCACTTAAATAGGAGAGGGTTCGCTTATCTGTCTGTGAATCTTAGCCAGCTGAATCTTTTTCTCAAAAATATAAAGCTGCATATTTACCATGATAAAATTTCAAGCTTAAGTGATTTGAAAGAACATGAGTGGGAAAAAAAAGTTTTGCTTCCTATGGTGTTACACATTATCTGCTAAAGCCGAATGAAAAAGAAGCAGAGCTGTTAGAACACAGAGCAAAAAAAAATTTGGTACACAGTCGTCTTGAGAGGAATTTGTCAGCATCCTGCATTTTGATTGGAAAATACTCAAGTTTTATACCTTTCGGAGATTCTATAGATTTTTCAAAATATGGGGAAATCGCTTTTCCATTTCCATCTTTGCATGACCAACTTTATTTCTGCAAATCACTTCAAAAGATCAAACTAAACTAAATTAATTAAATTAAACAGTGCTACAGAATGTCATTATCCCAGAAACTTTGTGGACCATTCTCAATCTCGACTTTGATTCTTTTTGGAGCATGTCCATTTATCTAATGTCCTCATTGTGGCATATTTCCTCCAATTACTCAAACCCCTCTCTTTGCTGTGACAAAGTATATTTATGATAGTGTGGATGTTTGCACCATTTTCCTGACTGATAACTTCTTGCAATAACATCATTTGTATTCTTTGTAGATTCTGCACACTATGACTTTAGTTAAAAGTTTACAATCTCACAAGGGCATAATTCAAGCATAATCAATACAAGTCATGCCAGATATGAACTGAAATAGTGCAGGATTAAGGTTAGATTATATGTGGTTGTTATTTAAAATAATTAATTAAAGTCTTTGTTTTTACAAAATACAGATATGATATTTAAAATCTATAATGTTCTTTTAGAGAGCGACTAAAACAGTAAGAATCCCTTCAGGTCACGAAAAGGCAATCATTTCCATCAATGATCTAACCGATTGTCCCTAAGGAGAATCTAGAGAAGCCAATTAACTGTAGGAGGAAGCCAGAGTACCCGGAAATAACCCACGCATGCTCAGGGAGAACATGCAAACTCCATGCAGAGAGACCCCAGGCCAGGAGTCAAACCCAGAACCTTCTTGCTGCAAGGCAGCAGTGCTACCCAGTGCGCCACTGAGCAGCCCGCATACATGCATTCAATGAGGACTACATAATTTAAGAACAGGCCTTATTTGGGCACACAACGGCATGACATGTACACATAACAACGCTTCCTTGAGCATTCCTAGATTTGTGATCAAATTGACAATAAAAAAGCCTCAACTTGCAGCTTTAAAAAAAACTTGAACACCCTGGTCATTTTCGGGATTGTTTTTGTACATAAAATTGCTGACTTAATATTAAATGAAAGGGCAATTAATCATATATAGTCATGGTATAAAATGTAACTACAAATAAACTGCTTTCTTTCCCTGCAAAAGAAAGCAGGGGAGGCATAAAGTACTTTTCAATCCGTTTTTATGGTATAAGTCAGTATTTTCTTCCTGCCAAAGCATCTATCTGAAGTCCATGTTTAAGCTGCTAAAGAATGAGTGTGAAGGGATTTAGAGAATGGAGAAACCGTTGCTTATGTATTTTCATTATTCAAAAGAGTATCCAAATTATATGCATACTGCCTCGGGTGAAATTAGGCTTTACTACAGCTCCTCCAGCTAAGTGTAATAATAATGCAAAAAATGTAAATAAATGAAAACTGACTCACAAAAATATAATGCATAATAAAATTGCAAAAACAACGAAAAACATAAAAAAAGGCTTTATTTAATTTAGTAGCAGACAAAAAGCTTTATATGTAATAATTTTTTTTATTTGTCCCCATTTGTAATTATCGAACGCCCAAGACATGTAATGTCTAAATATTTCTTTTCTTCTTGACTCCTACTTTAGAAGTCTTTAGTTAAATTTACTTGTGGTTTTGCTGTATGTTAAAGCCCTATCCTATTCTCTTAGGAAGTCTAAAGTAAGAAAATTACTATGTTTTTTTTGTAAGATTTCTGAGCTTGTTCTAATCATGTGTGCAATTTTCAGACAGTAATCACTGAATCAAACAACAAGCTGCACATTATCCAATAGTGGAATTGTTGTGTCAACCGGGGTGGACATTATACCATAATCTCCATCTAGTTGCATTTACAAGCCGAAAAACAAAAGTATTGTGGCACATCTTAAATATGCATCTTATTTTTCCTTCAAATTTACCAAAATGATTCTACTTTCTTGGACCACATTTTTCAGGACAAAAACAAAAGCAAAGAATTTTTAAATCACCTCTGATTGGTATAAGAAACAATGTTAGGATGTGTTATTCAACTGGAAGTGCAATAGTGGGGAAGTAAACAAATGTGATTAGACTATGTATATATTTTTTTGTGCTGCAAAACTAACAGTAACAATAGTTTTATGATTTTAAATAAATGTAAAGGTGTTTTCTGAGAGATACCTAATGAGAACGTAACTCACTGCACATTGATGAAAGTAAAAAAAATTCAATTAGATTAATTTAATTGTTCATTTATAGCGTTTTTTATGTCAGTTCCAGGCTTTACATTGTCACAGTGGGTAGGTGGGAGAGGATACACTGAGGTAATCAGAATGTTGAACTGTTGAAACTCTAATCAATAACTCTGCATCACACTTGAAAACATCATATTTGCTCCACAGATGTTGCAGATTTTTTCATAATCCACTTAAATAGAACCAAACTCGATGTTCTACTGCATTTTGCAGCATATTTATTTATTTTGCAGTGCACTGAACCTTTTCATATCAGCGCCTTTTGCACCATCACTTTAAACTGGCTTTTCTTTCTTTTTCTATACTGTTTACATTCTGATCACTGCTGTACTTTATAAAGGGTAATGTTCATATCACTGTTGTAAGCTGCTCATTCACTGTTGTAGGCTGTATGCATCGAAATGTTGTTTTGTATAGAGTATGTGTGCAGTATACATGATGACAATAAAGTTAAGGAGAATAAAAGGTATATGATTTCACAATAAAAGTATTCAAGGACAGCATTTTTGAGATGTGACAAGCAAAGGAAAAGGAAAAGTCCCGTTAGCAAGGAATCATCAATGGATCATCTATACCTAAAACGAATACATATGTTGTGATTCAATGAATTTAGCATTAATCAGTAAAAAATAATTTTTTAAATAATAATTTTCATCAGCAATCACTGAGTCTGGGAGCGGCCATTTTTGCCAAAATATAGTGACCCCTCCCTCCTGCCATCTTCCAGGAGTGATGTCCCGGTGCGGTAAGCCTAGCGCCATTCTCCCCGCTTTACAAGCAAAATCAATGGGAACTACTAGACACATCTGCAATCAACAACAATTATTGAAGATTTCCAGAGGACTTCACCATTGAAATTCACCAGAGCTATAGTGAAACTGACAATGCCCACGCAGCATGGCAGCTGGATGTTGGAATACATCGGATGAAAGTGAGAAAAAAAATGTTTATTTCACCCCTTTCCGATTCCTGATCCTCCACAGACGGGTTCATCGGTGGATTGCCAACTTTGAAGAGGAAGGATTTGCCATCGAACTTCTGGCCAGAGAGAAAAAGCCAACATTTGGAAGAAGAATGTTTTAAAGATGACTTGGATAATAGTGCGTTGTGACAAACACCAGATACAGCACTGGGACTTTGATCAACAGCCGATATACCGCACTCGTGGACGCCACTAACCAGTAGGTGGCAGTAGTGTTCTTTGACAAACATGGATGCCTCCAGTAAAAGCACATTCAAATCAAAATTACTCTTAATTAAAAACACCATTTATTGAACAGTATGTAATAATTTTTAATATTTAAAGTACTTTCAGAGGTTTGAATTCTGATTATAACCAGAATTTTCCTTTAAGGGTTTTATTACAATTCAGTTCATTTACTGTATATAGCGTCAATTCACAGCACGTGTTATTTCAAGGCACTTTACAGAGACAGTACAATCTGTTTTTTTTTCTGAAAAGTGCTGACAGTTCTCCAAAAGTATGTAAAAGTCCAGAAATCTTTCTTTCTTACTTAACTTTAGTAACAATGAGTTCTAACATTGCTTCTTGTGTGCATTCTGCTTTAACAATATAACATCAATTATTTCAGCAGATATTGAAAGGATTATATCCCACAGGCCTCACCACTTGTAACAATCTTTGCTCTTGCTATTAAAGCTTCTACTGCAAAATGAGAGACTTCCAAAAACCCTTTGATTGCTCAAACCTGAGGTTGATTCCACTTTCTGTTTAAGAGAAAAAAACAACATTTAGACACCTAATAAAATGCCCTTAAAATGAAATAAATGGTCTATTTCATTTTATATTTTTAGTATTACAGTCTTAATCATAAAATGATGCCCTTTATGTCAGATTTATTCTAGCATTGCATGGTTAAATACTTGCTCTATTGAATATAGTTATTCTCTAGGTCAGCACTTTGTCTGAAGAAGATGCAATGAAAGTCTGAGCTCAAGAGTTTAAGTGACACGTATCGTATCATCATCCCAGTTATGGTAATTTTCCCTTTCAACTGCAGACAGAGCAAAATCTGAACCCACTTAATGTGCAACCTGTTTTAAATTAGACCGGCAGGTAAATTTGATCATCAGCAGCAATGAAGTTGAGGCTTATTTGCTCATTTGGCTCCAACTGTGACTCTCTAGTGAATTAGGAATGCACAGAAGGTTGCATAACTGCTTTTATCAATCATTATTTGGCCTTGTTGGAAGGCGATGGCCTGTCCATATGGGCCAAGTCTGTGGTCACTATTTCCCAACGGCTAGGATTTGGCTTTGTCTTATTCCGCAGATGTTCTCTGCTTGTGCTTGCTGCTCTTGCTGATAGCATCACACTGCAGAGTGTGAGCCTCCATTGGCATGTGTGTGTGTCATCCTGTGATGGGAAAAGAAAGCAAATTGACTCAGAGAAGGGAGAGACTGTATGTGTCTTTCTCCCACACTTATGCACATTAGACTTATTATGAGCCCATCTGGTTTGCTATTTGCCAGCAGCAGACCTTTAAAGCCTCCCTTTAACACTGTTTATGGTGCGAAACAAGGTGCAAAACAAGGAACAACTACATCATTTCTTGGATCACATTCTTGGTCTTACCACCAGTCATGTTAAACACAACTAAGCAAGTTATTTAACAGCTTGAATCAAACAATAAGGCACAGAATGAATGTAAATGATGCATCATGCAGTTTTAATGACTCTACTAGCTGCCTAAAGCCTCTGTCACACCTTGACAATTTAGCAAGCGTAACCCTGATGTCCCAGAATTTCATAAAACGCTGGCATATGCTAAACTTGCTATAGATATTTTTCAATTTTGGGCATATACATAGCGTATTTATGTTAACACACATCAGGTTAATGCCCATGAAATGTCACAAGCCGGTGTCCTGAGGGGGGCAGCAATGCTCCCGGAGGCGCCTGGCCTGCATAAAAAGATATCTTTGAAAGCGGTATTAACCTAGGTGCTGTTTACCACTTGCAAAAAATAGAAGAATGAATTAATAAAGAAAAAGGAAAAAGAAAGAAAGGGTTTGCAATCGTGACACATTCAGCGTCATGTCTGCTAGGAGGTTCATTGGTTGTGGCTGTGAACGTGAATACAAGGAGGATCTATCAGAATCACCTTCATGCTCACCCTACGATGGAGATGAAGTCTGGAGGAAGACAGTTTTTCTCCAGTGATCCCCCTTTTTTATCAAAACGCTGCCAACTTGCAGCCTTTCATAAGTTATACTGTAAAACGCACTCCACAGTGGTGGGCCTCATCAGTGATGACAACGACCAGAACTACAGAGAGGAGGTGGAGCAGCTGGTGGACTGGTAAAGAGATAACAGCCTGATCCTGAACGTGGAGAAGACAAAGGAGATCATCTTGGACCTCAGGAAGAACCAGCCTAACCACGCTTCACTGCTCAGCAACAGCTCAGCTGTAGAGGTGGTCAGTAGCACAAAATTCCTCTGAGTGCACATCACAGACACCCTCAACTGGACTGTAAACACCACCTCACTGATCAAAAGGGCACAGAAGTGCATGTACTTCTTGGAGGAGGATGAGGAGAGCTCCACCTGCCCCCACTCCATCCTCACCACCTTCTACAGAAGCACCATAGAGAGCGTTCTGACTAGCTGTCTCATTGTTTGGTGTGGAGGCTGCAGCGCCTTCAGACTGGAAGAAAGTGAGAAGACTCTAAGAATAGCAGAGAAGATCATCGTGGGTTCCTCTTCCCTCCATCAAAGATTTTTCATCCCAGCGCTGCATGTACCAAGTCCGTAACATCATCAATGACCCCTCACACCCCCACCATGGTCTGTTCTCCCTGTTGCCCTCTGGGAAGAGGCTTCAAGGCATCCGATGCAGGTCCAGCAGATTCCATAACAGTTTCTTTCCCACTGCCATTAGACTGCTGAATGTTTTATAAAGTGGATTATTTTATTTATAAAACAAAAAATAAAAAAATAATGTTCGAACTGTAAATATAGTTATATTTTTATTTATATTACTATTTTTTATGTATCTAATAATGTTTTTCAAGGCTGGAATTTCAAAAATGAAATTGTCTAGAGCTGTTTTAAATGAAATTTCTTTCTGTTTACATTCGTGTATACAAAATGACAAAACAAATCTGTCAAAGTCCATAACTAATAAAACGTATGCCAGTGTTTTTGCCAAATTTTTCGTACCTCAGGCATACGCTGTCAAAATCTTCCAGCTGTGACAGGAGCTTTATAGCCAGGATTATTTTAAACTGTAATCCTGGCAGTTGGTTGAACAGTCATCACTCCTGTGGTATCCAACGGTATTAGAGTTAGGCTCAAAGGGAGTGGCTGTAGATGTCTTATGAGACTGTGACTTTTGTGTTCAACATGACAGGTGAAAATAAAAATGTCCTTTTGGGATATTCATACTGTTAGAATAATTGTAGTGTTATCATGCATAAAGCTGTGTGCTATGAGCATGTGTTTATAGCCATTTTTTCTGAAGTATACTGTGATTGTAAGATTTGCTTTTGGGGAGGCTGTGGTTGATCTACGGGCTTCACTCGACCTGCTGAACTTTGGTGAACAGCATCAACCGCTTAAACTTTGACTGTACCCTGAAATTTATAGGATGTTTACTGAGACTGCAAGTCTGAATTTTTCAGGTTGTTTCTGATCTCTAGAGCAGTCTCAGCTGTTGTAACAAGGGACCCCTGATTTCTAATAAATAGCGAGCAGAACGCTGGGACTGAAGAGTGAGGTGGAGATTGTAAACTCAGCAGTCTCTTCCTACTCTCCTCGCGAGTAAAACTAAATTAATTGTCTCTGTGCCTTCTTTCTTTCCCTTCATGTATGTATGATGTTTTAGGTGCTTAGACCTGACACATACAAACTGAACAGACATCTAAATACTGAGAATTCATTTTACAGCCGAGATTCTACAACCAAGGCCACTTAATTCCCAAATTTAGGGCATCATTTAGCAGAGATACCCAAATTAAATGTTAACAAAATAACTTTAAAGGGAAAGTTTTGTTCACAAATGCTGAAGTGAAGAAAGAAGGCCAACATAAATATCACCATCACTGGCACTGTAAGAAATGCTATTTGTTTGATTAAAATATTTGAATTGGATAAACACTGATAAAAAAAAAATTAAAATTGTTTAAACTTTACAATTTTTCCCAGTTTGCAACTAAACTACAGTTTCAGGCAACTAGTTTGCAGTACACTTTATAGTATGGATGTCAAGATTTGGTGTTGGATTGAGGACCCAAAAGCAGAGGCAAGTAGCCAGAGGTGAGTTTAGGTGGGTTTAACGAGGTTCACAGGTACGAGGAGGCAGGAATCAAAAATCCAACTTAAAAATAACAAACAAAACCAGAACCAAGGAGACATCAGGGGAAACCAAACTCTAGGAGCCAGGGAGAGACGAGGTAAGCAGACAGACGTTAGACGATGATCCAGCAAACAGGAACTGAAGAGGGAGGGCTTTTAAAAGGGACAGAGACAAAGAGAGGGCTAACGAGGGGATTGGAAACAGGTGAGGACAGAGCAGAAAACAGAGCTAGGGAAAGAGGACACAAGAGGGCAGCAGAGGACAACAAATGGAAAACCTGGAAGACAGGAACTAACAAGAAAACAACAAAATAATAATAAAACACTAAAACAAGGAGCAAAAGTAAAACTGAATACTCTAAATAAACATAACAAAACCAAGAATGTGACAATGGATGTGGTTCATGAGTGAATGATGACAGGTTTTGTCAAAAACATATTTAATAAACTAAGCCAAATAAAAAAAATTAACAACTTTGCTGAGGTGAAAAGCATTGCAAGAAGTTACTATAAAGGACAATAGTTTTCTAAACCTCTATCGTTATTTTTTATTTTTTTGGTTTGAATATAGAAATGTTTGGTAAGTTCTGCATAATCCACCAGAACAACACACTAAGAAAGCCTTTTATGGCTACTAACATGAACTATGTTAATTCCATCTGTGTTATTAAATGCTAAACACAATTTAAAAGTTATACCATGTGGCCATGAGGTCCAGTGCGACTGCATCACCTCCTATATTACACGTGCATACTTCCCCTTAATAAACATAATAGAAATGTGCGAATTTGTTAGTTTGGTTACACATGCTGAAGAATGAAATCATCATCGCCATAAAGCCCATCAGAAGCAAGAATGAACTGCTCTTAGTAGATTGTAACACTGACCTTGAACTTAATAAAACAAAGTGGATCAACACAAGCAGAAGGCCTGGCTCCCTTTATCATGACTGACTGTTGGAACTTAACACTTGACCTCCAGTAACTCAGATCCTGTACTTCTTTCCTTACCCTCCACACATTGCAAACCTTTTTCCAAACATTAGGAATTGATTCTCATCTGATAACAGATCCTCAAACCACTGGGCAGCAGTTACAGTCATTTTTCTCCTCAGCACAGGTAAGATACTTCTGAGGTTTACTCTGGGTGCTGAGTTACAATGTGATAAAAGGTGCTAGCTGTATCCAATGTCCTAAATACATCACACTTTTTAGTGTGTAATCGATCAAAAATCTATGTTAAATCTGAACCTGACCACTAAGCAGGGGTCAGGACACATGAAAGTGACAGCAAATTTGATATGACTAAATGATTTAAGTACCTAAATTAAAAGGCTATGGTTAATAATACCTGAAAGATGTTATCAACCAATGCCAATAATTTTCACTACAGCAAGTGTGTTTGTTTGATGGTTCTATGGTGCATTTCATTTGCACTTGTAATTCAGAATACCACTTGATACCAATACCAATTAATAAGCT
The DNA here is from genome assembly GCA_018398635.1 of Cyprinodon brontotheroides. Taxonomy (NCBI): domain Eukaryota; kingdom Metazoa; phylum Chordata; class Actinopteri; order Cyprinodontiformes; family Cyprinodontidae; genus Cyprinodon; species Cyprinodon brontotheroides. The sequence goes on from JAGKQL010000025.1 coordinate 4,929,455, forward strand.
TATTTGTCATTGTTATGTATATTGTAACAGTGGCAGTAGAGGCGACATGCAAAGAATAGAGAATACAAACGTACACCGGAGGAAATCTAGAATGGAAATTGTATCAGTCAGACTTCTCATTTTTAAAGTCTGGGGTTAATAAAATGCAATATCATACCCCCAAAAAAAATGCAGAAACAAAAAAGAATATTAAAAACAGTTGGACTAAAAGAAAATATGTTTTAGTTGAACTGTTTAACTAGAACAGGTGAAGGCAATTCTAAACAAATGTGTTTTTAGTCTTGATTTAAAGGAACTCAGGCTTTCCGCACTTTTTGCAGTTTTCTGGAAGTTTGTTCCAGATAAGTGGAGCATAGGAACTAAATGCTGCTTCTCCATGTTTAGTTCTGGTTCTAGGTATGCAGAGCCGGCTGGAGCCAGAAGACCCTGAGTGGTCTGGAGGGTTGATACACTGATAGCAAGTCTGTGATGTATTTAGGTGCTAAGCCATTCAGAGATTTATAGACTAACAGAAGTATTTTAAAAGTCTATTCTCTGAGATACAGGGAGCCAGTGTAAGGACTTTAGAACTGGGGTGATGTGCTCTACTTTCTTAGTCTTAGTGAGGACACGGGGCAGCAGCGTTCTGGATCAGCTGCAGCTGTTCGATCCACTTTTTAGGCAGACCTGTGAAAACACCGTTGCAGTAATCAATTCGACTAAAAATAAACGCATGGATTAGTTTTTCCAGATCATGCTGAGACATTTGTCCTTGAATCCTGGAAATGTTCTTCAGGTGATAGAAAGCCGACCTTGGGTAATCAAATTTACTGATTAAAACGAATGACTATTAGTAGATTACTATGTCTATCTACTGATCGCAAACTGATCTCTTTCATCCTACTGACTTGTATACGACAAACATGTGTTCCCCATGATTACATTATGTTTTTACAGCAAAATGATGGTATTCAATTTGTTAATATAATATTATCCAATAAGCTCATTATGCAAGAAAATAAAAAAGGTGTTAAACTGCTGTACAAAGCTGAACAAAACGA
>JAGKQL010000025.1:4937963-4986548 GCA_018398635.1 Cyprinodon brontotheroides
ATTTCCTCTGGGATTATTGTTATTCTGATTCTGATTTTTAATATATCCACCCTATTTTTCTTTTTATTTTCTATGTTCTTTCTGCGTGTCTAATTTTTATGGTTTGGAAACAAAAAATTCATCAAGACCAGAAAACGTTCTTATTTTTCCTACGGCTCAAATAACAACATGTCATCTTTTTGTTCCTGCTGCTCTGGTTTAGAACGTCTCACAGATTGCTCTTAATGTGTAGAACTTTTATCTGCTGTGGTGTCTCTGACTGAGTGTGTCGCAATGGGAGAGACCCATCTAGACATTAGGGAAGCTTTATACTATAGTCCAGGCATCCTCAAAGTCGGTCCTCGAGGGGGCCGCTGTCCTACAGGTTTTAGAGGTTTCCCTGCTTAAGCACAGCTGATTATGATGATTGCTGTTGAGCAAAAGCCTGTTAATCAGCTTTCAGCTCTAGTCCCAATGGTGTTTGAAATATCTTTTCCAGCTAAAGCTTTGTTCTTGCAACTTCAATTGAAAAAAACAACCTTTCACTGCTCTTCTGTGTCTTCTGTGCTCATCTATGTATATATTTCATGATGGCCCTTGTTCTGTTTTCTATACTGTATTCAAGTCTTTTATTTCTGTATGAAGTCTCTATCCTGTCATTTCTTTGTTCAGTTAGATTTCATCCATCTCTGTTCACAGGTTTAGTCTCTCATCTCTTGCTTGTTTTATTATTGTAGTCAGGTATGCTACTGTAGCTTATTCTGTCATCTGTACGTCATATGCTAGTTGTCCCTGTAACCAACTGTATATTTCAAACTTAGGACTTCTGGTTTTTAGATTCCTCTTTTCTGTTTATCATTATTAATCACTAGAATGATCAAGATCTGCTTCTTATCTGCCTGTATTTTGGTCCTCCACACACATACACCATTATCAACAACATGTCATTTAGCTCACAATCCTTGCACTGGGAGACATTTTCTGAGGTTTTCGGTTAACTACCGTACGGTAAGCTTGAATCATCAGTTTGTTATAACTGATCAAGTTATTTTTTTCAGTTCTATTTATTTGTGTGGCTTTGTGAAGAAACCTTGTTTCACCAACTAAGAGCTTTACCTTGAATCTTGCCAACATGAACAGTGCCAAAACGAACAACTTTCTCTTGGCAAACATGTAGACAGTTAACATCTGCTAATGTATTGTTGTACAGTATCTGGCAGATAAGAACATTTTCAGTTGGAGAGGTTTCAAACAGGGCTGCATGGTGACACAGTTTGTAGCTCTGCTGCCTTGCAGCAAAAGTTCACAGGTTTGATTCCTGGCCTAGAGTCTTTCTGGATATAGTTTGCATGTTCTTCCCATGCATGTGTACGTTCTCTCCAGGTACTCTAGCTTACTCCGATAGTCAAGAAACATAACTGTTAGGTAAAATGGTGTCTCTAGGTCAGCGTTTCTAAATTGTCCTTAAGTGTGAATGTGTCTGTTTGGATGTCTATGCTGTCCTGAGATTGACTGTCAACCTATTCAGGGTGTACACCGCCTTTTGCTGCTCAAGACTGCTGGAGATAGGCACCAGTCCCACCATGACCTTGACAGATAAGCTGGAGAAGATGGATGGATGAATAGATGGATGGTTTCAATTAGATAACGTGGTAAAATCAGGTGCTATCATCTCAGTACTTGTCAGCACTTTACCACTTTGGGGATTTCTTTACTTCTCTAGAAAAAAACTTCAATATGTCATACAGTACCATTTTTCCTTTACAGTGAGGATAGTATCAGATAATAACTGCAGAATATCCCTTAAAAAATGGAAATATACCCTTTAAGGAGTGTATTCATCAAAGATACTAAGGAATTCACAATGTAGATGGGTGACATGTCTAGCCTGACGTAGTCCGACTCAATTCTAGTCAGAATATGAGTCTGATACTGCTCCATAGAGCTGTGATTATGGGGCGTGTTTCGAACGAACCAGCCAGGATTCCGGCTTCCGAAGGAGCTGGCAACGCACCGCTGGCTATATCCACCTTGTCGTTTCACGCGCGGAAGTTGCATCCCCGCTTGGTGACGTGGTTGATTACGCTACTGTTGATCATCTGTCCATCATCGTGAGTAAAGCTCCGCCCTGACAATTTGATTGGCCCGCCAGATATTGGGCAAGAATACTCGCTACTATTGAGCAATGCCAGACTGAACTTCCCCGACCTCAAACGCTGTGGGCGGGACTAGTTCGAATGGCACCCAGACTATAACATGTCCACTTGTGTCAAAAAATCAAGGACTGGATGTTGTAGTGACATAGGGTGAGGGAGAGAAGGCATTTTTTTTATTGAAATGGAAGATTTTAAAAAAATCATGTTGACCTATGAAGAAGTAGTTAATGTTCTTTAAAGGTTTGTGGTTGGCTTTTTCCAACAAAATCTTTGAAATTATCCCTAAGAGCGACTGTTCACCAAAACAACATACGTCCTCATCAGGAACCACCAGAGCTGTTCTCATCATGTACCTCTGCCTTTGCACAGCTCTGGTTATCTCTCTACTTGGCCTTTGCTCTGTACTCATGTTGCTACCGCCAGAGATCCAGAGTGCCTCCTTGCCTTACCTCTGTTGTCCAGGTCATCTGTCCCTGAAGCAGGACAACAGTTTTGGGTTCTGGCCAGATAAATATACTGTGGGAAGTGACGGTGAACCAGGACTCCCCAAACTTGGAGAATCTCTTGTAGACCCAGAGTCTCAGGCACCATTGTTTAGCTTTAGGCACTAAAATAAATACAGATGGTTGATTACGACTGTCTGCAATGCTGGGTGGAACAGACAAGCTCTTCCTATTCATTGACAGAGTGAGGCAAGCTTGTCATTGTCCCCGTTGTCCTTATGAATCATTTGCGAAATGTCACGCGATCAACAGCACACAAATTATGTTAAAAAATTCTTGTAATCTAGTACAGCGTGAGTGAGACATATGTTGGGGTGAAGAAGCAGAATTTTGGATATTCTTTAAGAAGTACCTACTTTTTTCATTAAAAGAGCTACTGTTTAATGATGGGGAAAAGTATCAGATTTAGAGAACTTTATCTGAGGTCAATGCAAAAGGATTCTTTTGCCAAAGAGAAAAACGATCACATTTATGTTGCGGATAAGAAAGTTAGGCTCTATGTTGAGAGCTGAGGCTGATGCATGGCAAAGTGGGTACCTCACCCCCCCACCCCACCCACCATCAGACACATGCAGGCTCACAAAATTACAGCACATTCATGGCTCCATCTCTTAACTTCTAACTTATTCCTTTCCAGACGGAGAGTCGTAGGGAAGATGGAGAGAAGGAGCAGGCAAACTCCTCTGAAACGGACTAATCACACAAATCAAGAAAAAGACTCAGAGGGAGCACTGCGGATGGAGGATGTTAAAAGGGGGATGGGGGAGTCACATAATAGTGGTGGTGGGGACTGATAGGACCGTGAGCATGAGGATGGAAAGAAATGCCTCAATAGCAAAAACAGTGGGGAGTAAAGAGTGTAAAGGAAAAAAAATGTGTGAGAAGTTTAAAACTATATTACCTCTCGTCAGGATTGCGGGTGGAATGGGTGGGGGTAATGGGCTCTTCTGGGTAAGGCATGCGGAGGCTAATCCTTTTATTCAGTGCATCACATGTTATTGGACCCCATACCAGCTGTGGTGCATTGCATTTAATATTCAGCTGCAATAAACACTTTCCAGATAGCTGTGATTCAGAGGCTTACATTTAAATTACCTCTAATGAGTCCTATTCACATTTCATTTAGCCTCCTCTCCTGAGGGATTTGGTGAATTCAATAGGAAGCTATAAATCTGTACTTACTTCTGTGCATTTTGGCCTCCAGCTGGTTAGACAGATGATCGATAATGTATCAATAAAGTACATGGAACATATTTGCACTTTAACTGTAAAAGTAAAATGATATCCTCTATTGTTAAAATGTACTAGTTTGATAGTTGTTGAGAAACATTAAAAAAGGACTCACTTTATAAAGTACCTAACTTCACAAATATTCTATGATGAAAGGAAGTTTAAATGATTAGAATCTCAGTAAATATCACATTAGGTGACAAACTTCTTCCCCAAAATATAATCACACATGATAATATAAGGGTCTCTTATCCCAGTAGGGTATGTGTACATAGTACATGTTGAGACCATGTACTGTAGCTTCTAGGAACATAGGGAGATGTCTATGTTGAATGAACTATCTAAGAAGCGTGCTGCTTCCTTTCCCTAACTTCTTATTTACTGCCAGCGCTATTTGGATCACAATTATCACGGGGAACACTGATGCATTCTGCTTTGCATTCTTACCAAGTTGCACTTTCCACTGTATTTAGCATCTTTTGTAAGTAATTAGCTGACTGCATTGGCGCAGGTAAACTCTGATTTTTATCATAGCACTGGGATTTCCTCACCTTCATAACTTGGACAACATTTCTACATAACCGGTGAGATGAAAACTTTCGCAGCACTTAAAGTATTTGGAGCAGACTTTGTGAGCAAACTCAAAGTTTTATATATAAACAAACACGTTTCAGCTTTTGGCCTTCTTCAGGGTTTCCATCTATCTGTCTTCAATGCTTTAATATTTCAGGGTGGCAGTGGGGCTGGTGCTTAGTCTTTGGGCAAAAGCGAGGTACACCCTAGACAGGTCACCAGTTTGTTGCAGAGCAACACAGACAGGGACAACCATGCAAACACACACATTCACACCTAAGGACAATTTAGCGATGCCAGTTCACCCAATAGTCATGTTTTGGACTGTGTTTTGGACTTTGGGGCAGGGCTCTCTGGAGTTCCCTGAGAGAACCCAAGCATGCACGGGGAGAACATGCCAACTCCATGCGTAAAGACCCTGGGCCAGGAATTAAATCAAGGACCTCAACTGTGCCCCTATGTAGCCTTCTTTGAGGTTTCATTTCTGAATAAAACATTTTGCACTAGGCTCAAAAGCAAACCACAAAATTGTTGTGCTATGTCTTTGTTTTAGAAAATATTTCAATCCTTTTCAATTAGCTTCCTATAACTTCGTGCTTTAACTGGCAAAAAAAAAAAAATTGGCCAATGTGAATTATTTTTTTTCCAGCTCAACCTTGTAACCCCATATGTTTACTATTTGGAAAAGGTTTTATTTTGGGAAGCTACCAATAGGGACCATTCAAGCTGAAAATAAAGTGATTTTAGCCACCACCCAATTTCTCAACAAGTCATCCTTATTGACCTTCCAGTTCTTCCGCAGACAGCGTGTCTTGTCTTTCACACAACTCTTGGCTTTTATTTCTTTCAGTACTATGGAAATGTTTCCTCTTCTGCCAACTAAAATACCGATGTGGCTGTAAGCTATACGTTGAAAATATTAACTTTGCTGCTTTGCACTCCTTTCTTGTGCTCAACACTTATGATGATCAAACATCAACTTAGTTGGATTGAGAAACAAAAAAAGTTTACTAGATAGAGTTAAGGTTTTTAATACTGTATAGTGTTCAGGGGACTGAGTGGAAAGTTTGGTTTTGGTAGTTTTCTGTATAGTGGATATGTGTCTTTTTTTTGCCTGCAACTGCAACTAGGATATGGACATTGCTAAAGGCTAGCTATTCTCATAAATAATTTTTTGTCAATCACAAAATAATATCAGCATTTTCATGTGATCATGGTAATGAAGTCAAGCATTACCATTGTTTTCCTTGCTACTTTGTACATGAATCATCTGTTATTCTAATTAAAAGCCACCATCAAATCTTTTATTATTAAGTTTGCTGTGTGCAACCAATAAGCAAATTATAAATGAAATTATACACACTTTTATATGTTTTGGGTTTTACAAAGGAGAGCTTTACATTACATTTGAGAAACTTTAGTTTTTCGTAATTCTTTTTCAGAAGGCTGCAGTCTTGGTTTCGATCCTCACCCTTGATATCGAACAATTTCTAGAAGGCTGAAGACTCTCTGGATTTGACACATCTTTACGAAGTTCCTTTTCTATACCAAATAGTGTTTTACTGTTGGCCCCACAAAAAGTAAAGGAACAGGACCAACAATATGGATCCTAAATTATGGTTATTATGGAAATATATATAAAATGTATTAGCATACGACATGATGACTTAGATTTATAAAACCCTTATCTGCATATCGCTGTTAACCCCTTTAAAATGAAGTTCTTCATGTACAAATCAACACCTAAAGTTTTCGAATGTGTCACAAGTTGTTTTCCTGTCCAATTAAGATATTTCCGATATATACTTACAATATTTTTGGAAATTGAAGCCCTGCCTTAAATATGAAGAATCTCAAAGTTTGTGAAAAGAAATGAGCAATATTCAGAAGTCTAATAACTACTCATAGCAGTATTTTCTTTATGATAACAGTTGATATAAAGTTTATAAAACTTTGTCTTTAATTTTGAATTTGTCAGAGGAAATTAGTTTATTTTTCGTCTCTATTGATTTCCTCTCATCCAACTGTTTAGGTTTGTCAAATAGCATAAAAGAAAACAAAAAAGAACATATTAAATATTCAGTACTAACAGAAATGGGGAAAAAAAATAATAATCAGAAATGAAAACAAAAAGCATCCAAATCCAATCTCTTATTGTTGATTAATCCAATGGAAGCATTACTTTATCATTAAAGTTTTATTTCAAAGTTCAGCGTTAGTGTCACACTGGATGAATTCCTTCGCAATTAGGAGGGGCTGACTTTCACAAAATGCCCTGTGCAAAGTTTCCCAGATTGCATTGTAAAAATTTAAAGAGCAAACTGTGCAGACTTTGGTGACCACGTCTCACCTCATGCTTCTGTGGCTCTGACCTTGAGAGGATAGGAAATGGAGCTCAGGGATGAATGCTATTCCTAACTACACTTTTTATTCTTCTGCAATAAAAGCTTAACTTCCTTTGAAAACTAATGTCGATGTTGACATCACATAAAACAAGAATGTGGAGAGAATAAAAAGCTGCTTTATCTAAAGTCCGGAAGTGCTCAGGTATTCTGTGCCAAGGCTGGATCCTGAGCTTTTAAATTAACCTTGGTTACCTCTTATCTATATTCAAGTCTTATCTGGGTCTCACTAAAAGACAGGCTTCGATATTATCATGCAATGACTGTTTTCTCTTCCTTGACTTATCAACACACTATCTTTTTTTTTTTTTTTTTTTAGATATAGAATTATTCAAAACTTGGTTTAGTGGATGATCTATGAGGTGAGGTTTGACGCTGACTTTTTTTAAATTTTTTTTTCCATTTTATTTCCATTTTATTTGCGTCAGTTCTACTTTGTCTTTTTTTGTTTATTTATTTATTTATTTATTTATTGGTTTGGGAGGGGCAAGGTTCAAAGAATGCATATCTGTAATTTAACTTGACCCAGTTGCATTATAATGGAAAGTAATTACAGGAGAAGATGATTAAACAAAGTCCCTAAACTACCCTACCTGCACTAAGTCCAGGGTTTTTCAACAAAACAAGCACTCACCTCCACTTAGACTAAGAGATATTAATCTATACTGATGCCAAAATAAGAGTTCACCCCTAGAGATGATCTTTATTGTGATCAGTGTTAGTACATGACCTGTATTGGCACAGCAGTCAGGGATTCCCTGTATAATTAGATTAGAGTGCATCTTGGTCTCACCACATTCAGAACAAGGATCAGGATCATTTAACAAGGCATTTATTTGCTTCACACTTTGTATTTTTTTTTCTTTTCTTTTTTTTCTCCTTTTTTTACAGAAAAGTTATATGTTTACTTCTATATGTTTAACAATGTTTTAAATATTTTTACAAATTACAGGTCATAGATTCTTGTTTGGCCTTTAAAAGTTTTGTCTCTGACTTTTTTGTAAAATTTCAAACCATACTTTACAATTTGAATTGTAAAAAAGAAAAAATTATTGGCTGATCTGATCTGATTCTAAAAGTTAAGCAAATTTTTCATGTTCTGGTAAGACAATCAAAACCGATGTGCTTGTTTTTCTTAACCTTAGATAAATCCATAAATGCATTCTTGCTGTGTTATAGTATAATTTGAAGTATAGATAGTTTAAGTATAATAAAAATAAGTTTTTCTGTGGCTTCAGCTGCTGCATGTTTAATATGTGTTACTCCTGCAATCAGAGAATAATGTTGCACTGGTTACCAACATGCAAGGGATTAAGATGGATTTGGCTAAAATATCTATCCGTTGAGGTCATACTCCAGATCTTTCTATTATGGTAAGCAATTTTTCCTGTTTAGACTGAAAAATGTATGTTAAATTACATTTTATTTATCTGTATTTACTATAAAACAGATCCATTACATTTTAAAAATACAGAAGGAGCCAAGATAATTTTAAAAAAGTACTTGATGATTTGGGGAGACAGTGAATAAATGGTCTGAAAAAACAGACCTTGATAATTCTTCTTACATTTTTTTCCCGAGTTTAAAAAACAGCTAACGCCAATTCCAGAACCTTACCTCTGACTACATCTAAGAGTTTGAAAAGTGCTACTGATAGCCTACTGACCACGAAACATCGTTATCCAACATTTGTTTGAATTACATTTGGCTACATGAAGGTTACACATTCTTTCTTTTTTTTTTCTAGTTGAAGCTTTTTTGCAGATCTTGCCAGATTTGTAATAAAATAAATCTAAACTTTCAGAACATGTCTGTAGTACGCCTGGGACCCACTAGGAGGTCAAGGCTTCCATATTTAAGATATATTTCTAATATGGTATATTCCCATTACAAATAATATTTCAAGATGGACTTTTAAGTTTTCAAAAATGAAATAAATATTTCCTAAACATTATATCATTAAAAATGAATTACAGTTCACTGTTCACTACTTATGATCACTACTTCTCGCTCCATGTTTGTCATGTAACTCCGCCTCCCCGCACGGTGCTTGCGCCATCTTTGTTATTTGTCACCGCCACAAGAAAACTTAGCGAGGAGAGCTCTTGCAAAGCAATCTGGGATATATCTGTTCATCTAGTGACGATGGTTGTACACTACTTTTCAAGGTGCATCATGGGAAATTACGAGTCCACTACTTTGTTATAGTTGTTATATTTAACCAAAATTAAACAGACATGCTTTTATGGGTTAAATTACTTATAAAGAATTCCGAAAAAAGAACATATTAAATCAATATAGAGCAGGAATAGTTGGGTCACTGATTATAGGATCTCTTGTTGATAAGAGATGCTGTTAAAGCAGGTTGTAAACTTTCCTGAAGCTAATTTTAAGCAGCTTGAATGCCATGTTCAGGTTGAAAATACATCATCTGGCAGCTACCTGAAAGGTGCATGTTGTAGACTTTATTTTTCAAAAGAGTTATAGATACACAGTATGATACATGATACTATCAATCTCTCCTTTAGTACAGCAACACTGATTTAACTTATGTACAGTCAAAATAGCTAAATGTAATGAATACTTCATCTAATTATCATTGTCTGGCTGCTTTCCAGATTCAAAGCATTCAAAGATTAGAGCCTACTGTAACCTGCAGTCTGTCAAACGGTGCACAACAACTTAGCTCATTAAGGCAAATGAATAACTCTTTATTTAAAAGTAGATCTTTGTAAACAGAAGAAAGCTGTCTAAGCATTGCTGATAATCAAGTAAAAGGGTAACCATGGTAACCGGAAAACCATGTTTGACCCTGAATTAAAAAAGTTATCATATTCAATAACTGTGCTGAAAAACATAGTCAAACCGATGCATTTAAAAAATAACAAAAGCAAAAAAAAAAGCTTAAAATAAGTACAACAAGAGGTTGGCCATGGGAAAGGGCACACTGTTCATAAATTGAATAAACTGCAGCCCGAAGAGGAAGAACAATGGCAAAAATGGAGATATTTACTAAGCTCATAGGTTTTTCGGAATGCAGCTGAGAATGCAATAAACAGTGAGACTGGGAGAGTTTTAGTTTCATAAATAAATAACATGAAGATATTACACTAGCAAGATATCTCGAATCAGTAGGAGTCAGAATCATTTTATCTTTTTCATCCTGCAAAAGCAATGGTTTGAGTAAATCCTGCAAAAAAACAAATAGATTTTGGAAGTCATCCTTCACCACAATCACAAAGTAGGTTGTTTAATGAAAAGATATGTTGAAATACAAAAAGTCATGTAGAATGTAGTGCCAGTCTGTTGTGTTTCTCCCAAGGTTGGTAAAAAATACCAAAATACAAGCTTTAATAAGCACAGTAGGCTATAAATCTATTTGTATTTAACTATTAAAATATTATAGTGTTTTGTTTTTTTCAATCAAAGACAGCCATATGCTGCCATCCTCCAATACAAAAAAGTTAGTCATCTGGTAACCTTTGTTTTTGGGGAAGGAAATCTTATTCATCCTCATCTCATTATTATTGCATTTGCTGCAAGACAGAAATAAATTGGGACTGATTAAACTGTGATAATTTCCCAGTTGCACAGCTTACCTGCTGCAGGGAGGAAATGTTCAGCAACAGTGGCGTAAAATTGAAGGAACAATAAACGCTGCTGGCATCCACCTGAATGCACCTTTTCAGGTCAGTCACTGTGAATTGAGTTGAGTTTAGATTTATCTGCATCAGACTGTGTGAGGTTCTTCATTCAAGGAGGAAAAACAAGAACTCGGGAAAAAAACAACAAGAAAATACATATTTATTCCGTTTTTAGCTTTTATATAGTTTTATTTTTTTTTTATATCCACCAATCAGATTACATTTTTAAAAATGTAGAAAAATTCCTTTGGTTGCATCTGTCAAAGCTTTTTTTTTTTAACACCCATAATTGATTTGCATAATATGCCCTCAACCAATGGATCAATTTAAGCAAAGACTATATTTCTTGAATTGTAAAGTATTAGTAAATTATTCTCTTTCTTTTAACTGTTAAACTATAAATTAGAATCAAAATACTAGCCTCATTGTATTCAACATTTTAATCCAGGTTATGCATTAAAAGTTGTATCAATACTTGATAACCTTTTTCCTCAGACAGTAATGAGCAAAGCAGAGGAGAGATAAAAAAGCTGAATTGTTTTATGTTAAAGACACAGCTTTCAGGGATTTTTGAGTACATCCATTCTCATCCCTAATGTAACCTAATATGATGTCGTATCCATCTCCGCTTTGCTGCAAATTCTGTCCACTCTGCTGTGGTGCAAAGGCCAAAGGTGATCCAAAGGGAATGTGACCGCACAATAAAAACCAGTGATAAATGTGGAAGTCAGGTGAAAACAACTCATTCTATGGATTGTAAGCTTACTCTGTATGAATACATCTAGAAACAACAGCAGGCTTGCACTGTCTACGGTGTGGCTGTGGTCCTGATCCAGTGCAGGTGTGATCCAGACTTTTAAAGCTAAACTATGCACATCAATATCCGTTTTTAATCCTCTGATCACCCCTCTTTTTACCCACGTTTCTGTTTTGCCTTTTAATTTTACATGTCAAGTCCAGTTAGTAGAGGTTGGTGGCTTGACTTTATTCTGAAATTCTTCCCTGTCTGGAGCTTGAGTTTCCTGTTTGGCTTGATCAGGGGGCTTCTGCCGTGGCCAGTGTAGGTACCAGATCTTCTTGGGTGGTCAGATCTGCTCAGGGCCTTGCCGCTGCTAATGACATCACAACTAGGCAAAGTCATTCGGACAAACTGTATCGCACCAGTTTCATAAGAATCACATCTTTTCTGGGGTCTGTTTATCTATATTTCCTGATATTTTACATTTTCTTTGGTGACTTAAAGTAGCCAAAGGAAGAACACAATCACTCAGTCTTGAAGGCAAGTACTGCTTTGTAAAACAGACTTATCTATACCATTTAACAAGATGACAAAATTATTTTCTTCACTTTTTATTAAGATCTGACACTAGGGGACCATGTTACAAAAATGATTTTCATGGAGATTTTAGACAAAGAAAACAGCAGTTTATTAAATTTAAAAGTTGTGTAGCTTAATTTGTTTAACTGACCAGGCTAAAAGAGGCTAACCTGTTAGCTATTAAGCAAAGCTAGCCATAGCGTTACCTAGTATGCCCTTTATGCCATATCCTTTTAGTTATATTAATTCATCAAAATCTTGTCAGTTTTGTTTACCATCAGCTAAAAGTCATGTATCATTAGACCGGCAAACAGACACTGCATTATGCTGTTATACAGTAGTTGTCTAGACCAACCACGATGTTTTACATTATTGTGGCAAAGTTCAGCCGATCATATAGTGTAACACCACTGGCAGACGCACGGCCCAAGCAGATCTGACCAACAACTTATTCTATGGATTCCTGTGAAATCATCCTGTTGAGCTTCTCACAGACACTGTACCACGGCCATGTGAATCAGTCGTGAATGTCTGTATATGTTATATTATTCAATTCAGTTTATTTATATTAGGGGTGGGTATTGGCAAAGAAATCACGATTCACATGCCACGATGCGATTGTATCACGATGCATCATGATACTTGAAATATTGTGCTGCATTGCGATATTTTCACTGAACACTGTAAGAAAAAGATACAGCCCTTAACAGTGGCTGACTGGCTGTGTGTCATCTGGATAGTGTCTTCAATTGATACATAACTGAAAGCAACTTAATTTATACATAGCTGTATTTATTGAAATGACTTTTGGAGGTGTTGCCATGGAAACAAATACTGGACACAAATATTACTATTACTGGCGTGGGCACACTTTGACAAAAAGATCTTAGGATTCATCAAACTTAAAATAACAAAAATAAGGATAATCAGTGCGGGTTTACATGGCCTCATCGGTCCTTTTAAACCAATGAAACGAAAACATTCAAAATGTATGACATTTTTAACCAAATTACGTGCATCATATCAATTTCATTTTTACCTTCTTTGTTTTTAAAGCCAAAATGCATCCAAGCATCTGACTTGAAATCTGATGGGACCGTGGGGCGAATTTTCATAGTTCCCTCCATGTTTTATTTCATATGACTCGTCGCAGTATCCCGTGGTCGGACATGCTTGTGACACAAAGCAGCAGGCGTCAACACATCCGCAGCGACATCTGCTGGACTGGAAGCTGTCTTCCACTTGGTATGGCTGATGTGCGCCAACGAATCATGTATTTTATTTGTTCTTTTTTTTTTTTTTAGAATCGATTCTTGCCTTCAAGGATCGATGCAGTAGATCACAAGAATTAGAATCGCGATGCATCGTCATGACAATTATTTTGCACACCCTTAATTTATATAGTGACAATTAACAACACGTCAACTCAAGGGACTTTATAATTAAACCAGATCATAAATTCAAATTGATTACATTTTTCTATCTAAGGAAAACCATTTGATTGAATCGACTCATTGACCCGAAGGCAATCCCTCACACCAAGCATGCTTGTAGCGACAGTGGAGCTGAAAAAACTCCCCTTTAACAGGAGGAAGAAACCTCCAGCAGAACCACAGGCTCGGTGTAGGAAGCGGCCAATCGGCAGAGGCCGACTGAGGATCAAGGAGACTGAAATAGACATATAGAGAGAAGCATACATACAAATGGCAACTGTCAACCACCTCAGAGCCAGTTCCCATCTCAGAAGATTAAAGAGAGCACATCTAGATAGTCAAAGTGAAAGACACAGGATCATGCAGATGTGATAATGTTTCTTGTTTATAGTAAAATAAATAATATGTGCCTGCTTCGGTGGGGCACTGGTTATCCTTAGGGAATATTTATTCATGGAGAGGAAAAAATACTAAAATACAATATTTCCCCTCTCAGAATACAATATCCTGCAGTTATTTGAAAAACTGAAGATTCTGTGTCTTCCCTTTGAGAATTACTCTCTACTGGAAAACATAATTATACTCCAATGAATCTTAGCAAGGCTAGAGTAGCACAAGGCTAAAGACTTCCTCAAAGCAATTAAAGCACCACTTACCCTTTACTTCCAGCTATTTACCTTTTTTGCTTATAAGATTTAGTCAAAATATTCAAGACAAAGGAGGGTAGATGTGAAAAAAGCACATTTTATGTTGATGATTCTATTTTATAGGAAGGGAAGCAAAGACACTCATACAAACTGACCCTCTACACGATGGTTTCCACCAATCCCTGCCATCTACTGCATGTGAAAACACCAAAGGGGAGTTTGCAATATGACAGAAATAGGAACCATTAAAAGTAAGGGTTGAGTTTGATTGTAAGTTGCATAGTAGAAGTACTTGTTTCATGTTCTTTGGGTGATTGATCACACTATTTCCTCACCCCTCCACTGATTGTTCCCTCAACACTTTGATGAGCTGCTTAATATACACTGGGGCATTGCCTGCTGCTTTATGAAGCCTTGTTGCCATAGTTACTGGTGATTGCATCCTGATCTATTTTACTAACGAGACCTAACTTAGTCCAAAAAAACTCTGCAGGATTCCTCAAAAGGTGATGGATTAGCCTGGAGACTGGGAGCTGACGTGAGCAGATGAAGCCCTTCCTCTTCAGCTAACAATGTTGCTATGAGCCGTTGGAAAAGGTGTTTAATTTTCAGCAGTCTGATCTGACTTATTCTTAGATTGGATGGTGAAAAAGTACTGAGGATAAATGAGACACTTTATTATGCTTTTCTGCATTGTCCTTTGTGATTTCCTCCTGATTTTTAGTGTGTGTTTGGGTGTCTTCTGCTTTCAGTATATGAGCAGATAGCAGATACAGTAACAACAATTAAATAATGACCTGTTTTAGTGGTATTTAGCCCCCTTTTACTACAGTATGAACACAACTGCACAAAAGTAATCATCCAAAGACATCGGTCTGCGTCTGAACAGAAAAAATTCAGAAAAAAAGCACCCCAGTGGAGGACTTTATAGCTCTTTATACAAGCAAAAGATGAACTGGAGATCTCCAATGAAGAATTTTATATGGCATCATCACCACAAAAGAAATTTTTATCAGTTATTAAATGGGGTGTTTTAAATGAGTGTCCTTTCTGCTGTCTGTCTGAAAATGTGTTCCACGTTTTTATGGAATGCACAAGACTAAAGACAAATTTTAGCCATTTTAATAGTCTTTTAAGGGTTTTTGGGACGGGTTTTAGAAACGCTGTTTTTGGAGTTTGCCAGAATAGGCAAAATAAGCCAAGGGCCACGATTTTACATTTTTAAACAGAGCCACACAGAACATGGAGGATTTTATTCAGCTAAAAAAAAAATGTTATATACTGTGTCATAACAACTACAATTTAACAAGCTCCTATTTTAAAGATTTTTAGCTGACACCTGTTTTTACCTTAATGGATATTTTTACCTGACTGTTGTCTAACATCAATAACTGATTCTATTGTGTGAATTGTGTATATAAAGTGTCGTTAAAATAAAAAAATATATTTTACTATGACCCCTCTAAACAAATACAGGAAAAGAAAATACCTTCCAAAACCTTAAATAGCATAAAAATGTTCACAGATCATATCTGTATGTGCCTGAGCTGCTTTTTATAACAAGACTATACAATAAAATCTTTATATTTATGTGTTTAACTTCATCTCAGTTACTTATCCTAAAATGTTCCCTTTGTTTTATACACTGTCTGACATAGGCATGATTTTCGAAGAAGAAAAAGGTGCAGGAAAAAAAGAAAAAAAAACAGCAAAAAAAAAAAAAGCCCTCAACCATCTATGTCACGGTGATCAAAAGTGACAGCTCTGTATTATGTTGTCTAAACTTAGCCGGCTCCACCTGTTCACAGGCAGAAATAGAGAATATCAGTCTTCATCTCCCATTGTTCAATATAAACATTAGAGGAGCCAAGCAGAAAGGAGTAGATAAAGGGCGAGAGAGATACAATGTGGCATTAACTTTTCCCAGAGGTGGCGTTTACTGCGTATTATTCAATAATTCTTTCTCTTTTAGGCGACAAAGCCAGACTAGCTAGCAATTTATAAGAAAAAAAAAAGAACTGTGGGGATTATGAGGGTCCTAAGCAGGGACCCGACCGTCTCGATCGAGAGAGAAGAGGAAAGCAACAGAATTGAAAGGGAGATAGCAGAGAGATACTCATGAGAGTGGACGGGCGGATGGGATATGATATGCTGCTAGTCAGGCAACGGGAGAGTCGGACGGGAGGAGGAAAGTGAAATCACTCAGGTGTGGGGCATGCAAGTGAGCGGTGGAGATTTAAAAATCCCCCCCCCACACACAATGTCACACGCACTTTCCAGCCCGTCTCACCCAATGCTAATGGAAAAGCATCAGTCATGAGCAGAGAGCCAGAGATAAATACATCACTGTGACTGAATGCCTCATGGCAGCACTTTCTCTGAAAAGTGGAGAGGTGGAGAGGTGCTGGTAATTCTAACCACATGCCTACATTTTTAGAAAGCAGCTATAGGCACCCTAGCTAAATCAGGCTTTAAATGTTTATTTGCTGCTGGTTTCCCCGGCAAGTACTGCATGCCTACTTTACAGTTTCTGTGGTAAATGAGGAGAAAGTAGAACCTCTGTAATTCATCATCCGCCACTCTCCATATGTTTTAACAGTATATTTTATGTTTTGTTGTATTTTTTTATCATTATTTATATCAACAATTTTCTATTTAAAACTTATACATTTTCTATGCATTATAATTTGATTTATTAAACTTTAACTGATTACACACCCTAAGAGGTCAGTCATAATGTTAAATATCTCATTTGATCTCAGAAATAAATGTATTTAATGATGCTCTGTTGGTATTCTTAGAGATTGGTTTTTGTTTTTTTTGTTTTCACAATGTTTTTCAGGTTTTTATTCAGACGTCTGTTCATAAATTGTCCAAAATTTTACTTGTTAACTTGTCGCGCTCATCCATCTGACTGATGTCGAGTTCTTCTTTTGTCTGATGTTCTGGATCTGCAAAAGGGAAGGAAAAGAGCATCCGAGAAGGCTTTTAGTATACTCTCCCGCGAGATATGGTGATTCTACGAACGTTTCTCAAATTATTGCTAAAAAAATGTGTGCAATATTTTTAAAGATATGTATATATCTTATCTGTCGGGTTAAGACATAAAAAATTCTAAAGGGTATTTTTATTTGTTTTCAACGCGCCCTGTTTTCATTAGATTACATCATGTGACAACATCAAGGGCAATACACCAAACAACAGATGAAAAATAAGTTCCTGCTGTTTGCAGGAGAAAATGACTTAGATTTATGTACAATCCAGCCCTGATAGTAACACAGTAAACAGATATTGAAGCTGGAAGCAAGAATTCCAGATTATACCAGAATAAAAACAACAAAAAAGCAACAAGGACAGAATAAATATAATATAGACAAATGGATTGACAACTGAGGTGGGGTCATGACAGCATAGATTTAATCCTTTATTATCTATAGAGCTTTAATGACATCCTTTTCATAATACTGTCACTGCGTCACATTTTGCCTTGCTCCTTTTTGTGTTCTGGGGGGAGCACACATTAACACTATAATGAACCACTCTGGGGTTTGAATAAACCATGGTTTAAAATCCAGGGTATGGTTATCTTGTCTGTTTAGGAATCAGAATAGATTAATACTGGTGTGATCCTCTCCCTGAACCAGGCTGATTCTTTTTGATGTAAAAAAACAAAACAAAAACATTTAAAGACATGAAATATTCCTTTTCTCAATGTTTATTTATGTCATGATCTGGCCTGTTTGCTCCTCCCCAATTAGTAATTCCTCTCACCTGCCGTTTTCCCTCCCTGCCTCAATTTATTCCTCTCACCTGTTTC
The DNA here is from genome assembly GCA_018398635.1 of Cyprinodon brontotheroides. Taxonomy (NCBI): domain Eukaryota; kingdom Metazoa; phylum Chordata; class Actinopteri; order Cyprinodontiformes; family Cyprinodontidae; genus Cyprinodon; species Cyprinodon brontotheroides. The sequence goes on from JAGKQL010000025.1 coordinate 4,955,666, forward strand.
CTCTGGTTTAAATTCAGTTCAGCCTGAGCATTCAGGACCAGATCATTTCTTGTCTTTCTGTGAGTCTGTCTGTTCAGTTTTAGTTCATGGTTCATGTTTTGGATCCTGGCAGCCAGTGGAAAGAGGTTTTTGTGTTTGTCTCGTCTCCTTATTGTCCACTGTTCCTCCCCCACAGAGTCCTCTGGGTTTTTGGCTCTATGTGCGGGGAGGTTCAGTTTTTATCCAGTAAGCCTGGCTCCGGGGAGGAGACCAGTTTAAAGTCCTGCTTCAAGTTCCGGTTCCACGTCCTGTCTCGGCTACCCTCTTCCACTGAGCCTGCCTGTCTGCACCTGATCCTGTCTGCTCCTGTGCGTGACCACCTGGTCATGCTTCTGGTCCCTGTCAGACTCTGAACCCTCCTGGGAGCCTGTGGATGCCTGGAAGTCTGGATCCTGCCACCTGTTTCTGTTCCTGCCTGATCTGGATCCTGTTCCTGTCTGTTCTGGATCCCTGACCAGGATCAGCTTCCAACATTCTAGGACTGGACTGTTAAACCAGAGTGTCTGTGATTGAGCGGTGCCCCGCTCCCCATCCTGCATTGTCCGCAAGCCACAGCTCCGCTTTTGTTTTGTTTGTTTATTTAATAAACGTTTTGAACTTTCCTATTGACTGTCTCTCCTTGAATACTGGGTCCCTCTGTCCTCGGTTCCTGACAATTTATCATTTATTTCTACAGGAAAATCCCACCTCCAAACCAAATTTTCAACAGTGGAACAAAGAAACCTGCTGTAATAGTTGTAGTAAACAGTGAACAAACTACAATCTCCTTTAAATCTCCAACCCACAATCTTAGAAGCGCAGATATTTTAAGCTGAACTTTTTGTTAAAGTCTAATTGTTAAAATGGGCTTTGACTTTGTGCATTGTTTAACTGCTTGAATTGATAGCAATTCAACATTGCTATCAATCATTTTGTTTTTTTAATTTCCTTCAGTTAAACATAAATAATAAAAATAAAAACCTAATCACCTTCCTTATGTAAAATAGATTTGATTCTTCAATACAGTTTGATTGATGAAATCCAGGGCTGTTTCAGGAATTTACAGCACTCAATTAATCATTCATATTCTTAAAAGTATGTAAATTACCACTCTGGATTTTACTAGTTTTCAGCATAATTTCATCACACTTCTCCTCATGAGAGGTGGAGGTGTAGACCGAGCTGTGGCTCTCCTTTGGCCCATTAAGCAGAGAGAAGCCAATTCAGGCGAATAAGCACTAAACGACCCGAGCCAGACAGTGGAGAGGTGATGCTGAGAGGGAGACTGGTAAGAGGAGACCCGTCCTCATACATCAGTTACCAATCAAAATTTTATTTTATTTTTTTGTATTTAGATGGTACTAATGTTATTTGGTAATCTAGATTAGAATCACAGGTTAGTCAGGATCCTCTTCAGAGGTGTGTATGGTAAACTGTAAATCCAATATTTATTTCAATCATGTGATCTAACTGATTGCTAATCAGAGAATAAATTGGAAAAAGTTGTATTTCTGCATGTAATGGTTGTTTTAAAAAAAATGCACATACAGATATGCACATAATTGTTTCTGCTCCTTGTTTAATACAAAAACCCAAAAATAACAGAAATAACTTTAATCTGGCAAAAGTAATAAAAAAACAAAAACTCTAAAAAAAATGTGCAAATAAAGGTCAGACTTTGCTTTTCAAAGTTAATTCAACAGAACGATAAAAAAAAAAAGGAAAAAAAGGGAAATTAAAAAGGCCAGGACAAAAATGGTATCCTTAACCTGACTTTTTGAGGTAATCACTGCAATCAAACAATTGATTTCCGCATTTCTCAGTGGGTAGTTTGGGTAGTTTTTTTTTTGGAGTTTTCAGTTGCACTTTGATTCATGTCCTTCTGTTATCTAGCTAACTGGTTTCATTTCCATTTTGTGTCATTCTAGTTGTTCTCTCTTATTTGAGTTCTTATGTATTTCTTGTTTACTCTCTGTTGCCCCCTTGTAGATCCTTCTAGATCTTTTCAGTCCACACCTGCTCCTAATCAGGTGATTATTCCATTCTTTGTTCTGTTTGCCATATATACTTCTCACTCCTTCTCTGCAGTTTACTGGTTTCAAGTTTGTTCTTTCATTCATTCATTCTGGTCTCATTCATTCGGTTCATTCATTCATTATCATTCATTCATTCATTGGCCCATTCGGCTCCCCCTAGACCCATGTGTTCCCCTTTTGTTCTGATTCCTCAGGTTCCTTGATCAGTTATTTCTGGATTTTATGTTTCTGTAGCCACTACTCCTTGTTAAATCTGCCAGAATCCACCTCAGCTTTAGTCTCTGCTTTTGGTTTCTCTTAAAAACCACCACACAACCTGACACCTTAGGTCTGGGTTTCATTACCTCTTTCTCAGTAGCCACATATTTTAGGACAATGAAATGTCCAAAACCTTTGGAGTAAAGATTTTTGGTGTGTAGGTTAGGTTAGCATGCTAACGTTAGTACAGTAGGTATGTTCTGCTATCTCTGCTTTTTCTCATCATAGTAGCTTCATCTGGTCTGTTCCTGTTTGGATGTGACTCCATCCCGGAGAGAAATATGCTGCTGCTATTAACGCCTTTGTTTATAGATGTTGGAGTTTGGTCTGTTTTTAAAGTGTAGTCCTCTTTCTCTGACTGTGACTAACTGTATGTGCTCTCTTTCATCCTCTGACATGGGAGTTGGCTCGGAGCTGTCGGTTGACAGTTACCTTTTGTCTCTCTGCTTCTTTCTGTATCTCTGCTTCTGTCTCCTTGAACCCCAGTCGGCCTTGGTTTATGGTCGCTTACACAGAGCCTTTTTCTGCTTGACATTTCTTTCTGTTAAACGGGAGTTTTTCCTCTCCACTTCCACCAAAAGCATGCTTGGTGTGAGGTATTGCTTTCTAGTCAATGAGCCGATGCAATCCCCTGTTTTTTTATCAGATAGAAAACTCTGAATCAATTTCAACCAATCTGACTGTATGATCTGGTTGAATTGTCTCTGTAAAGCGCCTTGAGATGACATGTGACATGTGTTGTAAATTGGCGCTATATAAATTAACTGAATTGAACCGAATAGTGTGTTTATTGGCTAAAATATAGCAAGCTATGTAACAATAAACTCTTTACACTTTCAATACTCATGTGACCACTGAATAAATTGCAAGATGTGTGGTGCACCATGTTGTGAAAACAACAATACATTTCTTTTTAGGAGGAATATTCAATGAAAGAAACAAAAACAGCAAGAAATTGAATTTATTAAAAAAGTAGACAAAAGATAAGCCTCAAAAATTAAAGACTAATTAATCCTGTCTTACTTATGCTCAATAGGCATTAAGTCTCTGCTTACAAAAGTAGGCCTTTGTGATCGTGTTTACTTAATACATTTGAACATTTCTGCCACACAACTCGTTTTTCATCGGATTCAGTTTCTAGCATGGAATGGATACAATGTTGTTGTAAAACAGCTGGGATGCTGTGCACCTGAAATATTTACCATCTGCACAGCGACCTGGTTCATTCATGACTGAACACACAAACAGCTGCCAAGCTTACGTAAACCACAACACCCAGGTTACATAAAAGACAAACAAGGACCATATTAACAGAGTTGACTCTTGGGATTAACAAGATTTGCATATCAGTTATGCAATTCATCAGTGCGGGACAAACCCTCAGGAGCTCCCTGCGATTCACAACATTTCCAGACCTTGAAACTTTTATTTAAACAGAGGATTTGACTAAAAGGAAAGCATTTACATGGGACTATAGGATTACACACAGACATTTTAAAGGTCAGGTATCTTGCTTTTTTATGTATCATAAAGTCACCTACTGGCAACCATATGTTGATATGATGCCTTAAGCAATTAATTTCTTATGAAATATAGGTGTTTTCTTCCACCAAAGAAAAAAAAAACTTGCCTTGAAAGTAAAGCCACATTTTCCTAATTGGGTGCTAATGGGGATTACTCATAGATGCCTGAATCAAGCGGGATATCACTCTGTGAATGATTTAAAGCGGAGGTCGTCTTCAACAGGGGGTCCACAACCCTTAAGGGGTCCATAGGTACTCGCATGGGGGTCGCGAAAGTTTTGTTTGATATTTTTTTTTCAATATTCCCGCCTGCAAGTTTTTTCCTCCAATTGAAATGTCTCTCTTTAAATGAACATGAACATGAATTCAACAGACTGTAGTGTAAACAGATAAATGGAGGCAGAAGATGTCTTCTAGTCATCAATGCAAACATTCAGCTTACACACAGGAGCTTTTTAAAGCTGGGCACCGTTTCATTCACAACACCTGTCCCATCAACCAGGAATCAGAATTTAGAAATACTTTAATAATCCCAGGGCAAAATTTCTTTCGTTACATTACTCCATCTGTAATAGAGTGACTATAGGACCAGTTTGCTTTAGGTTTTCCTGAAAGCTTTTCACTTTCACTTTCACCTTATTTTTTAGCAAATAATCCAACATTAAACAACAAAGCTTATTCTTGGCTACCCTGTTTTATACTTACAAACTTTACAACCTACCAGGTTCTTTACTGCGTATATAAATATTCAAAATAATAATATTCAAATCTACATAACATAGGATTTTATCATTTTTACATTTTAAAGCCCTTTTGAAATTCACCAAGAAAGGACATAACTTTAAATCATCATTGAATTCATTCCACATTTTCACACCAATAACTGAAACACATCTAGACTTTATCTGGCTCTTCTCTTTTGCACATTCAAATATAAACAAACCTCGCAAATTATATTTATTTTCTCTTAACTTAAATAATTTCTGAATACCAGAAGGAAGACTTTTGTTCACTGCTTTATGCATTATATCCAGTATTTTTTATATAAACAATGTCTTTGAATTTTAATGTGTTGATTTGAATGAAGAAATTATCAGTTGGTTCACGATATCCCAACTTAACAATAAGCCTTTTACCTTTTTTTTGCAACTTAACTAATAATTGTAATAATTGTCAATAATTGTTTTATTTGATATAACACAATCTCATAAAATATATAAAATTAGGGGGTCCCCGCTCCATCTCGCCATTAGTTTAGGGGTCCTTGGCCTGGAAAACATTGAAGACCCCTGATTTAAAGGAATGGCGTTATTACATATTTAAAAGCCTTAAAAGTTGATTTTGCATGATATAGGCCCCATAAAGTCACCCCCACATATCTCTGGATGTCTGTATTAAACAACAGAACAAAAAGGTATCAAGTATCATCCAGCAACTCCCTTTCAATGATAAAAATGCAGTTGCAATGTGATAATATCAGTTGAAATATATACTTTTTAATCAATGACATGGTGTTAAGGCAAAGAAAGTTTGTTTTCAGCTAGAAGGCTTGGTGAGCTTTAATCTCAATGTCAAGGTGAATCCATTTCTTTGTTTTAGCTCCAACAAATGGCCAAGTGGAAAATATAGCTTTCATGCATGCTTTTTGTTTTGCTACACCAATCTCAAAAGACCGAAGACCTTTTTCAGCTCAGCCTGTTTTTGGCTCCTGGCTTTTTTGTCTCCGAGTGTGTTTCCGTATGTGTGTGTGCAAGTCTGTGAAAAAGTCCCAATCAAAGCTTCCCGTTCTGTCCTTTTTTCTGGCCAGCTCACCAGCCTGATTATTTCTCTCCCATCAGAATTGTGATTCAAAAGGACCCAAAAACGGAAGCTGGAGGGGCAGTAGAAGGCAAGAAAAAAGGAACTAAAAAGGAGCCTGTGAAAAAGAGATTGGCTGGACATAGAAGAGTGTGATCGCTCCTTGTTTTAGAGATCTGCAGTTGGGTTTCTTTTTGGTCATAGGGAGGCTTTGATCTGAGTGGTAAGAGGGAATGAACTGTGTGTAAAGTGAGCCTCAAAATAAGTCATGATGCTTGCTTTTAACTGTTCAATTCTAGATATACATGGGAATTGAGAAGAAAATTGGCTTTACAGAACTTCGACAAGCAGCAAATAGAGAGAATAGACAAGAAAAGAAAATGGATAAATGAACAAGAATAGAGCACTGCGTAGTTTGCGCGAAAAAGAACATTATGTTTGTAGAGCTTGTCCGCATCTTGTCTTGAGATCAAAAACAGAGCTGTATATACTTATGTTGTTAACTATTTAATCTGTCCATTATTTTTTGGGATTAATAATCAGATAACAAGAGGTGATGACAGGGTATTTTTACAGAATTTAAAGAACTTTAAGCTAAAACTACTCTACCTGTAGAGTCCCGGATAGAGCATTCAATGTTTTTCATATATTTGTTGTTCAGTATTGGTTTATTTACTGCTGAGAGTTGGTTGTTCTTTCAGCAAAGTTTATGTTAAAGAGCCTATATAGTAAACTTAATAATTAATCAATTTGTAATGATTAATCTAATTAATTGCTTCAGCTCTAACCATGACTATGATAAAGGGCATTTTTTAATAAAAACATATTGCATCCTCGATATTATAGTGTAGCTTGAACTATTTTACATATATTGTTTTAAATAATTACATAACAAAAATATCATGCTGCAGATTAAAGGTATTACATTTACATCAAAACAGTATGGAAATAATTGTTTACAAATTTTGAACGCTCCAAAATATATCAATATTTACTTCTAGTAAAGATGCAAACATTGACTTATTTTGATTCTGGATCAACAGGAATTGTGGGTTGAAGTGATCTCAGATTTAGTTTAGTCATTCACAGACCTTAGTAACTTTGTGATAGCGCACATAAATGGCTCTTTCTAAGTGTTACAATTGAAGACAAAATAAAAACACAAAGTATCAAAATAATGAGACCCTTTAAAAGGTTTTATTTTTTAACCGACGGTTGGCAGACCTGGTAACTGGCCAGCAAACAGTGCAGAACAACAGTGGGCGAGCATGAGTGCACCAATTGTAGTTATCATCTAAAATCATTTCAAAATATGTGTATAAATAGATATTGATGCTACATTAATAGGATTTTCTAAAAGGTTTAGATGCGAACAGTATAAAATAGAGAAAAAACTTCCATAAATGTGTTTTGCATTTCAGTGGTCTACAAAGAAACACTGAAAGTTTTCTTAAATATTTTCCAATTTAGCCATTGATATGACATTTACACCCTATATTTTTTCATTAAAACAAAAAAATATATCAAAGTGAAAACATTAGATCACAGATTAAGCTAAAGGTATACCTACAGGTTATTTATTAAAGTTATAAAAACCCTATAGAGAAGCTTTTCTTTGTTGATTACATCTTCTGAATATATGTGGATGTTATTTTTGTTTTTTTTATTGGTCACTAGTCACTGAATATATTTTCTCCTATTTTTCCACATACACAGTTTTCAAGTCTTGAATGCTGTGGGAGTCCATTGGATTTTAAGACCAATTACCTTGTTAATCACAGTCAGAAGCAGTCCGACATGGCCAGTTTGGTAGTTTTAATTTCTTTCTCAAGAAATCAATTAAGAGTTTCTTCCTTTTGTGTGTTTGGGACTACCAAATTACTTAGAAACCTTTTCTTTGGAGTCAGCTATCACTGCAAAACCCATCTTTACTCTTTTTTTACTTAAGGCTGACATAAAAAACAATAGGAAAAAAAAACAGCCTTTATTAGCAATTCTATATATTGGGAAACACACATCTAAATACTCTTGGTTCAGACTTTAACAGAATTTCAGAGTCAAACTGTTCGGCTTCAAATCAATACTTCACAGGATGTTTGAGAGCTGCATCTTGCAACACTGAAAGCTTTCTTTTAAATGATGTAGTGACCCTTGAGTAATGTAAATATGAACTAGTTTTGAGAGGGAAAGATATAAGCAGTGTGAAGGAAGTTAGTGAATATGTTAGCCTTGCTCCTTGACTGCTATCAGCATGTTTGCCAGAGGCTACTGTTACTACATCTCCTCACACATGAGGCCTAGAGGCTCAGTCAAACTGCAGGTCAGGTTCTACTTTTCTCATTCACTTTCCCACCCATAACGGCAACAGAAAATGCAGATCTACTAAATGGAAATTAACTTAAAAAAGAAAGTTAATTTTTGCAGACCTGTTAGGGGTTAAATGTTTTTTTTAGCAGGAATGAGGCGCCTAAGGCAGTGAGGGCAGATTCACCTGTTTGGCTGAGGGGCCATGTTTATTTTCATAGGTCCTTTCACACTCGGGCGACCCTTTTAAGACTTGTCAACTTGTTCAGTGAATGACATTGAAGCACCAGTCAGTTTGGATCCACAGCTACATTTATCCGTCCATTTGAGTGAGTGTGTAGAGGCAACAGACCTGAAAATGCAGGTTTATTATGTGCTGACATAACTCTGCTTTTCAGCCTCAAACTATCCAAAGCAATTAAACATGTTCTATACCTCCATTGCCACACATGTTTATAGGGTATTGTCAATACCAATAAACAAAAAGGTTCCCTTTAGAAGAAAATAAGCAATTCAGAAAGCAAAAATGTTCAATGAAACTTTGTATGTTACCAAGACATGGCTACAGCACAGGAAGTCTATTTCTTATTCTCTTTTTAGAAAACAACTGAAATACAGTGTACAAAGGTCAAATGAAATGCATATATTGCAGGCCTGAAGGTCATGCTTCTAAACACTGAAATCTGCCTCTGTCATTACTGTGACGTAACAATAGGAAATAAAACTAATGACTCGTTTTGCCTCAGCGACTTTGTGAGTTTGTGCTGTCATATATTTTTAAATAAAAAAATTAACCATCCATTAGGAGTGTAATCACATCCATCATGGCGCATTCGATTCAGTATCGATTTCCGACCCAACGATTCAACGTTTTCGATACTCAAGAATACACCACGACACGAATCGATTCGACTCAACCATTTTTATTTTACACCTTACAGTATTTGAAGTTTGAAATAAATCAATGAAACTGTAATATCGTTATGCATTTCTTTTTTTATTTTAGAAACAACAGGCAAATAACAGAAGTAGAAAAGTTGCATAAAAAATACTGCAAAATACATAATCAGCAAAATGAGTTTGCAATGCAATACCTCGGCTCCAGACAGTCCTTCCCCCTCCACAGAGTAGACGCTCCGCTGCACCTCTCCCAAATTGTAGCTGACACGCCAAAGATTGCGGCAGGGCAGGAGGCGGCTTGTTTTGTTTTATGGCCGAAATTACGGAAAAACAACTCGCGTGAAGTTTGACCAGCTAGAAGATAGAGGTAGCGTGGAGAACGGCTTGGGACCCTTTTCTTCCACCTGTATCTCTCTCTTTTGGCTCCTCGCATGTCCCTCCGTGCAGTCGCCGTGATCTCTAACTACGCCCCATTTCCTCAGTCAGCCTCGGCGAGATCCCAGACTCCACGTGTAGCAAAGATACACGCTTCAATATTGAGTGCATAATTTAAAATGTCTGTGTCACAGGCTCACTGCAACACACTGCTGTAATAGCATAACCAGGGAAGCGCAGGTAGGAGGGCAAAAATAGGTTTAAGCGCCACCGCAGCACAGAAGGGAGAATTACCAGGAGCAAATGGTTAAAATAGACCGGAGGGAAAAAAGCATGAATCGATATGTTATGATGTATCGATGCATCGGATCGCGGGCTGTTGGATCGATGCATCATACAAAATGCATTATTTACACCCCTACCATCCATCCATCTTCTTCATCGTATCTGTTAGGGTCACAGTTGGGCTCCAGCAGCCTATGGGTAAATGCAAGGTGAACCCTGGATGGGTCGCCAGTATAAAATGATATAGTTCTAAATTTACTTGAAGTTTAACCGGACAAAATTAAAACACAAGAGGTAGGAAGTAGCAGCGATGCTAACATGTAGTGATTAATACAGATTTTTCAATTTTGCACCAGGATGACCTTTATCGCAACCTAAAGCCTGTATTTGTTGTCTCTGAAGTTACTGCAAGTCTTTGTTGAGTTAAAGACAGCTGATGATAGAGGGTGATATGAGCAGAGACTGTTACCCATTCATCTTTTAGAGGGGAGGTCAATAAAAGCTCAGAGGTGTAACTATGGGCTATTAAAGTTGACAAGTTGGTGTCGGCAAAAACCCAAGGAAATGTGAAGACCAACCGCTTCTATCCTTGTATGTCTTGTATGTCTAGTCTGTCAGTGTTTGATGGAAAGCCTACCATTCTCTATTAAAAACCTTATTGTTTATTGTAAAGTCATTGTATGGTGGCCTGATCACAGTTTGATTAATTGAACTAATTCAATTAATGGACTCTTTTGTGAATCTTTACTGCACTGCTTCTTTGCTTGGTGTTTTATCCCATGAGTTCAGATCAGAGCGGCTTCCAACATCGTGCTCTCAGAGACCATACAAAATCCATCCTTCCTTCTGTAGCTGCTTTAATAATTATCCTGACAACATCATGTAGCCACTTTCTCTTCCAAAGCTATGCCCAGAGGTAAAACTGCAAAAAACAAAAGCACCCCAGGGCTAGGTTTGTTTTAAATCCAAACTCTTAGAAACTACAGGGGAGTGGGAAAGGAAAAAAAAAATAAAGCAAAAGAAACAGAAACTGGATAAACAGAGGGAGGGCATATAGCCCAGAAAGGAGACACGTTGCTAATGCTGGCTGTATAGTAATTTAAATCTCCTGTTGAAAACTCAAACACACTCAATTTGGAATACATGTCAGAAAAGGTAGATAACCCCCTGAGAAGTTTTGTTGTTAACTTAGAACACATGTCCTCTATAGCTTTGTCAGCAAGCTGTGAAATAAAACTGTGAACGCTGCTCAGTGTTTAGGCGTGTGGAGTAAACACACCATGTTTCCACCTGTACAGAGTTACTTTAAAACACAGGCAATATCAGGCATTGCCCCAGGGGCAATTCCCCTCTTGACTTACAGCGCACCAAGAAGCTTGTCTAAAATGGCCTATGGAAATTAAATGATACATGCAAAACTCAAAGACTTTGTTTAAAGACATTTTCATAAAGAAGTTATATGTGTTAAGGCCCTAGGCCTTGTAAACTGCGTTGTTGGTGTGCCTGCCCTATTTGCGGATCTGGAGAAGGATAAATAAAGCACCATCTTTCAGCTCTCTGTGGCTCTGTTCGAATTCTTGGGCTAAAGGACGTCATAGCGCGGCGCCCAGGTCTGGTCGGATTCCAAGAGTCCTCGTTATGCAGCCTCCAAATGCCTCCTTCTTTTTGCCCAATTTGAAGGACGGGTCCGATATATCCTCTCTATCCTTGAATATCCCAGGATTCATTGCGAGACTAAGGAAGCCGGCTGCTCCGTAATCAGAGGTGATGGTACTTGGTGTCGAACAGTGGTGAATATTGGAAGTTCATTTTAATATAATACAAGTCAGTGAATAGTTCCATCTGAAATGAATGAAACTAGTTGTTTTAATGGTTACTGAGTCAGATATGTGGCAGTAATGTTTAATTTGTCTAAGGATTTTTATCTCTTACTGTGTAAATGGGTTTGGCTGTAATTCAAAAAAGTTAAAATATAAACAATTATGTATAAATTGTTTATGTTTCTCATATGATGCTGTAATTTATGTACATGCCTACGATTTTGTCTTGTTTTCTGTATCAGTGCTGTATAATTTTTGCATGTTATTTTTATTTCTTTTCCAGTTTTTGTATAAATGTTCAAAATACCTAATAAACATAATTAATAAATATATATATATATAAACAATTAAATCCTGTACTGTAAAGTGTTTTAACCCTGTAATGCCAAATGTATCATATTTGATACATACGGTTTCTGAAATGTTTTGCATCTGACACCTTTTGCATAATTTAATGGTAAAAATTTAGCTCAAAAATACTATTGTACACAATCAGATATACCTGATAACAGCCAGTAGAAGACTACACACAAAAAATAATCTTGACTTATCGCATAGTAATAAATTATTAATATCAAAAACTTTTATCTGTTTTTTCTTTTTACATATTTTATCAAAAGGACAAATAAGTCTGTTTTGTTTTATATTTGGATCGGGCTTTAAAGGGTTAACAATATAAAATTGCGCACCTGAAGAAAAAAAATAACCAATATACAGCTACGGACATTTTTACAGTAATGGATATTTGAAAACAGCAGCAACATCAGAGATGTGCAGAATGACAGCAGCATGTTATTTAACCAACTAAGGTTTCTGTCTTTACATTTGCTTTATTTGGTCATGCTCCTGGTGGTTGGCACCTTTATTCCACTCTGGATTCTGATGAGTGTAGTCTTTGTTCACTTTACAATAAAAAAAAAATAGAAACAGTTCTGAAAAGTTCTGTATTCATTCTTTTCCTGGTTGGTGTGTCAACGGTCACGGTTGCTAAGCGACAGAGCGTAGGGCGGTAAAAGCCGGCGAAGGGTAGACCTGTTTGAATTCATAGCCAAAACGCTTCTGGTCTCCTTATTTTCAAGGACTTTAAAGGTTCCAGCCCAGGTAGACCGCGTCCTTGGAAGACGCAGCCCATAAATTCGAACAGAGCCTCCACCTCTATCACAATGCTTCCTGAAAGGCATCCTGCTGATGTTTTGGTGCTCAACCTTGTCCGCAACTTTTCATTTGAGTTTGTCTTTTGTTTTTGTTTCTATGCTACCATTTAAACACACATTACACAAATCAATCCATTTCCACTACTACACATTGCCATTCCACAATAGTTTTTGATTCTCTTTGCTTAATCTTTAATAAAGGTTTTTAGTGCACCTTATTTGTAGCATGGTCTCTCATTTTTGTTATGCTACTACTTAGCCCGGCACAACATCTGTGAAAAGCCAAGCATCCCTTTCATGGTGGGTTTCCATCCCTTGCATGGTGGGCTTCCCTTTGGCTCACAAAAAGGTATTTGCACCAGTCACACCCCCCACCACCACCCAAAACATTTTTTACAAAGTTTAACATAGCAAAGTCAACAGCAAGAGATTATACGTATATTGGACTAAAAGAAATATATCCTGTAAAAAAACTTCCTCTTCAAAAGTGTGTAGATGTTCAACAATGCTATAATTTTTTTTGCCTAAATAAGTCTTAAGAAAGTTAGGGATGCACGATATACTCGGCCCCCTATCGTATCGGCCTTAAAACTGAATATCGGACATCGGCCACCCCACTGATATTTAACCCGATATTTGATCAGCTTCTGAGTTTCTAAAATTAAAAAAAAAAGTTCTTTCAAAAAACTTATTTTTTACAGACTTAAAACTTCTAAAGACGAGGGAAAAATATTGATACATTAAAATATCACAATATATTTCATATGCTGATATATTGCCATTTAAAAACACCATATCAATCTCTTTACTAATGAAATATTGCTATATGTCATCGTTATGCTACGAAATCCTCCGAACATTCCCGAAATTTCTACCATATTTTTATATGTGGATATATTGAACGGCGGCATTATCCATCTATTTTACTAACAAAATTCACGAAGAATTTGCAAAATATCACGAGAGTTTTGTTACAGAACGATTACAGAAATTTTGAAAGTAAAATAGATGATACCGCGCTTTTTAAAATCAATTTGATATCAGCATATGAAAATATATTTGAGTATATTATTTTCAAAGTGTCAGAAATGGATAATAAAACTGCTATTTTCAATGACTACTTATTTTTGTTCAGCTTTAACATCGGTATCGATATCGGTTATCAGCTACATGAGTTTTTAAAATATCGGGCATATCGGATATCGGCCAAAATCCCAATATCGTGCATCCCTAAAGAAAGTTATTGAGTTTATTTCTAACCCTCTGCCCCCCAAAAAATGTTAATCATGTAAAGCACTTTGCATTGTCTTTGTACTGAATTGTGCTGTACAAATAAATTTGCCTTGCCTTGCCTTCTGCACAATGCAACAATTACATTTCGACAGAATCTATAGAACAGGAAAAGTAAATTCAGAGGGGAAAAAAAGTTTCATCCACGAAAACGGACTAAAATCTTAACATCCATTTGTGCATTTTAATGCTTAGAATATAAATGAAAACATGCCTGAAGAACCAACGTTATTTTTCTGTCAGCATGTGTTCATTTTGCTGGAGTTTTAATAAGATTCTCTTTTATATATATGTATATCTGGTCTTAGCAGGAGGCAAGTGGAGAAAGTATTACTTGTGCTGTGGCTGAGAGGAATGACCAATTCCTCTTGCAGTGATATTAGTTTTCAGCACTTTAAATCAAACCACACTGGCTCAGAAAGTAGGAGTCATATGCTAGACAAGGCCAGCAGCTTTAATCAAACAATGATCTATTTCTTGTTGTATCTTGAAGGATATCAATAGATCTTACTAGCAGGACTTAGGAGGTCATGCTGTATAAAACTAAAAAGAATGGGGTACAGTAAAGGGTAAAAAAAAAATTCAACTCAAGTAATCTTTGTGTACTCTCCATCTAATAATAAACCAGACAATTTTTAAGTCAATGCAAATCACCATCAGTTATTTTCAACTTAACAGCAAGTGGAAAAAGAAAAACAGGGATTAGGTTATTAATACAGTTAATTTCAGTTAATTCATATAATGCCACCTCACAGCAGGTCTTCTCATGGCACTTTGAAGGATTAACCCCTCTTGGATGAGCATGCTCTGACAGACATTCACTTGCATCGTGCCACTGACTACAGCAATCCCTCCCACGAACATGCATGCAGGGACAGCGGAGAGGAAAAACTCCCTTTAGACAGATAGAAAGCTCCAGCAGAAAAAAGGAAATACAAAAGGAAATACTTTCTACATTAGAGAGCTATATGTAAACTAGCAGAATATGTGCCTCTGCCTAGGAAAGAAAAGTTAAGCTGATAAGCTCTAAGACATTTTTCATGTGAACAGGGATGAAAAATGGCACAAACAGTCACAATAAAAGCTGCATCGATATATATATATCTATATATGTCTAGGGGAGATACAGGACTAAGCACTGAAATACCAGCCAAATGCTATCATCTGTTGTGATAAATAATATTGTTGTACAGTTTAATCCATCATCTGAAAATGAAAAATTATAGCTGTCAGGTAGTCTGGTATGGAGGACCAATCCTGCCAAAATTAAAAATAGATGCATACAGAAATGTAAATACGACAGGCAGAAATAAAGAGCATGGAAGAAATAAATAGGGGGAAAAAATTCAAAGAAAGAATAATACAGACAAAAATATCACATGCACATAAATAAATACTTAAAAAATAAATAATAAATAAAGTTGAAGATTATAATCGACAATAAATAAATAAGGTCATTATTACAAAGGCGAAACAAAGAAATAATCTAATTAAAAGAGATATATATACATTTATGTCTCACTGTATAATTTAATTTCTACCAACATTTATTTATTGTATTTTTGAGTGGCAATTAATTGTATGCTTATTTATTT
Source organism: Cyprinodon brontotheroides (assembly GCA_018398635.1). NCBI lineage: Eukaryota > Metazoa > Chordata > Actinopteri > Cyprinodontiformes > Cyprinodontidae > Cyprinodon > Cyprinodon brontotheroides. The sequence continues at coordinate 4,971,021 of JAGKQL010000025.1, forward strand.
TTGGAGCATTTATGTATTTCTGTATTTTTTTTTAATTATGGCAGGATTGGTCCTCCATAGTGTAGAGGTTTGTAGAGGACCTAAATGCAGAGAATGAAGTTGAGGTGGTTTCTTGCAGATTTAATAGGAGTGGTAGCAACAGAAGGATAAAAATAGAAATAACTAAGGAACACAGGAACCAGACCAAACAGGAACACATGCATTAAGGAGGGAATTAAGAGAATTGAGCAAACAGTAACTGTAGAGGAGGAGTATATATGACAAACAAAACAAAGGATGGAGTCATCAACTGATTGGGAGCAGGTGTGGACAGAAGGATCTAGAAGGGAGCTAGGGGAAAGTAGACTGACACAAGGGGGCAATAGAGAGATACATAAGAACTCAATACCAACCCAGAAAACAACTAGAATGACACAGAATGGAAATGAAACCAATGGCCAAGAAAACACAATTACATAAATCAAAGTGAAACTGAAAACTAAAAAAGAAAACTTTAAACAGAACAAAAAAGTCCAGAAAGGGCAGAATCGTGGCAATAGCAAAAGTGCAAGTCTACAAAGGCATTGCTTACCAATAACAATGCTTGTAGTACAGTGTTATACACCAAAAGTGGTCCCATAATAACTGTCTCTCACCAGTCACATATAATCCCAATGAAACACATCAAAGTCACAAAAACTTCCAAAAGTTCAGAGTAGCAAGATGCTGTAAAGAAAGCAAGATGTGCTTAAGGGATCCTAAACCAATTTAACGGCTTGTAGCAGATATTGATTGTGAGAAATGCAGCCTTATAAAACTTTGTAATCAGATGCAGACTGACTAAGTGAGCAGGACTCAGAGCTGTTTGTGTTCAAACTGATAATTATATAACTTATTATGCACGAGAAAATATATTCTGTTAGTCCTCCGGCAAACTTTATTGGTAATCATTGACATGCCTTTGTGATACATCACCTCAATATTAATGCATTCTGTCAGTGATGGAGTTAAACAGTACAAGAAGCCACATATTAATAATCAAAGTAAAATGTGGAGAGATTTGTCACGTAACTGTCTAATGTTTTGTATTCGTTCCGTAGCCTTGCTATAATAAAACATTTAGCCAGAGCTTGTTGGACAGTCAATGTGACCTGCACGTAAAAGGGCGAGAATCACTGAATCATGATGAGCCTGGAGGAAAAAAAACAATATTCTCCTTCTTCAATTTGACGCACCAAAACTTTGATGTGTACATTTATCTAAAGCCCTTACACTTTGCTATGTCGAAGGTTACAAAGTCGAGCACGGTATGAAAAATGTTACTTAACTTTTTCAACTCATATATATTAATTCCCTGACGCTATATAAATAAGCAAGACATATACAAAACATTTTTGATCTAAGTTTCTTAGTTTTTCAGCTAAATTCTTATTTATTTTACAAGAAATATCTTTTAAAGGTAGTGCATGTGGTACAGGATGGTGTTCCAACACATGACCTTCTGTCTCTGCAAATAACTTGCCTTTCCCTCTTCATGTTTTTTTTTTTTTTTTTGGATGAAGGTAACAGCTTTTGGTGGTTGGGATTTCACCCCACTCTGTTCGCTGCCAAGTCTTTGTTTTCCTCTCCTTAACACAGATGCATTCGTGCATGACTGTCTCCTTGTCCTTCAAGTTTCTCTGCCAACAATCATTTCAGTCTTTGACAAGGACAGTCCTAAAGGTGTTGATTTATTTGGTGGGGTCAAAGCTCTTTGTCACATCTTTGCAGAAGGATATTTCTGTAATCCAAACATTGACGTATTTCCCGGTCTGTGTGTGTATGTCTTGTCTAGCACTCAGAGTGAGGACCATTTTTTCCCAATTTCACCATCAGATTGAGGACCAGTTGTTGCAAAGTGAGGACATTTTGCTGGTCCTCACAAGCTATTTTGCTAATGGTTAGGTTTAGGTCTAAGGTGTCAATTGGGTTAGGTTTAGGGTGAGGTATGGATTGGTAATCGTTAGGGGGCATCCATGCAAAGTGACCTTGATTTGGGTACTGATGAAAAGATTAATGTTGACGGGGGAACTGGTTGATGGTTTGTAAAGGAGTTAGTTTTATGGTCAAGAACTTGTCCATCTGTTTGGAAAATTATTTTTGAGAGGAAATCTCTATGGAAGTAAATGAAACATATCTGGTACTTCCTGAAAAGCGTTCTTCAAGCTTTATCTTTCAAGCAGAATAATTCGGCTTTAGTGCACCCAAAAATTTATCTTTTTGACATTTGGAAGTGTTTTAGGTACAAAATGTACTATGAGATTATAAATAAACTGTTCAACGTAGCAAAGCATTAAAATCAATATTGAATCAAATATTGAAAAAAGATTTGTCTAAAGAATTAAAACTGAGTTGAATCGTGAGGTTACCAACAAAAAACAAAAAAGTGTACTATGCAAATTCTTTTATCTTGATTCTAAAATTACAGTACTCGGGATCAAACGTTTTGTAAACAGACATGGCCAAAATGGCACACCATTCTTTAAAATTTTAATAATTCTTTACTGTATTCCATTAATAGCCTGAAAAAATTTGAACATCTTAATGAGGCATTTGGATTATACTTGAAACAACGGGATAGAAAATGTACTGTGTTCCCTTTCCTGAGTACCCTTAATCCGATGAGACTACACTGAGGGATTTCTATTGAAAGAAAATACTCCCAAAATAGCTTTGCTCTTTTAAATCTGGTTTCTGTTGATAACAATATTTATTGCAAAACTTAGAAAGCTAACACAGAGTTACAGTGCTGCACCGTTTCCCCTCACATCAACAGCTTTCTTGTCCTAAATATTAAAGTTTATAACATTGTACAAAAATGATGTGGTAATTATACCTCCTAAGAGTCCCAGAAACATTGGAAATACTGCTCCCAAACATCAAATAAAAAACAATAACATTTTAAATAACAGCTTCAGGGTGAACCAATATTAGAAATATTATCATACTGTAACCCATAAGGGCTTAACGTACTCGACATATTACCTTCTGTCATAAAATAGGGGCTGATTAACATGTTCCTGTTTTATGACAGAAGTGAGTTTAAAATCAAATATCAGAATATGGCAGTGAAAGAAAAAGCCCTAAGTTTATTATTATTATTATTGTGTTTTTACTATTAGCAAGCATTATGCTGCATTTGTAGCCATGTAGTTCACTGGTTCTATTTCAAGCAAAAGTCAGTATGGAGGCAATGCCTGGATCACAGGCAGCCAGCATTAGATAAAACAGAATAATACAGAACACAGATTCGTTGGAGTGAAAACGGGCACAGCTCAATGTGTTCATTTTTGGACTGATCGACTGATCGCGCAAGCGTCAATTAAAAAGAGATCTAAAACAGAAGAAAGTACTATATGAAAGTCCTAAAGATGTTGATTTTTTAAAATGATGACCAAAATCACTTAAACTTTAAAAGTGAAAATGAAAGCATATGAATCCTGTGAATGAAAAATGGTCACGTGACTGCATCATACTTAAGGGTGTTTTTAAATCCTGTGTTTTATCTCCAGAGTTCATCAAACAACTTATCAGATATTTGAGAATTTTTTATTTTTATTTGGATCCTCTAACATAGTAGCACGATATCTTATAAACCCCAGAAAAACAAAGTGAAAGCCTCATATTATTTATTATTAATGATTACATAGATGAATTATTAAATTCATCCCAATTAGACTCGAGTACATTTTGTTCAGATTTTAGCAAGTACAAAACACTGATATTACTTAAAGTACTGTAGCTGCTTTACAAATTAAACAACAAAGTAAAGCTCTTAGTCAAATCTGTGCATTGTGTTTATGTTTAAAGGTAAATTTACATTCAAACCTTTAAGGAGACGTCAACATTTATTAAAAGAATCTGATTATAGTATAAATACTGTACTTAACATGTCACATTCAAAATATAAGTTCCAAGTCAGATAAATACATAAATACGGTGTCACTCTCAGTAATGAAATGATCAGTGACAAATCAGACGGCTGCCTCAGTCGATGTGAAATGCATAATCATCAACAGTCCCTCTTTCAGATAAACCCATGTTCTTTGACAGCATAACAGAAGTTGAAACAACTGAGCTGAGCTTCTGTTAAAGCTGTTTTCTTCCTTTAAAAAGGGGAGACATCTGCTGGTCACCAGCTGTCTTACAGCTCAGTACCACTGAAAGCTCCGGAACATCAATGCAGGAATTGCTCTGCAGCTGGTGTTCTGAACAGACAGCTTGTGTGTTTATCTCCAAGTTAAACTCCCTCTAACAGCTGTTATATGGTTTCATAGATGCATAAGGCTTTATAACTGTGACTGAATACCAGCCAGTCATAGAATAAAGGAACATCATCTTTTTTTGTATTTAAATGTTAGAGAATAGAAGACACTGCAGAGAAGAAAAAAGAAGCCTTTATTTGTTCCTTATTTACAAAACCACATTAAAGTTTAGACACTCGCTTTGTCCGCTTAAACCCAGAAAGTTGTTCACACTGAGCCTGGTTCTGCTGAAGGTTTGTTGTTGCTAAGAGAGAGAGTTTCCTCTCCACTGTCACTGCATACATCCCCAGTTTGAGGGATTGCTGCACAGTCAATGACACAAAGCATGCTAATGTTTAATGTCACAGTGAGTTCAACCACGGGGAGACAATTCTGCAAAGTCAATGCAGTCAGGTGGGTTTCCTCAGATATAAAACAATAACAATAGTAGCCATTCAGAATTTCCCCACTTGGCTGGCCCTTGGATGGGCCCCTACAATTCCATTTTAAATATCAATATGTGTACTAAATCTGTCATGATTTGTGGACATTAAGATCTAAAGAGAAGTGTCATATCCTGGTTGGACCCTGTAATTCAGTAAAGTCAGAGTAAAAATTTATGCAAGACGGGGTCACACCAGTGGCTGGAAGTTGGAGGGAAGTGGGCTGCCATTCGGCTGGCGTTTGACTGGCAAGAGCCATTTTGAATGGCTGCTACTATAACCAATCTGTCTGGTTTTAGGCTGTGGTGTGAGTTGAGCAGAGATGGCAAAAAGTACTCACTTTCCGCAACTTGGAGTAAAAGTACAGATACTTGTGTTAAAAATACTCTGGTAAAAGTAAAAAGTACAGGCTTGTAAATTTACTTAAAGTATAAAAGTAAAAGTAGAATTCACTCTTTTTTATGCCGTTGCCTACATTTTAAATGGATGTCTGCCAATAGGACTAGATCTCCGTTGTGTTCATTTTCAATCATCTCGTCGTCTGATGCTACTATGCTAACGCCACCGCCACTCAAGCTGCAATGATTTGCCAGCTAATGAATACTGCCGTAATCTGTCGATTCATCTTGTAGTGGTGAAAGGCCAAATGAGACGACGTAGATTCCCATCCAATTAGATTGAATTTGGTATTGATGACGCGTGAAAAATAATAACGGTAACTCCATTGAAATGATTCAAAACTAAAGTAACGAGCCAATTTTTTTAAATGTAAGGAGTAGAAAGTACAGATATTTTTGTAAAACTGTAAGGAGTAGAAGTAAAAAGTCGCCATAAAAAATAAGTAGTAAAGTAAAGTAAAAATATCAGAAAAATCTATTTCTTGTGTACAGTAACAAAGTATTTGTACTTCGCTTACTTCCCATCTCTGGAGTTGAGCTGACATTTCGTGAGTTGGTGTTATATTAAAAGGAATTCAATTTATTCATCTATGTATTTATTAAACCCAAAGAGAAATAAAATGTCACAGTAACTCATTCGGACTTTGCTTTTCATCAAGTTGTGTGTTAAACCCTGAACCCCTTGTTTTATGTTTTAATGCATTTAGCAGATGATTTATTTCAAGGTGATTGACAAAGTAGGAATTAGCGTGTAGGGTCTTGCCTAAGGACCCACACTGGCAGCTCACCCCCCCCCGAAAAGTGTCCGAACACAGGTCCTCCTGTGTGCAAGTCGGTTGACTTAATACTTGAGCTAGCCAGCTTGATCTCTCCAGTTAATTTTGGGAGTTACCAAGTTTTCCGCTTCCATGCAATATGGAGGAGTTGTTTTTCACTCTAATGCCTCACAAATGAGAGAGCTCTTTATCCCATCGTTGAAGGGTTGTAGGTGGCTGTTAAATGTTTTTTTTCTATTTAAAAACTTCAGACGAGATCAAATGTCTCTCATCCAGGCCATTTTACAATAATTTATACTACATCCTGTTCTGCTGCTATAAAAAACATACTTATTTTGGCAAAATTTAATGTTTAATCATAAAAGCTTAGATTATCTAATGCGGGGCCCAGCAACTGGTCAAATGTATTTAGTAATATAGACATAAATAAAAATGTACTTCTATATTTTTAATATAGTCAAGTCTTCCAGAAAATGTAGTCTGACTTCTGAAAACTATGGATGTAACAGTCATTCAGTTTCACACGCTAAAGGTCATGGCTAGTAGGAGCTGGAAGGACTTAATTACTGTAGTTACTGAAGAGAGGAGACAGCCCAGGTGGAGAGCAGCATGCATGGGATCATGTCTGTCTTTGTGCCAAGAAGGCACACATCATCTTCTACTATTTTCATAAAAAAAAAAAAAAAAACATGTATTCCCTGTGAGTTTCCATACCTGTACTTCCACCTCACATCTTTCCTTGAGAAACAGAAGCGACATTGCTTCTCTTTAATTCTAGGATTTAAATCTCATCCTTTAACCTTCAAGAGTCATTTTGTGTTTAAACAATTTGTTTAAAATATTTACAAGATTTAATAATAAATGGCCTTGCAACAGACTGGCAATCTGTCCAGGGTGTACCCCGCCTCTCGCCTACAGACTGCCAGAGAAAGGCACCTGCCGCACCGCGACCCTGGTGGAATAAGTGGGAGAAAGATGGATGGATAATAAACAATAGCAATGTTTGTCAGCTGGCAGAAACATCCCAGATGGTACTTTACCCAGCAGTAGGAAATGTTCTTCTAGTTGAGGAAATTCCAGAGTTCAATCATGACTTGCAAAAAAAAAAAAAACCCATATATAACGGGAGGTCAAAAGGAAATATTTTAAAAATTTTATGCCAATGGGCAGAGAAAGATGCTTCTCAAGGCGATTCTCAGAGATCTGTAGACAAGCTTTTACCTCAAATAACTTCTTCCCGAATTATTTTACCAACAAAGTTGTTTTGAAAAATAGGAAATTAGGAAATAGGAAAAAGAGGATTAGGGCCACTGAAAAAAAAAAAAGTAACTGATTTTTTAAATTTTATTTCAGTTTAATATGGGGAAAAAAAGTCAGAATTTGACTTTAATCTCAGAATTCTGACTCTTTTTCTCAGAATTCTGATTTTAATCTCAGAATTCTGACTTTTTTTTCAGAATTCTGACTTTAATCTCAGAATTCTAATGTTGATGGGTACCATGAAGGAAGAGATGTGGGAGCACTCAGCTTCACTGAAATCGAAGGATGACGGTTCAAGCCCCGACCGACTTTCAGTGTCAAGTAGTGTCCTTGGGCAAGACACACTTCACCTGCATTGTCTACTGATGGTGGTCAGAGGGCCTGGTGGTGCCAGTGTACGGAGCAGCCCCGCTTCTGTCAGTGAGCCCCAGGGTAGCTGTGGCTACAATGTAGCTTGCCACCATCAGTGTGTGAGTGTGTGCGTGAATGGGTGAATGAATGTAGTGTAAAGCGCTTTGATCAACTCTCCCAGCTTGAATAAAGGCGCTATATAAGTACATACCATTTACCACTGACAAAGATGTGAGTTGTTTGAGGTGGCCAGTGACACATTGGTGGAAAATGATGGAATTAGGCAACTTTTTACGTGTCCGGAGGCGTCCCCTCATTAATAGAGGAGCAGAAGGTCATTAAAACAAGAGAGATAGTCTCTAAAACAGACATGGCTATGGCTTGATGCTAAAATGTTTGTTAGCTGTCAGGAATTCTGAGAAAAAGTCAGAATTCTGAGATTAAAGTCTGGAATTTCTCCGTAAAAACTCAAAAAATATTCACTGGACTTGTTTTCCAAGATTTGAAGACGTTTTTCCACCTCTCCTGAAGCTTTCTCCAATCCCATCAATGACATTTCAATAGGGGGAGTTTGAGTCTTATATAGACAAATTTGCGATACAAGGCTTTGTCTATATAAGACTCAAACTCACTCTTGGATCCAAACATTTGAATTTTTGATAAAATGACTATGACCTGGATGACTGAGAACCTTCATCAGCATAAAGTCAGAATTCTGAGAAAAAGTCTGAATTTTGACTTTAAAGTCTGAATTCTGAGATTAAAGTCAGAATTTCTTTCCGTCAAAAATTCAAAAAATATCCACTGGACTTGGTTTCAAGATTTGAAGACGCTTTCGCTACTCACTCTCCAGGAAAGTTTCTCAATTCAAATGAATGGACTCGCAGCAGAGAGTTTGAGTCTTATATAGACAAATTTGCTATACAAGGCTTTGTCTATATAAGACTCAAACTCACCGCGATCCAGACTTTGAATTTTACGAGAATGACTATGACCTGGATAATGTCAGAATTCTGGACAAAAAGTCAGAATTCTGACTTTTTCTCATATTAAACTGAAATAAAATTTAAAATCAGTTAACTTTTTTTTCAGTGGCCCTAATCCTCTTCCTCGTAGAAAATGTTTCTTAATCTCCATAAAAATAATGTACCTTTTCTAACCTTTCTGTATATAAAGTAGGCTAGTCTCCACATATGTTCCAGAGACTGTCTTTCAGCGGTTTGTCCGGTTCCAGTGGGAGATAAAAACAGCAGCAGTCAGAGAGCTATTTCAAGCTTACATTCATTCACATAGAGGCTTCGGTCCCTATCGCCTTCAAATGACACTTGGTTGCCAACAGCAGACTCTTGTTGACTGCGGTTAGTCTATTTGAGGCACACTTTGAAAAGGATCTTGGGCCTTAATGGAACATGGAGTCCAAGGGGATTGCACTCGTTTACTATCTCGGACAGGAAACGCAATCCTGCAGAGAAAACCTCTTTCACAGAGGAGAGGTAGAAATCAGCTATTACAAAAGGCAGACTTGTCCTTTTTTTTTCCCCCCTACGGTCAGTCACACCCAAACCCAGCAAAGGAATGCGTTACTCTTAAATCATCTGAATAAACTGATAATTACTGCATCTCCTCTCAGTTATAAATTCAATTTAGACATTTTTAATCAATGCTGTCACATTTATCCTGACATTCTCCCTGTTGTTTAAAGCTGCAGTTATATAGGCAACAGACTGATATACCGCCATATGCTGCCAACATAATTCTTGAGAGGCAGCCGTCTCTAAAGTGACTGTTTGGCATGGCAGCCAAGTATGCTCTGAGTGGCATTAATTAAAAGTAGCGCCCTAACCCATCTGCCCTGCATATGCTGGCTATGTCAATGTTTTTAGACAGCTGGTAAATGATCAAAAAGTTGGATAAACATCATCTTTACAAAGCGTCCGGTGCAGACTTATCTGTCAGGAAGGTGTTCTAAGCCAAAGTGAAATGGCTAAAAATAAGGACCGATTCTGAAGGTTATATAGTATGACATAGTGATGTTAAATAAGTGAAATGGGGCCACGGTTAGGCCATTTTGTGATTGAGGACAACACAGGTAACCCTTTATAGGGCACTTAGTGAAAAACTTTAAATATCTAAATTTCAAGCAAAGAGTGCACTGCAAATAACTAAAATCTAAGTAAGTCGATTTTTCTTAAAATAAGTGCATTTTTTCTTGAATTGAGGAGGTAAGTGACACACTTTTCCAATTTAACAAGAAAATTTACATTTAAAGGAAGGAAAAGAATGCAGTCTCCTATTTCAAGCGCATAATATCAAAAAATCAGGTTTTAAGGATAAAAATGCTACTTATTTACCTACTCAGGTTAAAGGTGAATAGACTTATTTTAAGACATTTCACTCATCTTTAGATCATTTTTGTAGTGTGTTGTTGGAATCCAGGACAAGACCTTATTATCTTTGTAACATAAAAAAGGATATTTTGGTGGCAGAAATGAATGTCAATGTAATAACAAGAAACACCAACTTGCCCGAATATATTAAGAAAAATAACAAAAGTGCTTCTATATGAAATTCATGACAGAAACACAATTTGTTAGGAACAACATAACCTTAGAGGCTTATGAACCTTTTAACTTTACTTTTTAACTTTTCAATTAGCTTTTTGGGGCTCCATTTGTAAGGGGTATGCAAGTGATCAAAAACGGTAACTTGCCCAATAAAGGGGTAAGATAACACATTTGTTTAAACAGTTGAAATAATGACCAAGCCATTTTTTTGTATTTGCAAAAAGTTCATTATAATTGTTATTATTGATATACAATAGTAGCCATTCAAAATGTCCACAATTTTCTTGATGGGCCCTTAGCTGGTAACCTGACTCCATAGATGGATTTGCTCCCGACATATCCATCCTGGAAACCTTCCGTTGAAGTAATTTTGGGAAGAGGCGGAAAATATAGGTTAGCAAATTGGCCTATGTTGGTGATAGACGGGCCAAATAAACCAATCAGATCAATAGCAGAAGCATATGACGTTTACTAACAGAGTTTAATTTAATTTAAAAACACAAACACAAGCCAGGCACAAGCCAATTGATAAATCAAACTCTTGCCGAAACCCAGTCGGGGGAGAAGAGCAAAACATCTTTTTCCTCTCAGAAAAGCACTCCAGAGCAGTGTTTTGCCTCTTCTTTCAGTGAAGAAATACTCTGTAATTCTTCATTATAGACATCTACTCGATAGCCACGCTAACGCTTAAGTTTCATCGGCTGAAGCCGCCATGTTCTTTTAGACTGAACTGTCGCTGGGCTTCTTGTTAAGCGTCACACTCAACCGCCGCCTCAAAGCCAACGCTGATTGGACGTTCGTTTGGTGAACGGCTCCAAATTTTTCTTCAACAGAGAGAGTCTCCAGACTGATTAGCAAGTGAAACCTTGAAAGCTCGCGAGATCAGGATGGTCTCATGAGGCTACTTGGCTGGTCCCCTACAATTCCTTTTAAACATCAATCTTTTGATTTAAAATATTCTTTCTGTAATGATTTGTGGACATTAAGATCAAAAGACTAACGTCATTTTCTCAGCCATCCGGCTGGTGTTTAACTGGGAAGGGCGATTTTTAATGGCTGCTACTGTATCATATGCTTATGACATAATTCAGCACCATTTAAATATTGGATCAACTGATTGAATTCCTCCTTATTGAGTCTGTTTTCTTCCATAAACCTGTTTTCAAAGACTGCTACCAGAACAAATTAAAAGTCACCATTTAGAGTTCAGAACAACTCATGAATTGTGTGCAAATTTCTTCATTGAGCTTTATTAGTGGCAGGCTCTGAGAACAGCATCTCCTCTCTTCCTCCTTCTGTGGCCACTGGCCGTTTCCATAGAAACGTCACACAGCGAGAGAGAGAGAGCGGCACTGGGTGCAGAGGATGTGTTTATAAGTGTGTGTCTTCTGGGGTATGACTGTGACAGAGGGAGATTTCAGAGAGGACTGCTGAGCTGTGCCTAATGAGCAGTGTGCTCTCGCCCTCGTCTGTGAAGTGAAGGCCGAAGCCGACAGCAGGTCGCATCTGACTGCGTTTCGGCTCTTTCCTTATCTATGTGCAACATGTTCGCCGACACTTTCACTGACATTTGACCATCAAAGCATAAAAGTGTGGACACTCATGGTAAAACAGAAGTACTTCAAAGAAAATATTATTTCATTTAGGTCACGACAAAAATGGATATACACTTAACAGCTAATTCTCCAAATGCCACGGTTTAGAATAAAATAACTTATTTTTCTGTTCCTAACGTAGCAGAACGAACGAGAAGCCCAAATTTTAAAGCAGACATTAGAGACATAATCGTCTCTACAGAGCAAGTGCTGGTTAAAGCAATAGGGTGCTATAAAAATCATTGCTCCAGACCCAAATCAGTCCCCTTATAGACACATTTTACATGGTTTACATTCAGTGAGAGTATTTTTTCAAGTGCACCTTACCACTCACTTTCTGTCTGTGTTAATGTCAGCTGAGTATAAAAAGTTACCACTCTGTTTTTCTTGATTTTGAAAAAAAAAGCAACCATAGTTTCAATAAGCACTTGCTCATCTTAATAGGTTAAAACTTTTCTTAACAGCATGTAAGATGAAGGTCTCTAAGTAGACAACTCCATGCTTTAAATGAAAAGCAATCGTAAAAAAATATTTCTATTGACCAGAATATTTCAAAGCATTTATTTTGTGTCTGTTTGGCCATTTGGACAAAAACAATAACCAACACAAAATCCATCCATCCATCCATCATTCCAATCCATCCATCCATCCATCCATCCAATCCATCCACCCATCCACCCATCCATCCATCAAAGTATGCCTTAGTCTTAGTCCTTCCTACTGGCTCCACTCTTTCTTTCTTTTTTTTCCTTTTTTCTTCTTCTGTTTTTCTGCTCTATTTACATTTGCAGTGTCCATATATAAAACTGTAAACCCCCTGCATAATTACAATAAAATAAAGCATATGCATGACGCATGAATACAAGTGGACCAATATGGCAATTGCCATACTGCTCCCACTTGTGAAAGTAAAATCTGTTGTTCTTGTCACATTGCCAGACACAACAATGTAAAAAAAAAAAAAAAAGTATCTTAGTCTATTTTCCTTTTCCCCTAAAAGCTGAACAAAAATGAAACATTTGCTTTGAAATATTTTGGTGTGCAAAACATTTTCCAATGAATATGACATCCAGAGCTTCCGTATCCTACTGTTTCCTAATTTAACTGTTAGAAAGCCAGTTATATGCTACAAAGAGCAGAATTGCAAACACTTTAAAGCTTCTTAATTTGGAAGGTGTCCCAGTGCTCCCATGCTCTAGGATTCTTGGACCTCTTTTCTGACAATGGCACTACATTAACAACAAATGGATAGTTTATTTTGTCTAAGTCACATTCACTACTCTCACAATCATCCACTTTAGCTATTACTTTTAAAAACACTGGAAGACACGATGCTTTTGGAAATAAAGCTCTCACACCCCCTAGAGACACATTTTACCCTGTAACACTAAAAACTTTATTTACATAATAAATCAGTCCACCACAGTCTAAATATTCATGCATGTGAGGGGCATAGCAACCACACGTAATGTTTACTGCACTTGTGCATCACTGCTATAGAATCTTAAAATTAATATATGACTCACAAACACTAACATTCAAGGCATGCATGTGTTTAAAAGTAAAAGTCGAATGCATAACTTGACATCTAATCAATATGACTATAAATCATTTTGCCACTGGGATACAATTGTAGTTAATATACATATTTTTTTCCTGGATGGTCACCATCCACAAAAAGTAAAATATCTACAACACAACCTTTTTACAACTAGGAGGAATCATACATGAAATCTGTCCTTTTCATTTATAAATCGCTTATAGTTTAGAAACACTTTTTTTCTCACAGAGTCAGGATATATAGCATGATAAGGAACAGTGTGACAGCAGCTTTACTCAGAAGATATATTCGCAAGATTGAAATTGGAAAATAACAAAGGCCCCTTTAATTCACAGTTTAAAGAATTTATCACCAGGGTTTCTCACCTAACCCTGAAGTCCAAATCCAATTTAGCACGCCTACACAGAAAGCTAGGAAACAGCTGCTGGGGAAAGTGGTACTTCTAAACTTTTTCATCAAGAGAATGCAACTGTTGAAACCTTTGTTAGAGAACATGTTGTTGCAATGTTTCAAGGTAACAAGAAAGCCCACACTATTATTGGTCTGTTTTGCTAAAGTAATTAACTTTTTTTTTTTTGTCACTGATGTATCCTTGTTAAAGCCACTGCATTTAGTAACTTGAACACAGCCCTGAGCAGCCACACGCTGCTTTTCACAGTTCACTGGTAATCCACTGTTACTGATATGGATTTTAATTAATTATTATGTATTTTATTTATTTGTCCCTTAGATTTACCATTAATATTTAAAAAATAATAAGAGATACAAAAATAAAAGGCTTAAAAATAGGTTTAATCCACATTTCATGAATGTCAGATAAGGTAGGCCTGTAATACCATATTCGGACCACTAGATGTCCAGCAGATCTTCATGGTTCATGTGCTTGCCTTGTTGTTGTGGCCTATCAGAGCAGTTCTTTCTGCTGTTTTAAGTTTGATATTTTTGTGATATTTTGAGCCCATAATAAATTTTTAAGATAATATTGCCTGATATGTGCTTGATTTGCTTGATAAATGGGAGACTGGCTGAATTTTTATGACTGCATCTAAAGAGAAAATTGAAATTGCATGAGTATGGGGGGATGAGGGGGAGACAGAGATAAATAGAAAATGAAACCCACCATTAGTCATGGAAGACGTTGTTATAGCAAAGCCTGAACATTATTACTGTATTAAAAGTGGAAAACCTGGGAAATTGCGCTCCCAATGTGACGTTTAATGTTACCGTACTGGGGAGGTTCCTGATCGGCTAAGTGAATGTGCGGCTCATCCGGGGTAAAAACCAATTTAGCAGAAGATTGATGAGCATCATCTGATGCGCTGAGTGTTTAAATTCACACACTTACCAGTGGTTTGAAAGACAAAGTCAATAGCAGGAACACCCTGCTAAAAAATAAGGTTTCTGTCTCCTATAGTGATGGATCTATCATAGCAGTGAATGTGTCTTACTAATTACACACTGCATCCATCCTGGTCTTCTCTCATTAAATAATGACATTTAATCTATGGCTCAGAGCCTCGTCTACAATACTGCTCTGATAAGGGCAAATTGAACAATAGAAAGCACTCAGCCCCCCTGAAAGCAAAGGTTCGTTTGATTGAACCAACGTGTGCTGTTATGTTGTACATGCAAATGAAAAAAGGAGTCAAACCATGGACCTCCACAGCAAAGGAAACTGGGGGGGTCGACTGGTTTCGGTGGCTTTAGCTCAGAAATGAGAAATCCTACAATTTATAGAGAAAGTAAAAAACAGTTTTAAAGCCTTAAGCTGTGGCCTACAGCTGTGTTTAGGCAATGAAAACAGTGCTTGCTTGAGTGAGCACTAAGGAAGAGGCCAACACACAGTGCATTTCAAAGCAATTCATAATCATTCATCTTATAATTTCATGGTATTACAACCACAAATTTCAAATTTTGGTCAAAGTTTTTATTAATCTAATGGACCAACAAAACACAATTAGGGATGCACGATATAATAATCGGCCCCCTATCGGTATCGGCCTTAAAACTTAACATCGACATCAGCCAATTTAATACCGATATTTAACCCGCATATTTGATCAGCTTCTTAGTTTCTAAAGTCTAAAAAAAAATACTACTGCTTCTTTTTCCTCTAAAAACATATTAAAAATCTAAAGACGAAGGAAAAATATTGATACATTAAAATATCACAATATTCTCATATGTTGATGTACGTTACTTAAAAACAATTCATATCAATCTTCTTTTACTAATGAACAGAGATGGGAAGTAACGAAGTACAAATACTTCGTTACTGTACACAAGTAGATTTTTCTGATATTTTTACTTTACTTTAC
>JAGKQL010000025.1:5001439-5021541 GCA_018398635.1 Cyprinodon brontotheroides
ACAACATATATATATACATATACTCACATATATGTATAAATCTATATTTATTTATTTATTTATTTATTTTTCTGATATATTAGTAGAAGGCAAACTATAATACTTGTATCTGGCAATAAGAAGTTGGTCTTTAATCAAAATAGCTGCCAGAAGCCCTTGTGTCTCACCTGTATAACTAATTATCTGATTTCTCCTGTAGGACCAGTGGCTGACAGGGTTCACTCAATGCCAGGGTGAAATAGTGTTTGCCAGCTGAGTTTGGCAAGGAGTCACAGGAAAGGCTGGCCAACGAGCAAGCATCAGTCAAATTTAAAAAGGCTCCAGGTTTTTTGTAGTTATTGTTTTTTTCTTATTTGGACATCTTTGTGCCCAGAGAAAATTCTAACAAAAATAAAGTAAAATTTATTAAATAATTGTTTAAAATGATTAGTATTTTAAAAGGCTTATGAGTAAATGAGTGAGACTCTTCATCACCAAAGGCTGTGTGTGTTTGGGTGGGTGGGGGTGTAGAATTGGGTAATAAAACCCACTCTCCTTCATATTTAATGAAGACTGAAAAACCAAAATATCTGAAATACCTATTTCAAAGTGAAGGTGAATAGAAACGCCATGAATAACGTTGTTTCAGAGAGAAAAAGAGAGGCGGTTGGAGAAGCCAGTTAAAGACCGAGAATAGAAAGGACTACTTTTAAGAGTTGATAGGTTTTCATCCATTGAGCTTTAAGAACAGCAAACAAAACAAAAAAAATGAACTTGCAATACAAAGAGGATGCCAAGGAGAAGACAAATCCCAACAATAAACAACCCCTGGCAGTTCACATGAAGTACCACAGCCTGCTTTGCAACCTGCCAAAACCTGAGAAGCGTTGTTGACTAAAAGCCTGTTATTCTTTCCCTTTACCTTGCAGTGACAGGAGGTCCTTTATATACGGTGTGCTATAATAATGCTAAAAGTGGGACAGTGACACACAAAATGGTTTGACATTACACTGCAAAATGTCTTGAAGCTAAGAAAAAAAAAAGCTGGTAGAAAAAAAACAACCTTTTGGTCAATTCATAGTGTATTCTGCTTCTTTTTTGCAGTTTCTTAATCAGAAGCCTGAAAAGAAGAATTTCAACCATAACATCTTTCTATACAGCATGCAAACAGAAGCAGGAAATGTATTTACAGCTCGATGCGACAAGGTTACAGAATACCTCAAACACATACTGGTATGCAGTAGAAATGCATTCAGTTCCTCTCACGACCCCTTGGAGGGATGGCACAGTGTGGCATCACAGCCTGCATTTCCCCTCTGATCTGGATGTTATCTCTATGAGCTGCTCTTCTCCATCTACCCTTGGTCTCAGTCCAAACTTCCTTGGCATGTTCTCCATTTAATTTTAACACATTTCTCAGCTTCTTTGCATCTCACCCTCCAGCTGACACCGATGCAGCAGATATACCTTTTTTTTTTAACAATTCATAGCTTCATCTTTTTGATATTCTACACATTTCAGTGACTCTGTTTGTGTATCTCTGCAATAATGCCTCCACTGAATCTTTTTGAGGTGAATTGGTCAACTTCCGTCTTTTGATTGTGGACCAAATCCCATTGATGCAGTCAATGGCTGACTAAATCTCAACTGCCTGAGCCTCTCCTCCTCCCCTCCTCTCTCTTTCTTCCCTTTGTCCTTTTTCTATTGCAGAAGTGATTACCCAAAGCTTCAAGCCCGCTATCTTTAACCAGTTCCAAATGTAGTTTATTACCACTTTTCAGGGAATAAAACTAATAAAGACTTTGCAATTTTCATGAAAAAAAGGGGAAAACAAATGAGCAGGTGGTTGAAGAAAGGCGATGATGAATTGAGAAAAAGTGTCCTCCAGAAAAGTTGAAGGCAATGACAAAAAAATATGACTTCCATTCATTTGAGGAACTACAGGGAACATAATAAACCATCTGCTTTCACAGTTTGGAAAAACAGGTAATGAATCATGCATGAGTTGGATTGGAATGGGGAAGAAAGAATTATATTCTTTAAGCCTCTAAAAGCTTTAATGGAGATTGGTTAAATCAACACATTTTGTATTCGACATGTTAAGAAGATAACATGCACACTACTAAGAAATGATACTGAATTGGCTTATGATGACAAGAAGTTATTTCCCACCACGAGGGAAGAAAGAAGGCAGAATACTACAAGCTTAAAAATAAAAGAGTGAAGAGGAAAAGTGATCAATCATGACAGCTATGATAAGCTATGTCTCAAACTTAGTGCCAGTTGTTAGCTTTATCCACAAAACTATACTGTGTCACTGAATATGATGTTTAATTCTCAGAGCAAATGTTCTTTCTCATTTAAAGAAATTCTTGACATCGTATTCAGGAAAAATAAAAGAACGTGCACATGTGGAACTTTTCAGTTTGAATCCCAGATGAGTTTCTCCTTCTTTCCTGTTCACTGTGCACTTATCTTCAGGTTGGGTAGCAGAAATATAAACATTTTCTGTTCTGGAATATACTGACCATGTCATGATCTGTCCCAATTGCTCTACCTTAATTGGTTATTTCTTTCACCTGCTGTTTTCCCTCCGTGCTGCGATTATTATTTATTCCTCTCACCTGTTTCCTTTCGTTTTTGTAAACCCTCAAAAACTGTCAATTAAATGTAGGTGTTTATATATGATCTGGAACATGTTCCTACATTCTTTGATTTTTAATGAGTAAATAAAGAAACAACTCTTTAGTTTATAAGTGTTGATATCTTAGCTCTTTGTTTTCAATGTGTACTGTCAGTTCAGTTTTATTCAGTAGCCTGGCTCCAAGGTGGAACCAGTTTAAGGTCCACCATGGATTCTGGTTCCACGTCCTGTCTCGACTACCCTACTCCACTGAGCCTGCTCTTCTGCACCTGATCCTGTCTGCTCCTGTGCGTGTCCGCCTGGTCATGCTTCTGGACTCTGTTTGGACTCTGAACCTGCCTGGGAGCTCTAGGATGCCTGGAAGCCTGGATCCTGCAAGTTTCTGCATCCCTTTCCAGGATTGGCTTCCTGCAAATCCTCTGGAGCTGCAGCACCGAGGACACTCTGGGTGACACGCGTCGCATCAGCTGTCAGCCCATCTGCTGGATCGCACCCCCTTCATGGGTGATGGACTGAACTGTTAAACCAGGTAAGTGACTCTATGGGATCATCATCTTCTGTCAGATGATTGTGGTCACTGTCCATCTGTCCCGTTTTATGATAGACCATTTTTATCTTTCCACTCTTAAGTCTATCAAAATAAATCACTGTTTAATTAACAATGATTGATTTGAGAAAACTAAAACCTTGTTAAACAAACAAATCTTTCTTCTTCTACTGTAGGTAATTCTGGTACTTGAGGGCTGTTGTCCTTAATTTATTGGATCTAGTCCGATTTCCAAACATCGACTTTTTCACTGGTAGCAAAACTTTGCGTTTAGATACAGCTCAACTTCCCTTTACGCTTCTCCACTAGTGATGGTAATTTCATTTGAACTTAGTGCTGATATCTGGCCAAATGTCACTGAAGTCATTTAAAATAAATATCAATTAATTGTGCCAAAACATTAAAAACAACAGTCAGTTAAGTAGTGATGCCAAAAGTTGTGAATGCATTATGCAAATAATACTAACCCATTTCTTCACCTGTTAAACTGTTTGCTTGACCTCTGTATATGATCAATACTATTTTGTAAACAATCTACTGTTCAGTCTAATCTTTGCATGTGTTTGATCTTTGACATCAAAATATTCTGCACCATTATAAGAACAATGCTGTAAATGACTACTTAAAAATGTGCTCAGTCAGTGTAGGAGTACTGATAACTTGTTGAATATCACTGCAGTCAATGTAAAAATGGTAAAAATGAGTAAAATACCACAACATAAACATTTGATATCAAAAAGTAAAGATGAACTCAAACCAAACGCAGCAAATTTTCTGCATGGTTCGCCTGCTGTTGTTTGCTTGACCTTTTGCCGACAATATAATTCAGCCCAGCTTGCTTCACCGAGTCATCGAATACGAAAATAGTCTATTGTCTAGAGTCTCACCGTATTCATCTGGAAAGCTGCTCCCAGATCTGCTATTACCACGTCCTGCTCTAGAAGTTTCTATTCTGTCCAGGACCCAGTTTCAGGATCTGCTTTACTGCAGCAAAGGCCAAGGTCAACCTCTGGTGAGTTTTTCATTAAGAAAAAGCTTTTTCTCTGCTGCACTTCTCAACTCCCAACCCCATTTAATCCCCAACTGGTGAACTGACAGAAAAGTTCAGATTTTTTTTTTCCAGCAAAATTTCTTTGCATCCACCATTCCTGCTCAAAGTATTGCTTTGCGTTATCTGTGCATCAACTGAGCTAAATGCTGTTCTGTTTAGCTCTGACAGCCCAATTTGTACAATTTGTAACTCAGAACCTGTCCTTTGCATTGCTGACCTGTATGCTCCTTGCAAACATGTACAGTACTAGCCATTCAAAATGGCCCTTCCCCACCCGAATGGCAGCCAACTTCCCTGCAACTCCCAGCGAAATCCCATCTAACTCCCAGTCACTGGAGTGACCTCCTGTTGCATATTTTTTTTAACTCTGACTCCACCCTTTCACTGAATTACAGGGTCTGATCAGGAGATGATAGCCTCGTGAGACCATCCCTGATCTCGCGATGGCTTTCAAGATTTCACTCGCAGATCAGTCTGGAGACTCTCCATTGAAGAAAATTTGGAGCCGTTTCACCAAACGAACGCGTCAATCAGCGCTTGGCTTTGAGGCGGGTTGAGGTGGGTGACGAATCTAGCGGCGCCGACAGTTCAGCTCCTAAAGAACATGGCGTGCTTCCAGCCGATGAAACTAGAGTTAGCGTGTGGCTATGCGAGCAAAGTTTTGCTCGAATTACAGGCTATTTCTTCACTGAAAGAAGAGCAAAACACTGCTTTGGAGGGTTTTATCAGAGGAAAAGATGTCAATTTTTGCTTCTCTCCCGACTGGTTTCGGCTTCAAGAGTAGCCTGGCTTTGTGGTTTGTGTTTTCATCGTGTCTGTTAGTAAACGTCATATGCTTCTTTGATCTGATTGGTTTATTTGGCCCGTCAATCACCAACATAGGCCAATCAGCTAACCAGTAGCTTTAAGCCCCTTCCCAAAAATTACTTCAACGGAAGGTTTCCAGATGGATATGCGGAGCAAATCCATCTGGCGGAGTCAGATTAAGCAGATGATGCTTCTCTTTAGATCTTAATATCCACAAATCATGAGAGAATATTTAATTACAAATATTGATGTTTAAAAAGGAATTAAAGGGGACCAGCAAAGGACAAGCCAGGGACCACCCAAGGGCCCATCAAGAAAAGTGGGGAGGAAAGTATATATCCCTCTATCCGCATGCAGCATTTCCATGTGGTTGAATGCACCCTGAGAAAAACTGCTGTCTTTTGTTTCTCAGTTTTGAACATTTGCTATTGCTAGGGTTTGGATTTTTTTCCAATTCATCAGCACATCAAATGTCTTCTAAAGGGGAAAAAATAAATTTCATAGTAGATCAGAAAAGTAGAAGCCACTAGAAAAAATGGTGCAAGTTTGATCTACAGCAATCCTAATATATACAGTTGTGATGGAAATGCTCACTGAGCCGTGGAATTTTCTACAGTGTTTATACAGCAGTGACAGGTTAGGAATCTATTTACCAAGCTGGGGTTTTAATGATACCAATTAGGACCATAACTGTGGGAGATGATGAAAAGACGATGGAGAATGTCAACAAGCGTAGCAAATCAGCTCTACCACAACGATTCTTCCAATCTCACAGAGCTAAACAAATCAACAGGCCGAGTGATTAAGCCCCGTTCCACTTGAACCCGTGTCCTTCAAAAACTTCCATGCGGAGGTTTGAGTGAATGTGAGAGGGCTTATTATGGACTGATGGGAAGACAAAGACACTTTGCAATCATTTCTACCATCAGCCAGCAGACAAACACTCCTCACAAGGCCTCTTTATGCTTCTAGAACAAAGAGATCCATCACTGTTCAGCCAGAATAGTAACACTGAACAATTTAAAGAAATTACCTTGTGGGATAGGAGTGGGCTCATTAAAGTCATTCACAGACATCCCACTGATGGCCAACCAGGCCACAGCTACACAGAAATATGTAACATCATCATGTCAAACAGAGAATAAGTTAAGGACCTCCCTGAGCTGTATTCTTCTTTAAATAATGTTTAATAAATTAAGCTAAATCATCATAATAAAGCCATAATGTAAAGTCTGAAATTTGCTTGGACTGACTAATAGAGCCATGCCAGCCAACTCGTTCAGGCAGTGAACTCGAGCTGTGCTGCTGCTTCACGCCTTATCCCTTTCCAACTCTCCAGAATATATCAAGCATCCCCTAATGATTAGGAAGGTCTATTTAAGCTGCAGAATCTCCAGCTGCACTCTGCACTGATGCATTAGTGCTACTTCCTGCCTGCCTTTTGCTGCTGATTCTGCTTGGTTCTCATCAGATCATCCACTTTCCAATTTCCTCCCTTGGGTTCGCAGATCACTGCCTCTTTTCCTGATTTCTGACATGCCTCAAACAGGGTAGGGATTCATTCATCACTCCATGAAATGTTGAGTAGCATGGTCATGGAGTCACGAAAATCACACAACTATTCACTAATAAGCATTAGGCTCATAGATTATCTAAAAGAAATAAAGTTAAGAATCAGCCAACTCAAACCCTAAAAATAATGCAATAACATGTTACCTCAGAAACACAAAATTCCAAAAAACAAACTTTAAGTGGTCACACAATCCTTAGATTATAACAAAAAGGTGCAACATTGATTCTTTTTCTGCTGAAATAGATGTAAAAAATAAAAGACTATCCAATTTGCATCACAAAATTGACATTAATTTTAACTAAATCATACACAGATTCAAATGTTTTTTCATCCATTAAATATTAGGTATTAAAAAATGCATTTGAGTAATGTTTAATTATTCAAAGTAGTTTTATATAGACTTTGCTAACCTGACTCCGCCAGATGGATTTGCTCATCATATCCATCTCGTTAGTAATTTTGGGAAGAAATACTGGTTAGCTGATTGGTCTATGTTGGTGATAAACGGGGCCAAATAAACCAATCAGATCAGCGACGAAGCATATGGCCGTGCTAGCAGGGCGACGAGCGAAGAGGAGCAATTAACAGAGCAAACTCTTGCGAAACCAGTGGGAGAAGAGCAAAAGCATCTTTTCCTCTGAGAAAAGCCTCCAGGCCAGTGTTTTGCTCTTCTTTCAGTGAAAAATACTCTGTAATTCGATAAAACTTGCTTTCACCGATAACCCGCATGCCGTAGTTTCATCGGCTGGTACCGCCATGTTCTTTTAGACTGAACTGTGCGGCTTCTGGTTAGCGTCCACCTCAACCGCCTCAAAACCATTGCTGATTGGATGTTAGGTTTGATGAAAGGCTCAAATTTTCTTCAACGAGAGTTTCCAGGCTGATTAGCGGTGACATCTTGGCTTCGCGAGATCCGGGATGAGGATACTCCGCCGAGGCTATGACTTTGCATCATCCCACTGAGTTGGGTAAAAATTATTTTGGAGATTTTCAAAACTTTAGACCCCACACGATGACAAACAACCTCAGATTAAAAAGCTTTAGTCCTTCCATTTTTGGTGTACAGCCACACAGCAAGGACAACACACTCCACCAACGAGCAAAAATAGGTTGAAAAAAGATGACATAATATAAATCCAGACAACGTCTACACTTGGTTGAAAGGTGAAAAGCCTTAATTTTCAAATAGTTGAAAATACGCTAAAAACTGGGTTTGTAACATCTTTTATTGGACTAAAGTGGGACAAAATTAGACCGACCAAATACAGCACAATTTCCAACAACTATTACTGTTCTGAACCAAGACAATAATGGAACGGACAGATTTAGCCTAAAAACCAACATCTAAATAACGTCTGGTGTTCAGGGGGAAACAAATAAATCTACCTAGGAAAAATCAGACAAGAAATCTCACATAACCTCGCAAGATCAAACATGACTTAAGAGTAAAAAAAACTAACTAAAAAAACATGGCCAACCAGGAAGAAGCAATAGTGATGCTTTGTGGACTAAATTTGAGAGATAGAAGTACATAACAACAAGAAAAGTCATTGGTTAAAGGAGTGGAGACAACCTGAGTAGGGGCTACTCTTTCTACAGTGGTGAGGTTTTTGGATTTCCTTTTTCTGACATACTAACTGTCCCAACCCCTTCCAAAGAGACCCGGTCACTGTTAACATACCACACATGGCAGGATTATCTTCAAAAAGTATCTTTAGAACCATCCCAACAATTATTGCCTCTCCAAAGGGAAATATAGAGCAGTACAACTATTCTCCTGCATCAACCAGGCTTAAGATAGCTGTGAAATTTAAGGACAAACTTTACCTTTCTCTAGAAATGTGTCTGGGCCATTCTTATAGACTTTTTAGGTGCTTATTTGTTATGCTGAGAATATGTTTATCTTTAAAAAAAAAGTTGAATATACCGTATTTTCCTGACCATAACTTGCTACTTTTTTCCCCCACGCTTTGAACCATGCAACTTATACACAAGTGCAACTTTTCTGCGGATTTTTCCTAACCGCCAGGGGGTGAAGTCAAAGTTTTAAATCAAAGAGTACGGGTTTAATTTTCATTTAGCACAAGAACTTGCTAGTAACAGGGACAACGGAGAACAAAGCTCTCAAATTCACACATTTTGACATTTATTTGCCGCTTTAAAGCTGCAGAGCCAATGAAGAGACTGTGCAAAACTCCTGCAGAGCTGAAATAAAGAGCTGACAAAGCCCTATCTCTCAGAAGCTCTTACTGCTGGGAGCCAACAAACTAATGGGAGGTAGCCTTCTTCTTGGTCCCTACTCTAGGGGCTGTATGTAGAGCTCCCCCTACAGGTTTGGTGGGAGACAGATCACTAGATGTCAGTGGCAGCTTATATATGTTTGCTTTTAGGTGTCTCAATAGACTTAGCGGTGCGACTTATAGTGGGATGCGCTCTATAGTCCGGAAACTACGGTTAATTAGGCTCACATTAGGGTAAGGTAAACATGGGTAAACATGGATAAAGTTGCTAAACTTGGGATGCAGGGTATCTCGGTAGCAGAGCAGCTGCAACATAAGCGGTCAAAGTCTGAGATGCAGTTGTATGAGGTACAAGACCTGGGCCTTTTCCTGGATGTCTTCCCAATCTCTCTCTGCCCTTCTTCCTGTCAAGTTACTGATTAATTCATGCCACTGGTGCCAAAGTATCTTCAAAAAGGAAGAGAGAAACTCTCCTTAGCTTTGGATAAGGTACCATGATGAACATTTGTCACCAGCATATGCCCGGTTCAGTTCCTCTCACAAGCTCTTTCAAAGTCACATCTGCTTGAAGGTCTATCTGATGGGTCTGAAGAGGCTCCTCTTTTACCCGCTGGAAGTGTTTGTGTGACTTCCTTTGAAAATCCAGCACATTGCTGATCAAGAATGCATTCTGAGGAAGCAGGGTGAGCTGCTGTCAAAGCCTGAAGCTGTTTGCAGAAACTTGCCATCAGCTTGTTAACAAGGTCAACAAATGCAGATCCGTCTTTCCTTCTCTGGTAGCAAGTGTACACAGTCTCCCCTCATGCTTTCTGTTGTCACTGAATTTCCTTTGCGCTGTAGCTTTAAATTCAGTTTGTTCAAATGTGAAAGAATATTTTTATAACTGTCTAAAAATGTTAAAAATTCTCTTGAGTCCTTGCTCTTTCGGTCTGCCATGAAATCTCCTGTTCTATTCAGAGGGCCAAAAAAACACTTTAGTGTTATATTCTGTGAATAGCTTCATCTGGCTGTTTTAGTACCTTGGCTTAATATTTTCGCTCAACAGTGACGGTTACTGGGGTAATGCTTCATCGTCACATAAGAGCTGTTTTTGTTTTCCTTTTACTAAAGTTCCAATCAGTCTTAAAAGATTGCTGATTAAGTTGCTTTTTGTTTTATTTTGTCCAAAAACTAGAGCCTCTAAGGGCCCAAATATATGCATGGTATAAAAACCGTAAAATATTTTCCTATGATTTGTTATACCTATAATCCAATCAAATATTGTGTAGTCTGTTTGATTTTCACTTACCGTATTTATAATGTCAGTACATCTTTATATTACAAGTGCAATAACCCAAGTCAATTACTTTGTAGTCTTCCTTTAGCTCGCGACTGTGCAGATATTTTTCACATCTAAGGGAAACATATTCCAGGACATTACAACTTTTTTCTTTTATGCTGTTTTGGAACTATATCGCTTTTTTTATATTGTCCGTCGTATTTTTATCTTTAATCGCATCCTGCTTTAACTCTGCCCTTCTACTTTATATAGGCTCCTGGAACCAGAATTTCCCTGAAGGAGTAATCCAAAGGGATACATAAAGTCTACTTGATTTCATTCTAACATTCGGGGCAACAGT
Source organism: Cyprinodon brontotheroides (assembly GCA_018398635.1). Classification (NCBI taxonomy): domain Eukaryota; kingdom Metazoa; phylum Chordata; class Actinopteri; order Cyprinodontiformes; family Cyprinodontidae; genus Cyprinodon; species Cyprinodon brontotheroides. Next base: position 5,011,900 of record JAGKQL010000025.1, read on the forward strand.
GGTGTCGGATGTAGGAGTTTCCCCTGAAATCGAAGGATTGATGGTTCAAGCCCCGGTTCCGACTTTCAGTGTTGTTGTGTCCTTGGGCAAGACACTTCGCCTGCATTGTCTACTGATGGTGGTCAGAGGGCCCGGTGGCGCCAGTGTACAGCTTCTGTCAGTGAGCCCCAGGGCAGCTGTGGCTACAATGTAGCTTGCCACCATCAGTGTTTGAATGGGTGAATGAATGTACTAACTGTAAGTTGCTGGAACCCTCCACACTGTCAAACCCACTGTAATAGAGGAAGTATCCATGCAACTTCAAATCACCTACTGTAAATCATATGAAATCACTCCAATAAAGCCTAGTTGTTGGCCAGGGTCCAGATTATACTGAGTTTGTGTGAGGATCCAGTCCAGTCCGCATTAGTTGGTGACCTCTGGTGGGAGGATTGTATTTATAAAGCAATTTTTGAACTCTCATAAATAATTAAATACTTTCGACTTAAAGAACAGAACTTCCCCAATCAAACAAAAAAACAGTTAATTTATGCAATATACGCACATCATAATCAGAAATATATTATCATATCTGCTAAAACTGACTTGATTTTTTTTTTATTTGTTGTTTTCATAAAACAGCATAAAAAAGAGGAGGAAGCCACTACCTTTAATATATGAAGAAATAAGAAATAGGTTTAGAGTTACCCAAGTTAATGAGTTTTTTAAACCGTTCAATGATGCAACCCATCCATCCATCCATGATATGGGGCTTATGAGGAAACATGGGTTCACTAGTCCATCACAGGACAACAAAGACACAGTGGATTAACAACCGTTTACACACTTCCACTGGAAACTTAGACAAAATAACCTGACATACATATTTTGCTAGTGAGGCAGAAAACCGAAGCTTTATAGACCAAGCGCTAAAACTGTGCTGCTGAGCAGGAATTATTGGTTTTGGATGATAGAAATAGAAAACCATAGATATTGATGTTTAATTAAAAACTTCAAAGGAAATAAATAAAAGTAAACATCCAGTTACACAGAACTTGTACATTCCCATAAGCCGCAAAACTGTTTTAAGGCTTTTTCTACCCAGTTTATTCCTTGAATATCTGTATTTTAAACAGTTTTAAAGTTTAAAGGTTTTGTTTGAGAAATGCAAAACTACTTTTGTACACATTATTTGAAACAATAAACCTGCAAACAGAGTTTAAAGAAGTATCATAAAATAAAACCAACAGAGGTCCACTCAGGTTAAAGCAACAGCAAAGTGAAAAATTACAGGAACAATTTTGCAAAAGATTGTATAAGTATGAAAACAATCAAATTTTCTCCACTGGTTATTCAAATGCTAAGCTACAGTATGTCAGCAAAAATGAAACAGGAAGCTTTGAATTAAAAGCAAACGCGTGCCAAGAGGTGAAATGTTGTAAAATGAATTAATGCCTACGATAGCAAGCTGCTCCCAGAAAAAGATGCTCATCTTGAACATTTTTGCTGTTTGAGTCTCATTCTTGTTTTTTAACACTCCAACATAATTTACAGAAATAAGAAAGACGTCAAAGTTTTAAAGTATAGGTTGCTTTGCTTACAGTTTCTCCTGACCGGACTCAGAGGCTCCACTTACCTGCAATAAAGAAAACAAAAACAAATATTTTAAAACACATAATAGATTAGGAAAAGGTAAACCAATTGGTAAATCTAACACACATGCACCGCTAAACTTGTTTCAGCGTACTTTTGGGGCCTTTCCAGTGTATTTCCATTAATTTCTGAAGCCTAACCCTTACCCAAACCTAACCTCAATTCACAAAAATTCACCATTCAGCCTTAAATGTCAACCTCCCCTAGCCTCGTGATGACCATCCTGGATCGCGAGCTTTCAAGATTTCACTTCCGCTAATCAGTCTGGGGAGAGCGATTTGGACTACAAATTTGATCAAAAATGTTAAGTATTATAAAGTTTATCAAATAATAATGATGAATAATTAAAATGAATAAAAATTATACAATAATCAAGTGATTAAATTATTATGAAAAATGAATTAAACAACATTCTTAAAAAAGGATGTTGGTTTACATACTTAAGTACCACAATGTTTGGATGCCACTCCGTCAAAGGCCACTTTAACAAAATGCGTGTATAACTCGGCTTTTAAGCAACTACAGTGGCGGCTATCAAAATGTAACCTCATGAGACCATCCTGATCTAGCGAGCTTTCAAAGGCCACTTGCAGATCAGTCTGGCTACTTTACGTTAAAGAAATTTAGGCCGTTTACCAAGCGAGCGTCCAATCAGCGTTGGCTTTGAGCTGGGTTGAGGGTGGCGGCGCGGCGAAGTGCGACAGTTCAGTCTACAAAAGTACATGGCGGCTTCAAGCCGATGAAACTAGCGTTAAGCGTGGCTATCGAGCAAGTTTTATTGTATGCTCCAGGAGTTTGCTCTTCACTGAAAGAAGAGGCAAAAATTTACTGCTCTGGAGGTTTTCTCAGAGAGAAAAAGATGTTTTGCTCTTCTCCCGACTGGTTCGCTAGCAAGAGTTTGATCTATAAATTGGCTCCTCTTAGATTTATGCCAAGCTCTCTTAGCTTGAAATGCATTACGATTGATTTATTTGGCCCCGTCTATATCACCAACATAGGCCAATCAGCTATGCCAGTATTTTAAGCCCCTTCCCAATACCACTTCAGCAGAAGGTTTCCAGATGGATAAATGCAGAGCAAAATCCATCTGGAGGAAGTCAGTTGTATAAAAAGCTCAGAAAAAGTCAAAACAAACAAGGGACACAAACACAAAACAAAACAAAACAAAAGACAAAAACCTTGGGTCCAGTGCATTGGGCATACACATATAAAACCTTAATCCAATTACACACATAAAATCATCTGTACTTTTTGTACAGAACCAGAACAAAGCAGTCCAAACTCCCCCACTCTCACTGTTCTTTCAGGACTTTCTTTAAAAAAAAAAATGCATAGAGAGTCACTCACAGACTGAAACATATTAATTTTTAGGCTTTTTAAATAACCAGCTCTCTTTATGAGATGATTATAATGCAGTCTCCAGACATGATTATGACCCACATTCATCCTATAGACACGGTGTAGTACTGACAGAAGTGGTGGTGTTCATTTGACAAGTAAGAAAAGCCTTTTGGGGACAGAGATAATCTAATTTCATGGTGCCTGCTGATCTGTATCTGAGAGCAGAAATGGCTATGATTTACCTCCACATGTGTTTGCATAATGACATCAGCTCAGCGAGGAAGTCAGTGGGTCTCATTAATCTTAACTGAGTTCAATAAGTGAGTCCTTTCATTTAAAGTTTTAGCCCACCGAGCAGGAAAAATAGCAGACAAAGCATCCATTTCACAGTTCATATGCCATATATACTTTTATCACTTTCATGCCAAGGTTTATCAGATGCAGACAGAGGCTTCAGACTGGTAGAGATACTTTGATCTCCACATCAAAATACTTCAGTTATTCATTAGGGCTGCATTTTCTGTATGGTTGTGTGCTGGGAGCTTAAACTGGTGCGATCCACAGAAGTGCAATGGTAAAAAGGCTTCAAAGAGCCCGGAGATTAAAAGAAAGCGATGAAAACACTTATCTATGAAGTTTGATAGAGTCTTTAATGACAAACTAATCAATATTAGCACTCCCTAATTAACTTTAGCAAGTGACTGGTGTGTTTTTGGGTAAACAGAACATTTTTCATCCGTTTAGTTAGTCGGATCCCATCTTCTCAAAAATAAAAGGTGACTTGAACTGGGAACTCAACTCTGATGCAAAGAGCTTTTTTAGTCTATGAATCGACTGATTCGCTACCAGAGTCGCTGAGGAGTTTACCCGCAGTCTTCTGTTTTGATGTCCTCCCCTCCCCTTCAGTTTTCGTCTTACTGATTTTATTTAGAAGCATGAAGGAAAGAAGAAAGCTTCAAAGTTATTTGATCCTTTGAATGCATTACCCAAGTGTTCTGTTTTGACTAAATAAATAAATAATTTGCAGACCTGAATGGTGCCCTTTTCTCATGCTTTCCTCTGAAAATAAAAAAATCTGGAAATATTGAATACAACCATACCCCCTGTGGCACAGATGCTTTTCATCATTTGATAAACCTCACACCCTCATCAATCCAATGTTCTATTGGGTGACCTCCCAATAGAGTTATAGCTAAATGATCTAACTTTTAGGCTTTTATCCTTGTTTGATTACAATTTGCAGAGAACCTGCCTTATAGCATTTTCCTGATGAGGTAATTTAACTCTCTTTAAAAGGTGGATTATATTGTTTTTAGAGGCTACAGTTAGTATTCAGTTTTTTAGCTTTAGCAACAACTGTTTTTGTGTAACAATATACAGGGTTCCTACAGCATAAGGCAAGTTAAATTCAAGACTTTTTAAGACTTTTTAATGCCACTTGAATTAAAATTTAAGACTTCAAATGCCACCAAGAAAACACAGGAACCGTTTGGTGCGACAACCAACCCAAAGGTTTATTTTAACATAAACCACTGCGCCTAATGTTATAATTTTGAACTGCTTCCCATACAGGAAGAAAGCTAAAACACCACAAAAATGACAGATATATTTTTAACAATTATTTAACTGAATTCACAACCTGATGTTTTTGCAGGGAACAAAACAAATCAGTTTTAAAGCCACGGTAACATAATCAGATAAAAGCAGTCTCCTTTTTGCAAAAGCTGGTTTTTCTTTTGTGCTGGTTTTCTTGGGCGTGTTTTGATGGTGATAGTGAGGCGTTGCAGAGACAAGGGCGGAACTAAACGGAGAAACCACCTGGAAATTCCCTGGGTAACTTTGATTTTGACGCTTTGTGTTTCAAGCGTTGCAATGTAATGCGTCGCCTAATCTAATTCCAATGCCTTCTGAGCTTGAATGACTTCTTGCACAAAATCCACGCTGAGCCTCATGTATGTTCCCTGGTTTTAGCCATGGAGAAAACTCTTGGATTTAGGAGACAATTTTCATTACATTTACACTTAATCATATTTTCCAGAAAAAAGTTAATGATGCGCATCTCCCAAATGTCCGGGCCGCAACAACGCTTTTATTGGTTCCTACTATCGGGGACCCGGAACCAACAATGGCTGAGCCCGTTATGTTTTAAATACAAAAAATATATATTGCATAATTTAATCAGCAAACGTAAGATTACAAAAAATAAATCTGTATAAAATAATCCTATTTATGATGCTTTAAAATTAAGACCTACTGATTTAAGACATTTTAATAACAGTTAAGGCCTTAGTTTTATTTTGAAGAATTCAATGCCTTTTAAGACTTTTAAACGACCCGCGGGAACCCTGATATAACAGCTCGAGGTTTTGAATCCGATGCCAACTAAAGTATTGAGTTTTCCACCTGTAAGAAACTAATGTATGGATAGCTTTCCGTGAGTTTAGCAGCAAATTGGGTGTTTGGGTAAAGCTGGGCATACACTGTACGATTTTGTTCAATTGTCGCATGCAGCTACAGATCACACTGTATGATGAAACTGCAGGTTTCATCATAAAGGTTACATCTATAAAGTTCACAGGTCATGAAGTTTGCTCACGCTGTGTGACCCAACGCTCTGATGCGATCTAACTACTCACACTGTATGTCTAAAAACCACGTGGGAAATAGCTCCCAGTGAGATGGCGCTACATCTTTCCGGAGGCCAAACGAGTAGAAGAGGAACGAAAGCTCATTCGAGTGAAACGCGTTGAGCCTGGCAATTGGTGTAATTTTGTGCTGGAAGCCCTAAAAAGTAAGAGCAGATGACATATGTTGTACAAAGACATTGCTGAGCAAAGCGTGGCTACTACTGTCTGACTACTACGGCTGCGTCCTCCTGGACTGGGTCCTTTGAAGGCGGTGAAAAAGAGAAGGCCATAAAAGTTCAGCTATGAATTCGAACAAGTCCATCCTTCTCCGACAGTCCCTTCACTTGGTGTAAGCTCTTTCGCCTAGCAACTTTGATAGTTGATGCACAAAGTAGGCAAAGAAGGGATGCTAACATTCTCAATACTGTTCTATGTGCTTATTTCATTTTTTAAGGAGCTTCAGCAGCAGTACTGTCATTGCAGATATTTCAGATATCTCAGGCTGAGAAATTATCATATTTAGGTGAAATACGCAGCTGCCAAATTTGGACACAGCAAAAGTCTCCCAGATCCTAAAAAAACCCTCATATTTGTACGGTCTGCGTCTGTGTTTTCATCTGAGAGGAAGAAGAAGAAGAAGAATCCACACATCATGACAGAATATTTTAATACAAATATTGATGTTTAAAAAGGAATTGTAGGGGACCAGCCAAGTACCAGTCAAGGACCCATCAAAGAAAGTGGGGAAATTTTAACAGTTACTAATGTATTTAGAAACCTAAATGCATAACTTCAATTTAAAAAAGATTCTATCCATGTCACCATTAAACATGTAAAATTATCCTCCACAGGACTCCATTTAGATAATTTGATTTCTTTGTTCTTGTATGCCTCTGGCATCATTCATTCTCTTAGGACTACCATGGTCTGGCTCTGCTTAAGGATGAACAGTAGTGACATCTTCCAGATGGAGAGAACAGTATAAAACTAAAAGAAGGTCGATGTATAGCTTGGTTTATGCTTGACAGTCAGGACTCAGCTGCAAAATTGCCTAGCTTTTAGCATCTACCTCTCCTCTCATGGCATCCGGGCGAACAGATGTTCTACATTAGACATCTAGGAAAATTTGTAACTGTACACAAAGATCCATGCAAAAAAAAAACAGGCTTCGCAAATGTAAACACCTAGAAACTTCCTGCGATTAAGCTCATATATACCACCACTATTAACAGATTTTTGAAAAGAAATGACTGTTGTTCCCTGACTGTGTAAAGAGACTTGGAAAAGGTAGTAAACTGCTGTGGTTTCTATTCCCTTATGTAGTGTGGTGTTGTAAGCTTGTGGTTTGTGCTTTACACAATCAGATCTGACCACCGGAGCTGAAATGGTACCTACATCTGAGCTAACCAGAATGGGCCAAAACCCACACAGAGTTCCAAAGCTGCAGACTTTGTGAAAGGCGGCTCATTTTCTGCATGGACTGTATGCATCATTTAATGGGATGTAATCAAATTGAAACTAACAAACTAGTTTGTATCCTTTACCTAGATCATGTTCCAATACCTACCTTTAGTTTTCACGGAGCCCCTCTGATGACATGGTCAAAAAAATGTTTATTTGCAGGCGCGACGGCGTAGTATTTTGCCAAGGGCGCCTAACAAGCATATGGCGCCAACACGTAATACTTATTAATAATATCAATAAATCCGCTGCTTGTTTTCTGGCTTATGTTAACTGTAATGACTTATCTTGGACAGGCTGCTATGTAAACGGGCCTTTAGTCCTTCGTTAGCTATGAGGCGGGTTGTTTACACTACGCCTTTTCCAACCTAAAATGGCTGCTCTTAGCAACAAATGTCACGTGACTGGCCGGATGACGACTGGGTAAGCAAATCGAAGCCTGCGCCTTAGACCTAGAGAGGGCGCCGCGCTTTTTCTTTTTCTTTACCCAGTTGTCCAGGAATGATATTAATATTATTAATAAGTATTTCGTCGCCGCGTTATACTAGATTAGCATGCACGTAAATACTACTTCGTCGCATTTAAATAATACCGTGGCCACAATTAAAACATTTTTTGACCATGTCATCAGAGGGGCTCCGTAAGTTTTTAATGCCTTAGCATCCACTTAACTGTAATTAGTGTATTTAGTCCATCTTTTGCTTTGCTCATTGTGTCATTCCTGCAACCTGTTTTCCCTACACTTTTTGCTTCTCATTCCTTGAAGTTTTCCTCTTTGATTATTATCTTTTTTTTCTTAAATTAAAAGCAACCTTTGTTGTTACTCCCTGTCGATCAGGATTTGGGTCCTGCCTTTCGAGCTACAGCTGCTTGGCAACTTTCATTTTAAGGGGCGGATATTCACATGTTCACAACATTATGTAAAATAAAGCAGTTAATGGACAATGCAGAGGGAAACTACTTTATAAATGGGTAATATTAATAACCTAATTTACTACTTTGAACACATTAAGTAGTCTGTCCAACACATTTTGCCACTGTTACAAACAGTTTAAATCTGTCTTTCCTCAAAAGAGGCTCAAAATACATTTTCAAATCTGCCATAACATGGTTAAAATTCTAACTATTTTTAAATATCCATGGTACAAAAAGCAATTTGAATCTTAGTTTTCATTGAAACACAAGTTGCTACATATTCAACCTTTTTAAATGATAAATTACCTGTACTAATATAGCACTTTTTCAAGTCAGGTGACTTGTTCAAATCTCTACATTCAGTCAATCCCACATTCACGCACACACTGATGGTGGCAAGCCACATTATAGCCACAGCTGTCCTGTGGCTCATGGACAGAAGCGAGGCTGCCATACACCGGTGCCAATAGGCCATCTGACAAAGCGGGGGAGCTTGCAAGTGTCTTACCCAAAGACACGATAGAACTGTACGGCACAACAGTCAACCCTTCAGTTGCAAGCCACACTCCTGCATCTTACGTCACTGTTGCCTCCCATGATTTAAAATACGAATAGTATCTATACAGTAAATGTATTTCTTGAGAAACACAGTTTACATAGGAAACCTTGGATATATGTTTTAAAAAAATCATTAAATTGCTAATTGTTAATTATTTTATCAATGCAGCTGTTAACAATCAGCATTTTGTTATTGGGGTGGCATAAGGTGGCACCAAAATGACTAGAGATGTAGTTTTGACATAGGGAATTTCACATGGATGACGGACGGCAACCCCTTACTGCCTAAACAATTCAGGCTGTCAACAATCCTTGCACAGAGAAATCAGTTTTCACCTCACACACACTCCAAGATAATTATGCATCATTAACAAGCTGGATTGCCTTAAATCTGTCAATGTTACAGGGGTTACATTGCAAAGAAGGGGGTAGTCAGACAGAAGGTTAAGGGGTGCAGCAATCAGCACATTGCGGGGAGTCTGGACCTTATAAGACAAGTTTTCCTGGTAAGCCATAGCACATTTCAAATTTTAAAGTGACAAATACCAATGGCAAATTCACTTAAATTTAAATTAACCTTAAATTCCTCAGTGAAATTAGGTGAAACGGCAAGAAAGAGATAATTTTTTGGGGAAAAAAGGCATTTTCACTGAATGTTTTCATAGCGGTTTACATGACAAATTGAAACAATTACCTTGAAGCAAGCAATTGCTTCAGTCTTTTTTGGTCAGTCCAGTGCTTCATTTGTCGATACTATATATTTATCTTTGCACAAATTATTGACAATAACACAAGGATGAAAAGACATGCAAACCTTAGCCTAAGCACTTTTCACTATCACAATCTGCTGTTGAAAAGTAGTATGGTTATGCAACCAAAAATAACCATGTGTGAGAATGTACTATTCCTATTAGTTGTTTTGTATCAGTTATTGTTATTTATTTCATATATTATGTGTAAATGGTGGTGGTGACAGTGGTTTTTTGTTTTGTTGTTTTTTATAAGCATATGCACTGATCGATGGCACTTTTTAAATTTCATTGTTCTTGTGACAATGAAAATAAAGATAAATTGAATTGAATTGGTTTCTTCATCAGTCCCAGTGAAA
>JAGKQL010000025.1:5031541-5043882 GCA_018398635.1 Cyprinodon brontotheroides
CTACAGAAAATGGGCTTAAAGTGTAAAAAACCGAACTTCTCCTTTAAAATTATGGACAACAATTTCTGATCTCTAGCTATATACATTATGAAAATGTGATACTGTTTGTATGCAAAAGGTCCAAAGTTGATCCAAATTAGAACCAAAAGTGCAAAAGTGGATTATTTAAATTTTGTGACCAATATGAACTAAAAAGAAACGCATTTACCAATCTGCAGTTATTTCTCCTCTCATTCGCCAGATTCCAAAGACAAACAATGTGTTGGATTTTGTTCACAAATAAGCTTGTTTTTCGATTAGGAAAAAAATGTGATGTCAAAACATCCCAAGCTCGCTGGTGGGACATAAGGGGTTAAAAACATAAAATAAACTCTGAAGTTATTACTGCACTATAACCAGATAATCCTTATCCACCTCTGAACACATATTCAAAGTGCACATCTCATCCATTTACACAAACGCTAAAACAAAATAACTTGTGCAATTTATATAAATTGAGGATGTTGCTCATGAAATACATGTTTTTTTGGTGATTTTGTAATTCCATCCACACACTTCAAAGTCTAAACACCAATGTTTCTCTTTTCCATGAACTTTTAGACATTCAGACCACATGTGGAACGGATGACATTCATGTGCTGCTATGGTCAAACACTCTATTTCATTTGGAAATAAGCAGTTCATAAAAGGTTTAATTTTTCCAGACCTAGACTCTAAAATGAAAATGAAAAGAAAAGACAAAACATTATTCAAGCCAGCTTTTTGTTTTCAGATCCTTCAAACCAATTAACACTGCAACAGCTTTAACAAGTCATCTGCTGTTACTTCTCGGTCTGACAGTTCATCAGTCTTAACAGATCATCTTTAACAGCCATTTTCAGTGGTGACAGAAACAAACAATTAAAAAGCTGCCTATTAACACTAAGTGGGTGGATAAGCATCTGAATTATACCTTTCCCTCAACAGAAAAAAGGAAAAAACAAGTCTCAATAGGTGAGAATTATGGGTCTTATATTTAGATAATTTAACAAATTAATAATTCTATCAACAAGCTCAACAGGTTTATGGCAACAACTGCTGTCAAGAATAACGAGCACCAACTCCCTTTAACAACCCACCTTTCAGAGACAATACCAGTATTGGGTATTACAGGCTAACAAAGAAACGAAATGACCCCCATTCCAAAAGGGGGGACCCTTTCGTCCAGTAAAATTAGCATGTTTTCTAAGCCGAAACAAGGCTTTGTTTTTGACCCACCCTATAAAGCCTCGAACTCAACACTATTTCTGACATTTTGAATTGAAAAGGCTTTCTGGATCTGAAGCGAAACGTCTTCAACCTTGGAAACAAAGTCCAGTGGATTGTTTTTTTTTTACTTTTTTGGAATAACTATGACCTGGATGACTGAGAATCTTCCCCAGTATGTGAGTGAAAAAACCACATTGAATCATCTACAACCTCCAAGATTTGCTTTGCGCCTCAGGATAGTGAGCTAGAGATCACAATACTCTGTTATTAGCAGCCTAACGCTATACCTCAACATCCGCCATGCTTCCCAATAAGTACAATGTCCTTTTTTGGAAATATTGTGTTACCAACAGAACAAACCCCCTGTAGAAAACAACCACATTTATCCTATTGGTCTAAAGAACATTTTTGGAACAACTGGATTCCTATAATTCCCTCTACAGTACCTTGGAGTCATACAGTCCTCACTTGCTTATAGGCAGCTGGTCCAAATGCAGCACCATATCTTAACAGCAAAAGGTAACTGGGATCATAATATTCTGGTGCCGTCATAGCTTTCTTGGTTCCAAGTGAATGTTATTGTGAGTTTTTTTTTTTTTTTAAATCATTTTGGTTGCTTTTAAAGTCTTAAACAACTGCCCTACTTTCAGAGGTTGCCTGCTCCAGACCATCAATCTGTCACTGATCAGTTGCTCCTGGTGTTTCCCAGTTTAAAGCTTCAGCTTTCACAGAGCCTTCTTTGTTGGGGTCCCTAAGTTATGGAATGTTCTACCTTTGTACATTTGACAAGCAGCTTTACTGTCTATTTTCAAAACTTGTTTAAAAACATAGCATTACTCAATAGCTTTCAACCCTGTTGAGATCTGTATATTTTTAATCACTTTTATATTTTTCTTTAAGCTATAATTTTGCTTTGTTGTAAGTTTCCTAGACATTTTATGGTAAGTTCTACAATTGTATGCCTTGTTACGCACTTTGTTTCAGCTGTGGTTGGTGTCGAAGCATTTTATGAATAAAGTGGATGAAGATTAAAACATGTACATTTAACACTTTATGGGGCCAGACAGAGAGTCTGACACAGGCAAAATTTAAAATATATCTGCATTTCAAAACAAGAGAGATACCCAAACACATTATGAGGTATTCATAAGGTCAAAACTATTCACACAAGGTTACAAATAGTCACCTACCACATGTTTGGTCATGATAAAGAAAAATAAAAAAAGACAAGGAATGGTACAAGGCAGCACGAGTATTTTGATTAGATGGTTTATACAGCCTATTATGTTAAAAAAAAAAATGAGCCGAGCTGGAAGGCCAGGCCACTTTCCTTTGTTTGTCTCAGCCTATCGAATGCAAAATAGATGCAGACATGGAAACATAGGTCTGAATGAGGGGTTATTGTACAATGTAAGAACTCTGCATACTTGGGGCCGGATCTATCAAAAGGTTCTTGCGTGTATAAAAGCGCATTGAGAGCTATTTTCACTGCGCCTAAAAAAAAATCAATACAAACTTGATCTATCAGCTTAGCAGTGCTAAAAGCATTTGGTCTTTAAAACGCACGTGCTAAAATAAGCCTCTTATCCATTTAGTACTTTTTTCTGCAATGAATATGCAATATGGGGCGTTTACACGCAAGAAGTGCGTCTTGTGGGGAGGAGAACATGTAAATATATTAATTTAGCACTGCCAAAGTGATTTATCAAACCTGAAAGCAATTTTGCTAACGGTATCTGACTCTATATTTAACACGTTTCAAAGAAGGTGCAAATGGTCTGTGTCGCGTAATTCTGCGAACACATGGCAGCGAGTTATTATCGGCATAAGAAGGGGAACATCGAAATGAAGCAAGGAGGCGCAGAAGGGCGCATTTTTCATCGTGTGAATATTTTGCAATGAAGCGAGGACACGATCATCAAAACATACTCGTTTATCCAGCTTTGCCATTTTGGAGCTGTTGGGGAACTCCGGATGGATTTGGAGCCAGCCACAAGGAGGACCCACGCAATACCAGATATCCACAAAACTCCTTGCAACATTGCACTTTTTGCATCTGGGATTTCCCAATCTCGATTTTTTCAGAAGTGCTGTCCGACGTTTTAAGTGCCATATCGCCCTGATGCCTAATGGAGAACCCGACCTCATCCGCTAGCCTGTGGAACAACATGCCAATGCTGCTTGAGGGGATGCCTTCTGGCGCAGTCATCTTATCCACACTCACTTCTTGTGAGCCATTAGGTATGTGCCAATACACAACACCAGTTTTTTTTTTTTTTTAACTGCAGTGAAGTAGAAATTCAGCCACATACCACCTTAGGGAATAAAGGTTGCCAAAAGAGCTTATATATATATATATATATATATATATATATATATATATATATATATATATATATATATATTTTTTGGAGGGGGTAGGGGGTGTCACTGTAAGATTAAAAAATTTCTTAATGCACTAGTTTGCACAAACAACAAACTACTTTGCCGCCAAAGCGCACAAAACCATCATTTAAATAGAACGTCTCCAACAGTTTTGCACCTGCCACCAGTTACGCAATGAATCACTCTTGTTAAATCACCCGCAAACCATGGTTTCGCCCCTCGCGCAAAATTCCAGTTTCGCGGCGCAAATTACTGCCGCATAAAATTGGATCTTGATAAATCCGGCCCTTGGTGTGTTGCTAAAGGGTCAATAACAAAATAAAAGAAAATATCAACGCTGTCAGTTAATCCGGGAGGAGCGTGTTTTTCAGGTCAGTGACTTGATTCAATCAGCGGGTTTTCCTTAATAGAAACTTTATACTTTATATTAGAAACAATCTGACTCTATTGTCTGTGTAGAGTGCCTTGAGATTACATGTGTTGTGAATTTGTGCTATATAAATAAACTAAACTGAATTGAATTGCAGGGCTACAGCAGAAAGATTTGCAGTTTTTAGGTTTCCTCCAAGAGGAACCTTAACAGTCCATTATTATATAGAATGATATCTAAGACTTTGTATGGTATCTGTGCTTTTATCAATTTGCATATAAGCCCACTTCAATCTGTTTGATAGACTGTATTTGAATTTTTTCTTTGTTCAAACGTTTATTTTTTCCACATAATATCAGTTTGGTTTGTATAGCTTTTTTCAATAAATGTATTGAATGAAAACTTTTTTTGTGTTTACTCATGTTAAATACATGCATCTAACCTCCATGCACTCATACCCAAGGATTATTTAGAGTGACCAAACATCCTAACAGTCATGTTTTGGACCCATATATAGGCTTAAGTACCCAGAAAGATGAATTACGCCACAGTGTAGCTGTAAAATATTCTTCTACTGACATCATCACTTATATTATCATTTGGTTTTAGAATTGCATGCTCTACTTTAGACAAATGAAAGTGTCAACATGCCTTGAACTGTAACAGAAACCAAGGGAATTTGAATAAAATACATTCATTTAGCATCGAGTATTCAAGGCTATCCTCAACCTTCCTCCTTCTTACCTTTCTTACCTCCTCCATGTAGCCACATTCATCCGCACCCTCAGATCCTCTTCTTTCATTTATCTCATTGTTCCCCACTGCCTATCCTGTAACCATGGCGAGCAGAGCTTTTAACCACTCTGGCCCCCCTGTACTAGAACTCACTCACACCAGATCTGCGTAACACCAATTCGCTATCACATTTTATAACTAAGCTCAAAATTCACCTTTTAAAACTTTCCTAGTAAGTGAAATTAATTTGTATTAGTTAACCTTAATCATGTCTGTGTTTATTCTACTGTTTTAACTATTTGCCTGTCTTGTTTTTTTTATGTTTGAAATGTAAGGTGACATTGAGAGTGCAGAATGGTGCCTGCTGTAATATCTTTACATCAACATTTTGGCATTTTAAGAATTAAGAATTGTCATTATAAGGAAAGCAAAACAAAATTCTGCAGACTTCCATCTTTGAATACATGGACAAAATTAAACACACTAACTGCACCAAAAGTTGAACAGTTTAAAGCTACTTCATACTAACTTGGATTTGATAAGCTAACAGTTTGTTAGAAATGGTCCCTGACGATCCGGTGATCTCTGGAGAAGGTCCACTGTCCTCAGATGTTTAGACGGTTCCACTGAAAATATTTTAGGACCTATTATTCCAAAGATTACTCTAACAAGCTGGTTACAGGCTGATTAAAAAGGAACTATCAGTTTGGTTTTTCAATTATGATTATTCAAGACAAGTTATTATAACTTACTTGTTATAATTTGAAAAAAGATCAAAAAGCTTCAGGGCCAAATTAAAAAAGTGCAAACTGATATGAATGCCGACATTTACAATTTTAATAGGTAATATATCATTATGTTTCACAAACATTGTAAATATTAATATGCATATGTAAAAGCAAGATTCATACCATTAATAGGTTTATATTAGATAACAGATTGGGCTTTCATTTTTAGAACTGCAAAGGTTGTCTTTAAGCCTGCTTGGATTATAGTCAAATAATATTTGCTCACCAGGTTTTTCTACCCCAAAGTAAGTCCTAAAATTTCCGATAATTACTTTTATGTTGCATTAGGAGTTTATTTCACTGTTCCAAAAGATCTACACATAATAAAAACAACTACCCCAAACAATAATCCTTTAATCAACAGGGGATAAAATCGAGAAAGCAAGTGGTTTTCTTTTGATAGCCACCAAACTTGTCCACCTATTCTTCCAGTTAGAGGAAGATGACTTGTTACCCCACTGACCAATTTCCACTGTGTCATAGCTGAGTGGTTCTGTGTTTTACACCACTGCATCTTACACTTTACATTTGTTGACATAAGGCATGGATGCAGCAGACTGACCATGAAAACCCATTCCATTAACCTCTCACTTCTGACTCTACTAAAGGTTGACGACAGCTGTGCACACCTCAGCATCTGTAGATCTCAGTCTGCGACGATACACAGGCTAAGAAAGCAAGTCGCATTTATTGGTAAAACACGTTTTCCCAGTCAGGATGTCACAAAGTGCTGCACAACAGAGCGATGAACACACAACAGTAAGCAGGACTAAATATAAAAACAGTAAAATCATAAATACACATGATAAAAGCTCAAGTTTAACTAAAAGTTTCTTAAATTCAAAATGTTTTTAGCTTATTTTTAAAATAATCCACAGGATCCAAACTTCATAGGAGTATAAGCTGTGCATTTTACAATCTAGATCCAACAGTTTAGAAAGAGCGATCACCTCCAGTTCTGCAACAGGTGTGGGGTACCGCTTCGAGATTAGGATTAAATGACACCAAACTAGGACAACAGTTATACTGCAGATCAAATCAGAGATAGATACAAATTGGATCTACATTTGGAGCTCCAACAGAAAAATGTAAAAGTGCTGAAAGCCTATTCTTTTAAATCAAGACTAAAAGCACATTTGTTTAGGGATTGCCTTCGACTGTTCTATAGTTAAACAGTTCAATTAAAAAAATTTTTTCTTTTTAGTCCAACTTTTTTGTTTCTGCATTTTTTATTTTTTTCCTACTTGCTTTGATTCTGTTTTTATCTTCCTGTATTTTAATCATGTAAAGCACTTTGCATTGTTTCTTTGTACTGAATTGTGCTATACAAATAAATTTTGCCTTGCTCTTGTCTTTTTTAATATTTATTTTAATTGAAGCTTAGTCTACCCTTTGAGACAGCATTAAACCACTCAGCTGTTTGATTTCAGATCTGGTGCAATAATCAAGGTCTCTTAGTTTAGCTGTACTTAGTTATTGTTCAACATCTGCTTAATGTTTGCTGAGCAGCAAGTCAAAGAAGACAGTTTGTGAACCTCAGTAACCTTAAAGAAACAGTACAACTGAATATCTTACATTTCTCAGCTCTCAATGAGGCTCCTGCTTCATGGCTGAGCAGCTGTTTTTTTTTTTACCCCTCCAAAAGTTGACTGTGAGATATCTATTAAAGGGTATTTTAGGATTGGACTTATGTTATATCACCACAAGAATTCAGTAAGAGAAAATAAAAACCGACCTTTGCAGAAGCAGTCTGCATTTCTAGAGTTCAGAGTTTTATTCTACACCTGTGGACAAAATAAATCATTGAAATTCTGAAACGCAATCATTTGGAACATTAAGTATATGTATGAATATATTATTGTTAGCAAAAATGTTAACAGTTACAGCTAACAGCTGTAATTAGCATTGATTCTAACAAATTCCGACTCTTTTAATGAGGTAAAGCTTTCATCCCTAGAATTATTCATTTTATATAATGATGATTTTTGTTATTTTAGTTCAACCAACTGTTTAACACTCAGATCTACTGTAATCTTTATAATCAATCAGCAAATACATTTAAATAAATATATTAGAATGCAAGGCTATGGTTATAGTAATACAGTTTAATGCCGACTAGCAGCCTACGTTTTTATGTTTTGATGTTTTTTACAATGCTGGTGATGATATATTTTAGGGCAGCTCAGTAAGGTTCTGGAAACCCTGAATGTTTTGGTGACTCTCTTTAAAAGACTTTTTTCTGAAATATGAGGTGTCTAACCTCTGTGGGAGACACCAAAGCAGACCTTTAACCTGTAAAAGACCAAAATGTACTTTTGTTGTCAATCAAAGCTACACAAACCCACACCGCAGCCAAACACAGACCACACATCCCTCTCCTCACACATTTTCCGCCTCAAAGATTAG
Organism: Cyprinodon brontotheroides; assembly: GCA_018398635.1. NCBI lineage: Eukaryota > Metazoa > Chordata > Actinopteri > Cyprinodontiformes > Cyprinodontidae > Cyprinodon > Cyprinodon brontotheroides. Next base: position 5,039,474 of record JAGKQL010000025.1, read on the forward strand.
CTTTCTTTTTTGAAATCCTTACCTTGCTGCTACAACCTACTTGTAGGTTTGTTTCTTTGTCACAGGAACATTTTTACTTCCATGCTTCTTTAACCACCAGATTTTACAGGAACAGATTTTTCACCTGAATAATTCTATCCCAAAGGCATCATGGTTTAGTTTTATTCTTATTTTTTATCAGCCAAGTAAATTTCACTGTTAATGTTTATGAATACCACCTTATGATACATTAAATTTTATTAGATTTATATATATATATATTAGGGCTGAGACTAAAGATCTTGTCGATTAAAAAATGCATATTGATTGATGGCCATTAATTATTAATTTTAAAACCATGGTACATGTGCAGCTCATTATGATATTGCTAAAATGATTTTAATTTTATTGAGAACCTGAGCCTGAGCCGGATTAAATCTTTAATGGCAACCATAGGTGTTTGAAGAAAAATAACCCAAGGACCTGGGTTATGTTATTAAATCTGGGAACCTTATTTAATGTTGATTTTTGACCAATGCATTATATAAATGCATAAATAAAACAAAAACCTTTCTTTGGAACAATTCCCTCCGCCTCTCTTCATGTGCTCTGTGTTGTGGTTTGGCTGTGACAGTGCCTGGGTCACTTGTGGCCATTGGTTGGTACAGAAGTAGTGACTAGCACAAACCTACATGCTAGGCTACAATGAAACTAGGAAAACTGCGTTTAAGATTTATCAAACTTTTAGCAGCCACAAAGTTTTCTATTGCGCCCACGTCTATCGGTAGAAATATATCAGCATTGAAGTATCGGGAAAAGAATCTATATACCATATATATATATATAGATATATATATATATGTCTTCATATATGCATGTATGTATGTGTAAAAATATATATATTTTTTTATACATCAGTGGTTTGTTTTATAACTTTTTTGGAATGACCTGGATGACTGAGGAGTTTTCATAGCATAATAATCACATCTACATAAATATATTATAATTGAGTGTCTTGCTTGCTTGTCCCACCAGAACACACCCACACACACACACACACCCACACACATATGTTGTGTCACAATATCCTTGTGGAGACCTTCAAATCTGACTTGAAATCGTTTCCACTAATTTATGTGGCCTAACCATGAGCCCTTGCCCTAACCCTAACCATTACGGCACATACCTATCCCTAAACCTAACACAAACTCAATTCACACCTTAGTCTAAACCTAACCCCCCACCCAACAAAGAAACTTTCCTTGTGGGGACAGTTGTTAGTCCCCACAAATTTACCTCTCGAGAATCCCAAAATGTGCTTTTTATTCCTAGGAAATTGTCCCCACCAGGTATTAAAGACATAGCCACACACACACACACACACACACACACACACACACACACCAAAATTGTCAATATCAGTATTTGTTTTCAGATATGTAGTTATTTATTGTTTCAATTTAGAATATATATTTTTTTAAATAATATTACACATTCTGTATATTTATTAAACTCAGAGTTGTATTGAAACAAATAAAAAAATTTAAGGAATGTTCCAAACACTGGTTCAGAAAGAAGCTGCATTTTCTCAAAGATTAGATAAATAGAGAAAAAAATACAGCGAAAAAGCTACATGTTTACATCTTTAAAACTCTATGATGTTATTGTTGCAAAGGGACAGCAGTAACGATGAGGTAAGAGAAAAAAGGCTGGTGGAGGCTAGACTGTCCGGTTTTACAGCCACTCACCTTTGTGTCTTTTGTCTCAACGTTCGTTGAGAATAGACGCATCTTATAGCACTAATTGTATTTTGTGAAAAATTTAGAAATCTATTTCGGTGTTAAGGATGGGAGCAGAGGAGTGAGGTCCACCTCTGCAAAGACAATTAGGCATGAAAAATAAAGGCGATATAGTTTCATATAACTCCAAACCCACATTTCTTTTTTTTTTCTTTTTTTTTTTTTAGAAATGAGTCAATTTTGAAAAAAGAGAAAAAGTCCCATAATTGCGAGTTGGAGGGCCCAATTTTGGGCCTTTCCTTTACCATGGGATCTGAAAATATAATCACCACGAATCATTTACAGGACACAATATCAATGCAATGTCATTATCACATCATACTCTCATAATTGCTTGTAAGATTTTTCCATCATCTCCTCTAAAAGCACAACGGATGAGGAAGACTCATCATTTATTTGTTCCTGCTGAGTCTCAGATTTTCACCCCCTTGACATCTTATTAAGGATTTGGAAGATTCTTCCACCTTGGATGCTTTCTATTCCTAACCTTCCAGCTATTTCCATTCGACAACCCTCAAATTATATTTCAAAATTACCATTCGCATTATTCAAATAGTGGTATAAATATTTATGCTGACTTCTAAGAGAGAAAAAAAGATAGATACAAGCTAAAGAGGCCAGCAGAGGCTTTCTGCTCCCACACTGCTGGTCATGGAAATTATTCAGTGCAACATCTGAATGGCAATCATTCGCTGTAAACGAGAAAGCCGCATTAACATTGGAGAGAAAGGAGCAGTATCATGTGTAATTGCCATCTACCAAAATTTATCAGCTAAATTCCAAAAGTCTCAAACCTGGGTTTACTCTGAACACTTACAAGATTGCCATGACCCCCTTGGCTCCCTTAAGCCAGATTTCTTTTTCTATCACACACATTACAGAGTCAGTTGTCCCTGCACAGTTCTGAAGCAGTCAAAGAAAAACCTCGTACTGAGATAAAACATTAGAAAGGTTTTAAATGAAGCATCAATGCACTTGCAGAGGTTCCAAGGTTATCAAACTGCAGTCCACAAGAAAAACGATAAAGTAAAAAAACAAAACACAACATAAACCTGGGTGTAAAAGGTCAACAACTTACCCACCACATCCCTGGCACATCTAATATACTGTTGTTCCAGGAGGATTTAATAACTCTCTAGACATTTCAAGTATCTTTATTTTAACAAAACCACCCATTCTTTTGTTTATATTATCTTCTAGGCACTAATGGCTTTATTGAGTTATTTTTGAACAAAGGTAGACAGAAGATACAATGAGAGAGAGGGCGAAGAGGTGAGGCAAAGGTCAATAGACTAGGATTTGAACCTGTGACGGCTGTATTCAGGACCTGAGCCTCTTTAAATTGTAGCATGCTTAAAAAATTGAGAAAATGAGTCACGAGTGACACAACTGGTGCTCCAGGTAATTGCAGCCATCAGCCAAGGCAGCACGGAAAGCAAAAAGGTCGTATTCACTCACTGCACTAGTGATGTTGTTTACTGTATGATATTCACTACATGACCACATTTTATGACAGAAACAAGCTCCATGTCATGCAAGTTTTCTACTTGTACTACTACTGCAACAACCGTGACTTCCTGCATGAAAGCTGTCAGGGGTGCATGCTGGGCGTGCATGCAGCGTCAATTGGCACCCCATCCATAGGACTATGCACAAAATTTGGCCTCCGAACTACAACATATAAAGCAACACACAGCCAATTGAAGAGATATGCGGACGGGCTCGTTGGTTTTTGGTATTTAAGGCTTTATCCTTGTGATGGCCGCATGTGCAACCACACAACAAATGGTCTGGTAATTCTTTAAATCTATTTTATTGTACTGTATTTCATTTTTTTTCTACTTTGATTTGGCATTGGTTAACTATTTGGGTGCACACATTTAGTTGACTCATTTTGTCATTTCTTGCTTGTTTGGTTTTCTGTACATTAATATATTTTTCATTTGAGTTGCCAGTTCCTGGGAGGCTGTCATGAGTAAAGCCAGTAAAGGAAAGGAGACCCCAGCTGCAAAGGATCTCCTCATTGACATGGAGGCCTAGTTGAACTCTTCCACTTACATTTAGGGTGTAAAAAGGGTTTAGCTTTCTGTATTTGGTTTTGTTTTATATAATAACACTTGGAAGGTTTAATATTTAAGTCCTCTTCTTCATAGGTTGCTGATTTAGTATGATGTTGATTAGTTTTGTCTTTTGTTGTAGTTTTGTTTAGGAAAATGTATTTTATGTTTCCCTCTTGTTTCAAAATGGTCTGATCAACCAGGTGTATATATATATATATATATATATATATATATATATATATATATATATATATATATATATATATATATATGCCGCCATATATATATATACATATATATATATATATATGTTTTGCCTTGTGTCAGGAGGTAAGGTCTTTTCCTGTCAGGTTTGGGATTATGCTGATTTTTGCATCATTTGTTTTCTTGATGGGCCCAATTAAGCATTTTGACTTTATTTTTGCTAAAAAAATTTGTTATCATTTTTTTTTTGCATTAAAACCTGGACATGCACGTGTATTTTCCAAAAAAATCCTGCCACTAGTTCCTTTAACCCCATTCACCACTGTAGCATACCCTCCGAAAGATTGTAGACTCAACTGATGGTTTT
>JAGKQL010000025.1:5053882-5092682 GCA_018398635.1 Cyprinodon brontotheroides
CAGAGTAATGTCTGCTAGGAAGTTTGTTGGATGGGCCGTGTGTCATGATCTGGCCTGTTTGTTCCTCCCTCATTAGTAATTCCTCTCACCTGCCGTTTTCCCTCCCTGCCTCAATTACAATTTATTCCCCTCACCTGTTTCCTCTGGTTTAAATTCAGTTCAGCCTGAGCATTCAGTGCCAGATCATTTCTTGTCTTTCTGTGAGTCTGTCTGTTCAGTTTTAGTTCATGGTTCATGTCCTGGATCCTAGCAGCCTGTGGAAAGAGGTTTTTGTGTTTGTCTTGTCTCCTTATTGTCCACTGTTCCTCCGCCGCGGAGTCCTCTGGGTTTTTGGCTCAATATGTGTGGAGGTTCAGTTTTTATCCAGAAAGCCTGGCTCCAGGGAGGAGACCAGTTTAAAGTCCTGCTTCAAGTTCTGGTTCCACGTCCTGTCTCGGCTACCCTCTTCCACTGAGCCTTCCTGTCTGCACCTGATCCTGTCTGCTCCTCTGCGTGACCACCTGGTCATGCTTCTGGTCCCAGTCAAACTCTGAACCCTCCTGGGAGCCTGTGCATCCCTGGAAGTCTGGATCCTGCCTGTTCTGTCTGTTCCTGTCTGTTCTGGATCCCTGACCAGGATCGGCTTCCAGCATGACCTCTGGGACTGCAGCACTTTAGGACATTCTTGGTCTGGACTGTTAAACCAGGTAAGTGATCAACTCAGATATCTTTTGTCAGATGATCGTGGTCACTTACCTGTTTTTCTCCCACTACAGAGTGTCTGAGATTGGGCAATGCCCTGCCACCCCGCCTGCAGTGTCCGCGAGCCACAGCTCCCCTTAAGTTTTTGTTAATTTAATAAACCTTTTTGAACTTTCCTACTGACTGTCTCTCCTTGAATACTGGGTCCATCTATCCTCGTTTCATGACACCATGGGCATGAACGCTGGGAGAATCCATCACACTCACCTTCCCGCTCACCCTATGATGGATATGCAGTCTGGAGGAGTATGGACGGTTTCCTCCTGTGAACCCCCGTTTATACCAAAACACTGCCAATACGCCCTTATACAATACATTATATCTGGAACATGTCAATTACCTTGATATGCATTGGAGAGAAGTTCTTGATAAGTTATGCATAAGTTATGCACAAGTTACTCAAAGGTTTCGGATAAGCTAGATGCGACGACTTATGGGTAACTTACACTTATTGTAGGTCAACAATCAAATAACTTACCTGAAGCTTATGCCCACATATGGGCATACTCTGGCATATGTTTTGAAATTTTGAGCATGCTCAAATTTCTTGCCGTACTCACCGTATGTTGACATGTGCCAGCGTAGTTCAGTGTGCTCATATTTATACGCGACGTACCCATAACTTATCCAAGGTAATGGCAGAGTTTTTGCCAGTTATTTCGTACATCAAGCATACGCCGTCTAAATCGTCATGGTGTGACAGCGCCTTTATATGTGTTAAAAGCCCCTCCCTGTGGCCTAATTAATAATTAAGGGAGGGCAAACACTGTACGATATTTTCAATTTTCATTAATTAAACAGTAAAATAGAAGATAAGCTATCTTACAAACTCAATTCTCTCACTTTTTTGACTTCAAAATAATACCTGAATTCATCTTTTCTTGCTCCCACATCAATAATCGAATGATAATGGGTGGGGATAGGGGGGCCGAGCCCAGCAGCACAGGAGGGCGCATGCGTAGATTCGGGTATCTCATTATTTTTTTTGTCTTATTCAATCTTTCAAAGAACAACAATGGACAATTTATTCATATTCTGATGGCTGAAATTACCTTTTTACTTATTGATTAGCCAAAACCTAGGCTTGGTCACTATGTGTTGTTTCACCCAATCAAGTCCAAAGGTTTTACTGAATGTCCCTCCTTTACCTGAATGGATTTGATAGACATAATCCCAGATTATTAATGTGCAGAACCACATCATCAGTACAACATATCAGTCTTTCTAGATTCGATAAACCAGAATCATTTGGCATATATTTAAATTGAGGAGTTACAGACAGTGGCACACATAACCTCCTTTCTACCTACATATAAAGCCCAGACACAAAAACTCCCTTTCCAGAGAGCTTTTACTATGCTTGCACAATACTTCACAACCAAAATTACCATACAGGTCACTCTTCAAATAAAAATACATATTGTCCTTTTATTTAGCAGAAAATTGCTCCATCATGCACATGAAATGGGGTGGAATTTCTTCACACCAACACATTCTGTATCCGTGTGCAGTCAATCATGACTAAAATTAGCCCTGCAGACCAGCCTGGAGTTGCTTTGTATTCTGTGAGACATCTGCTATTGTCTGGGATTCTTTAGCCTTCTGTAAGGAAGCAACTCTGGTGGGGTTTTGAATGACATTCTGCTGCTGTTTACGTTTGGATGTTAAGCCATCTCTAGCTGACATAACTCTGTACTTTATGCTCTTACTGTCAAAATTATTTGTTCGGCTGAAGAAGGCATGTATAAGGGAAATATCTGCAGTAAAGTATACTACATTACCATATCTACAGATCCAGGGACTGTTATGTCACATATCGCAAAAAGAGAAAACATAACAGAGCACTGCATTCAGTAAAACAAAATAGTTTATTTTTGCCGAAAACCAGCTACATTAATCCTAGTTAAGCAGTTAAACCAATTAATGTTTCCTAAAATGAGGCTGCAAGCTTTGCATTTTTTTGTGTGTTTGTACAAGCTTTATACTTAGGATATATTATCAAAATATTCTCCCCCAAGACCAAACTGGAACAAACCTAACGCACATTAACTGATGAATTGTGATCAAAATATAAATTGAAAGACCTTGGCACATGTCCCAAGTCAAAAACGAGATACTGGTCTGTGTGAGTAGGTTTCCTATACACTTCAATGTTTAGGCTTCCATCTCCTTCCATCCTTCCATGCTCACACCACCCACTGGAACACAAACTCTCAGTCATCAGAACCTTACAACACCGGGCAGAACATGTCCCTACTAAAACAGATGGGAAGTACAAAGAACAGAAACACATCAAAGATGCTCTCCAGAACTGTGGATATCCAAACTGGGCTTTCATCAAATCAGCAAGGAAATCAAAAGACACATGACAGAAGACAGCGATGAGAAAATTAAAAGCGCCAAAAAACATCACAATCCCTTATGTTGCTGGAGTGTCTGAAAAGCTCAAGAGGATTATCTCCCGGCAAGATCCCAGTACATTTCAAGACAAACCAAACCCTTAAACAGGCTTTAGTGCATCCTAAAAGATAAAACCCCAGACCAAATATGAGCAGAGTGGTATATGTTGTTCAGTGCAGCGAGGAATGCTCCCCAGTCTTTATATTGGAGAAACGAAGCAGCACCTCTCTCCACCGCATGGCCCAACACAGAAGCTGCCTCCTCTGGACAAGACTCTGAAAACCAAAGGACATTCTTTGCCAGTACACCATCTGTGTAAGAGAGAAAACCAACTTTAAACAGAGGTGGTGGACTCAGATTCCAGCTTCCAAAAACATACAATTCAATCATAGACATGATCCCTTCCAGATATCACCAAACCCCCCATCCCATCACAAAGGAAGGAGGGACCACCGCTCCAGCCGTGAACAACACCTCCTAAAAGACGACTCTTAAAAAATTCCATAGACAAGTTTCAGGATATTACAGGACACAATCCCCCCTTTAACGGCAATCCCCCATTTAACGGTAATTCAACCTTCGTAGAATCATAGTAGACAGAAAGTTTCAGATATTACAGGCTACAACAATGGAACCAAACGACCCATTCATCGTTAACATTTGCATGTTTCAAGCTTATACAAGGTTTTGTCTATATAAGACTCAAACTCACCGCGATCCAGACATTTGAATAGAGAAAGCTTCCTGAGGTGGCTAAACGCTCTCAAATCTTGGAAACCAGTGGATATTTTTGAATTTTACGAATGACTATGACCTGGATGACTGATAACCTTCATCTTTATAGCATTATTCTTCATTTCTCAAGGCATTGAGATTAAATATAATAGGGAAATGTCTTTATATGACTGGAAATAAGTTTTTACACATCCATAAGGTAATCTCATCAACCCAGATGAGATAAATGAAGGTGAATGTGAATCTTTGACTTTAACCTTTGGCATAAACTTCTTGGAATATCAAACATTGAATCCTTGTCCTATCAGCCTCACAGCAGCAAACCAGCATGCACACACACAGAACCAGGAGTTTAAACTGCAATCTCTTGTTTACTGTACAATATTGCGAGCCCGTATGACAAAGTTCAAGAGTCTGTTGATCTTTGCCATCACTTTCTAATTAAGTTACGCTGATAGGAAAATAACTTCAGCAGCTCATCAGAATGTCTAATTAAACAGCACAAAGCTTTGCCGTGCTCCTCGGTTTACCTCTGTTAGACTTAAAGGACTTAGATGTGGCTGTTAACAAAACTCAGTGTGGTTTCTCCTCCGGATGGCATTCAATTATGCACAAAAAGACCACTGAGGTTCTTGGAATAGTTTTCATTAACCAACCGTCAGGGTTACATCTCAGGAGCCCTTGGGTTGTCTGGGTATTATATCAGAAACAAGTAAGCCAACTTCGATGACTAATCTTATAAAAAAATGTGTTTTTAACAGCAGTATCTTTGCTAGACATAACTAAAGAAAAACTATTGCAGAGAAGAAAAAAGTTTATAAAAGTACAAATCTAGGACACAATATTCTGCATTAACATCAGTAAAAAGAAGTTTGTGCAAAATAAAAGGTTTCCTTGTTCTAGGTGACAGTAGGTATTATTTTTGCTGTATTTCCAGTATTTATTTTTTTAACAGGAAAACTTGATGTTTTCATCAACGTCTACAAAGCCACATCTTTGTGCTGCTGCCCTGTAAATTAAAAGCTTACACCTCTTAATAGCATCTCCTTAACTTCAATGGGGTTGCTAAGGTGAATCTCATCTAATAGTGACAGCACTGTGGTTTCTTACAATAAATAGAATTTTTAAAATGACAAAGTTAACAAAGAAAACAAGCAGAGTGTCGCTGAACACAATCTTTGATAAAAAAAAAAAAAAAAAAAAAAAGCATTACGAAATTGTCAAATAGAATATCCATCCGTAGTGCATGCATCTACTGAAGCTTTTGAAACACTAATTATAAAGACCTATCAGCAGGAGATCACTCATTTAGCAAAGTGAGTTGAATCAACAACATGCATTGATTATTTTGGGTGCTGGCAAGCTTCGACTTCTCTATAGACAGTCTAAAAGGCTTCACTGTGCCCTATTTAACCTGAGAGAGAAACAGCGAGACAAAGGCATCCCTGAGGGCACCCTGATTGAATTCTGCAAGAGTAAAAGGTTCCAGGGATTCCAGCATCATGATCAATAATCACATGTCAAATACTTCATTTTGGCCTTTTTCATTTGCTCCCTGTTATATCCGAATTAGAACGAAGCAGTCTTTAGGCACAGAACAACAAATCCTATATTAAATAATTTATTGCTGCATGTGTTCTGATCATTAACTTTGCCTTCAGATTGCAGGTTTATTGGTGGTTTAGAGAATTTGTGAGAATGCAAGGCAGATTAAAGAGCAGCATCAGACTATTCACCTTCAGAACCACTGATTCAGTTTTTTAAGCTCATGGTGTTCAATAATAATTGCAATATTTAAAGCAAAGCGCTTACTTTATAGAACAGGAAGTCAATATTTTTGGTTTAGTATTTTTGTCCCTATTTTATTGATTGACATAAGACAGCATGAAGTGATCAGACATGAAGTCATGTGAGGTAAATCAGATACAGTTCAATCCAAAAGGATTCTGTACACTTGGTAGACAAGCTATCTTTGTGTTCATTATCTCACTGTTATTAAACTTTATTCAAGTTAGGTTATGTTTTTAGTTTTTCAGTAATAATTTTAGTTGTTGAGGCCTCGTCAATTCAATTCAATTCAGTTTATTTATATAGCTGTACAATTCTCACAACACGTCTCAAGACATACTTTACATAGTTCAAATCCAGATCATACAATAAATTGATTCAAAGTGTTCTATCTAAGGAAAACCAAATGATTCCATTGACTCAAATACAATCCCTAACACTAAGCATGCTTGCTTGTAGCGACAGTAGAGAGGAAAACTCCCTTTAACAGGAAGAAACCCTCCAGCAGAACCAGGTTTTGAGAAGTGCGAAAGGCCATCTGCTGAGGCCGACTGGGGTTCAAGGAGACAAGCAGAGACAAAAAGCAGGGGAAGCTGTAAAAGGCGGCCCCGCCCAGGAAACAATACCAATATCCAGCCAGTCTAGGGTTGTCAAAAGTATCGAAACTCAAAAAGTATCGATACTGAAATATCCGATACAATACCGTTTTTAAAAAGTATCGCATACAGTGCCGCCACCAGTGGCACCTAAGCAGTCATTCATCTAAAGTGCAGAATAGAGGACAATGCACTTTCTGAACACTGTGTGATTGAATAATTCTGTGCACTTTTCAGTTTTGCACTTTTTTTGTAAGCATATAGCTGCTGAGAGAATTATTTTTGTTTCTAACAGGTTTACAGTCATTTCTGTTATGTGTGCAAAGGATAGCCAAAGGAAGGAACACTTCTTAATTTGATTTAAGTTTTTTATCAAGCTTGCTTAATATTATGCACAGCATACAACCTTTATTGTGTTTATTTATTGTATTTTATTTATTAATGAAAATATTTCTGTAGAATTTTGGAGTCTTTGTTTTTATCCTTGTGGTATCGAAAATGGTATCGAGTATCGAATATTTTCCTTAGTATCGGTATCGAGTTGAAAAGTTTAGTATCGTGACAACCCTAAGCCAGTCACAGTCAGAGAAACAGGACCACACTGGAAAACAGCCCGATCTCCAGCATCAATAAACAAGGGTGTTAATGGAAGCAGCACAGCTGATGTTTCTCTCCAGGATGGCGTCACATGTAATTATACCTGTATACCCAGTACAAAAGTTTAACTGGGCTTCTCAGTGGGGCAGTGGGTAACACCGTTTGCAGCAAGAAGGTTCCGGTTTGATTCCGCCCGGAACTCTTGCATGAAATTGGCTGCCTTCTCCTGGAGCATGCGTCTCTCCTCGGTACTCCCAAGCCCTCCCACAGTCCAAACACATGACTGTTAGGTTAATTGGGCTTCTCTAAATTCTTCTTAGGTGTGAGTATGTGCGTGAATGGTTGTCCTGTTTGTCTCTCTGTGTTGTCCTAATCATGGACTGGGGACCTGTCCAGAGTGTACCCCGCCTCTCGCCTGTAGACAGTTAGAGATAGGTGACCAGCACACCCTCACGCACCCCATCTGGGATAAGCGTGACGGAACATGGGATGGATGGATAATTTAATTGAACTGTTAATAATTTCAGGATCTAAGAATAATAAATAATTAGGAACTTATAATTATTTGCTTCAAAAGAAACAGGATGTTTCAAAATCCCTGATATGAATTATGGAAATACGAACCACATTTTCTCAGTCTGCTTTCTTTATCCTCTTTAAATTCATTTTAGGCATTGTATTCAGTTTTTATTTTAATAGAGGTTACATTTTGCACATGTCTTTTTTATTTTCTTACGTACGATTATATCCACTTAACCCCCATCCTGTTACTGCTTCTGCTAGGAAATTCTTCCTACTATATTAAGGTGAAGGTTCAACTTTTATTAACTGGTAACCTGTCATTAGCTATAATTGGATAATTTGTATTATTATTTTGTATTTTGAAAATTAATTAGATGTATAGATAGACAGAAATACAGACATATGATTATTTTTTCTTTTAAGTGCAGTAAGAATCTTTTTATAAGAATAAACTGAATCGAAGCACCCACGCTAATGTGTGCATACATAACTCGTCTTTCTTTCTTTTCTTTTTTTTTGCCATGCTATATGGTAGACAAAGAGAAAGCTGTTTTTAATGTATAAGTCATTTAAGGAGTAGAAAGGCCCCGCTGAGATATATAACTGTCATGTTTTTGTCTCATTTTAGAAAGGATTATGGGATGCAACATGGCAGTTATCCAGATGACATTCTTAAGAGAAGCTAACAGAGGCTCAAGAGACTTGCTTGGTTTGAGAAAACATGTCAGTTAATCATACATTTGGTTTGACTTCCATGGATATAGCTCAGAGCATTCCATTCGATCCCACCATCAAATCTATTTATTTACATAGGTTTCTGAATCAGTTTTCATCCACTGTGTACACTGGAAAAAAATCAAAATCTAGATAAGTGATTTTTTCTTAAAATAAGTGCATTGTTTTTGAATTTAGAAGGCAAAAGAGACATTTTGCCAATGGAACAAGACAATTTACATTTAAAATACTGAAAACGCAATTGTATTGTCTTTATTTTCAAGAGCATTTTATCTAAATTTCCTGTTTTAAGAGTAAAAATACTCATTCCATTGGCAAATCATCGCATTTACACCTACTCAGATTAAGGGTAAATACACTTAATTTAAGAAGTTTTTACTTATTTCTAGATCATTTTTGCAGTGTAAATATTAAGTTTGTGCTTTTTGAATCCAGCAATCATAATTATCTATAGATCCAATATTCAGAAAAATGTTACATGGTTTTAATTTATGCCTGTATAAACTTTAACACAAAAAGCCATAGAGTAACTGATAGTAAAACAGAAAAAAGGGGGATTTGTTCTTTTCTATACGCCTGATATTGAAGCTGGTCTGACAAAAAAAAATCACCAAAGTATGTCTGTGGAGAAACAATCACAATATATAAGTTTCCTCATGAATCCATTCAGGAGGGGCCTGATTCACTTTCCTGTGGGAATGTAATATCTGTTCCTCCCCCCTAGTCCTTCATCTACTAATGTATAAGTAAAATACTCCCCACATACCTACTCATCGATCATAGACAGATAGAGGAGACTAAACCTTTGGATGGGTATATATATATATTTATGCCTTCATTGTGTTTGATTTATTCTGGATTAAACTTTTTTTAGTTGTTTATTTATGAAGCAAAGATGGAAAAGGGTCACTTCCACCCCTCAGTCCTTTTGCTACTCTTTCTGTGCTGGCCTTATTCCTGTCATGCTGATGTGTTTAAGAGTGCTGCCAGCCACAGAGAGCAGTAAAGATATTTAATATTAAACTGTCATGTGAAGAATGAACAAAGTCTGGAATAAAAGTGTACTCTTAAGGCAGGGGTAGACGTTGAGGATTTTTACCACTTTTAGTTTTCCCTGACAAAATAAATGCAGCAACAAGACAATAATAATAACATAACAGAGTCACCATTCTAACATGTTTAGCTCTATAACATTTAAGTGCACCTCTCCAATGTCTAAGAGAAAAACATTAATGAACATTTTTTAATGTATGACCTGCATCACTGTACAGAAGACTGCCATATGATAGCGGCTTTCTAGCTTGTTTGTCGTTTTGGTAACTACATCAAAATTACCGCTAGGTGGACAAGAACCATGTAGCCTGACGTAGTCCTACTCAATTCTAGTCAGAATATGAGTCTGATACTGCTCCATAGAGCTGTGATTATGGGGCGTGTTTCGAGCGAACCAGGAAAAAAAAAATGCCTCTGCACTCCAATTGGATAGACCTACAACCAATAAGAGCAACGGAGTGCGTGACGTATGTTTAGCGACGCATAAGTTGTTGTCAACAAAAATCATGCGTGCAGTTGCACGCCTAGAATAGAAAGATGAGCCTTGATCGGCGTTTCTCTGTTCCTCTTTCAAAATTAATTTGCTGTCAATATCTTCTAGAACAGACCTAATAGCAGAATCTACACACCTCAACTCTCCAGCAGCAGCCATTGTTGTTGTCACATTTTAGCTGGCGGCAGAAGCGGAGCACTACCGGCGCTACTACTATTGAGCAATGCCAGACCGCACTTCCGACCTCAAACGTTTGTGGGCAGGACTAAGTTCGGAATGGCACGCAGGCTAAAAATCATGCCATCTGGTAGAAAAATCACCCGGCTTTTTTCAAATCACGCACCTTTTTTTTCAAATCACGCGAGAATGTGTACAAAACAACAAAAATGGCGCCGAAAACGCTTTTGGGTCGTTTTCAGCGAATGTCTGTGATTTTAAAGTAATTTTGAGTGTTAAATAATATTTTTTTGCGATCATTGCATTTGCCCACCGCAAAAGAAAATTGTAATCTCCCGACTACTTGCCCCGGGCGATGTCGGGCAATGGTTAACATCGAGCCCTGCTTAAGGCAACGTGAGGATGATTTACTTGTATAAAAAGCACCAAAGTCTACTATTTGTGTGTGTGTGTGTTTTCATGTGTAAAACTCTTATCCCAACGCACATCCCTAACTTTAGCTACTCTTTGTGCTTTGCACTATTCTTTTTCTTTGGTTTTTCAGTCATGTTTGTTGATTATTTTGTTTTGTTCCACTATCGACCTTTTTTGCATCATAGTTTTGTTTTTGGTGATTATTTTCTCAAGTTAAAAACTCAGCTGTACCTTATGCTAACGTTCCTTTGGTGGAGTAGATGGAAGATGGCACGATCATCTGCACATTACTTTTAGAGCCATCTCATCTACCAAGGAGGACCACGCTGATGTTGCACACATGTGCAAAGGAGATTGTTTACTTCAGAGATACAAATGGGTGTTTACATGGACACCTATGACAAAAAAACAGAACACCTCTATCAGAATGAAATTGATTTTCGATTGGACTGAATCGGATTATAATCTTAAGTCTGACATGTTTACATTTTTGAACTGATCTGGCCTTCAATCCGATTATTCAGTCAAAACTTTGCACATGTATGACTTGTTTTCAACAGTAAAACAAAGCGAGTCTCTCTTCATTCTTCAGGCACTGTGCTGTTTAGTCTGTCTGCCTGTCAATGCTTTGGTGAAGGGAGGGGCTCACAGCAGCCACCACTGCTTGCTGAAGGCAGTGAACTTAGAGCGTATCTGTGCTTTGACATTGTCACAAAGGTCTCCAAAAACAATAAAAAAGTCGCTAGATTTGTCAATAGTGGCTTTTTTGTAAAAAGGTGGCTAGAGGGGACTGAAAAGTGTCTAAATAGAGACGAAGCTGCTAATTCAGCAACAGTATTCCCTCAAAAAGACCTTTCTTTTGTTTCTGTCTGCTGTTAAAAAATCCCCTGAGAGATGAAATATTTACTAAGATGAGAAGGTTCAGAGCACTGTTATTCTCACCCTCTCCTCCTCCTTGAATTCCTGATTTCAAGATCGCACAAGTATCCAACAGTATACATAAACCCCCCCCCCCCAGCAAAAATGAAACAATGATTTAGGCTGGTTTCAAGAACCCATCAGGAAAAGAGCTGCGTATCTGCTATTAGGAAACTACTCTCTACCACTCCATTCATGTGCTTCTATCTCACAGACTGCAAACTTTGGAAGGGTTGTTCTTATGAGGGCAGTAAATTCTAGAAGCACTGTAATAGGGTGCTTGCAGCTCAGTAAGTCCAGACATCACATTTCCTTGCTACTAAATATGCCAGCACCAATTTTTAATGAAATTACATCGCAGTGGCAGGGATTGTCTAAAGCAGTAACTCAGCCATTAAATGATAAAGCACATAAAATCACTATCATTATCTTAATGCATAATCACAAGATCATAGGTTTGTTTACAAGCTTCCCAAGTTGTGTACTAGTTTTGCGTATAGGTGTGAATAAGATAATATATCAATCGTTTACACTCTGCTAGGTTTACATAAAAAGCTCCAAGACTATATTGTTTTATTTCTAAGGAAAAGTGAGAGATCTGGTGCATAGTACAAAAAATATTTTATTACTGAAATGTGGTTTATAATTAATATCAAAATGTCAAAACATGCTGGAAAAAATATCAGATTTCATGTTCTGGAACTTGCATTTATTTCCATGAACATAAAAAAACCCCCACTTAAATCAAATTCCCTCCACTACAATCGCTAGTAAAAATTGCTGAGTGATTGGCTGATTTAAAGCAGCAGTCATTGATGAGTTAAGGCCCATCTTTGTGCAGGGCTCTGCCGCTCTAACCTGACTCCGCCAGATGGATTTGCTGCGCATATCCATCTGGAAACCTTCCGTAGAAGTAATTTTGGGAAGGGTCGAAAATACTGGTTAGCTGATTGGCAAATGTTGGTGATAGACGGGCCAAATAAACCAATCAGATCAACGAAGCATATGACGTACTAATAGAGCGACGACGAAGAGGAGCCAATTGATAGATCAAACTCTTGCCGAAACCAGTCGGGAGAAGAGCAAAAACATCTTTTCCTCTGAGAAAAGCCTCCAGAGCAGTGTTTTGCTCTTCTTTCAGTGAAGAAATACTCTGTAATTCCGATAAAACTTGCTCGATAGCCACGCTAACGCTAGTTTCATCGGTTGAAGCCGCTATGTTCTTTAGACTGAACTGTCTCGCTTCTCGTTGCGTCACACCTCAACCCGCCTCAAAGCCAACGCTGATTGGACGTTCGTTTGGTGAACGGCTCCAAATTTTCTTTAACAGAGAGTCTCCAGACTGATCTGGCGAGCTTTCAATGAAAGCTCGCGAGATCAGATGGTCTCACGCAGGCTATTTATAACAGAAAAAAAAGCCCACTTAAATCAGGTTGCCGCCACAACAAAGCCTATTAAAAATTGCTGAGTGATTGGCTGGTTTAAAGCAGCAGTCATTGGTGATGAGTTAATGCCCATCTGTGTGCAGGGCTCTGCAGCTCTGAACAAATAAAAATATTTTTGCACATTTCTAGCCGTGCAACCATGCTTATCTTTCTTTTTTTAAAGCAGGTGTTCCATACAAAAAGAAACTAGATTCCATGTGTAGAAATACAATGTGTCACAGAAGCTGATATGTATGAACACTTTATACCAATAAAATCTTTAAAAAAACAGATGCTTATTAAATTTGTATTGCCACAGTTACTTCTTCCCAAATGGCTCCTTCCTTTCATGACTTTATACTAACTTAGTCAAATGGTGAAACACTGCTGCCTTTCCTGTAAAGACTCAACAAAATTTAAATTATATCTCAATTAATTTTTTTCATATATTGTGAATATTAGTTTTCATCTAAAAAGGGTTTTTAGTACAATATTATGAGGTAAAAATGCTAATCAAACTGATTTACCTATGTCTTATGAGTTCATTTGATGCCCCTAGGACTGTAAATTTCAATATAATGTAACTGGAAAGTTATCTGGCTCCATTTTATAAAAAATAAACAAAGAACTGTCTCTTGTCTTCCCATCTTTTTTTCTTGTGTCTTTGAAGACCTGCTTCGAGAAAATAGCGTGGCTTTTGTTTCAACTCATTTACATAAGGAGGGTTTAGAGCTCACGGATGCATCTGCTTGCTAAGACAGCCATGCGATAACACATGCACACTCATTTACATTCATCCTTAGGTTTTTGTTTGTAACAAACCGGAGGCAGCTGACTAATCCATACATTGTCACAGCCAGATAAAAACATTAAAATGCCTGAAACTCCCACAAAAATGACTTGAGAAGTGAAAGACAAGTACAACTTAATGTATTAGGCTTTCATTGCCTCTTTATTTTGTTTCTATAGCTAGAGAGCAAAATCAGTGATATTCATTTCTTCCCAGCTTATTCACTTATGTCATTTACACATTGATCAAGTGGTTTATACACAGGAAAAATATATATGCCAGGTATGACTGCCATGTGTGAGTGCTTTAAACATAAAGAAATAAGATAAATCATAAAAAAATGATGTTTTTACAATTTACATATGCTTAGAGTAAAGTTAAACTATTTTAAACCAGCAGGGCAAATAAAACAATGTGGCAAAACAAAGGTTTTGGAGAATGCTACACAACATCAGCTAAACAAACAGCTACAGATATGTACTATAACGCTGAATAATATTGTGTTTGCATATGCTTTGCTTTCCCTCACACATATACTAGGTATCTAAGGGATACCTGTTGCTTTGAAAGATAATTTTCTTTAATTGTTGCTTTTTTTGTTTTCCTCTGTATTTTTCCCCCGCTAATCTCATACAGCTTCAAAAGCAGACTTCTGGGAGTCTTACTGTATATCTTCTGTAATTACTTCAACTATTTTTGCTGATTTGTTTTGTTTTCTCTCTGTTTATGTACTCCTCCCTGCTTTTATGTCTCTCTCTTTCTCTAACCCCTTAATTCTTATCCCCTTGCACGCCATATCCACCTCCTTTTCCCAGTCTCTGTGTCTGTTATATACTGTATAATTTTATTGCCTTAAAGGAATAGTACACCCAAAACATAATTAGCCTTCATTTCCTACTCACCCCATGCTGAACAACTCTGGGTACTTTTTGATATCTCAAATGCATCTGGAGATCTAGGAGGCTTCTTACTGTCTGCGGCTTATTCAAATAATGGAGGTCTATGAATTTTGAACAGAAAAGGTCCATAGAATACAGCGTGTCAATATTCCATCGCTACTGCTGCGTCAATGCCTTCCAAGTGCCGCAATTGGGTAGCATCCAGGAGCTACTTTCGAAAGCGAAGTGTTAAGTGTTTTAAGAGCATAAGCGGTAGTGTAGGATTTCACGAAGCGGCGCGCCGCAGCGATCCGACCTCTGGAGCCCTTGACGAATGAAACCAGATGAAAGTGCGTGTCCTGCTCTGCCGATAATGCAAAGCGTGAAAGTATGCTGTTTACCTGTGCAAAGAAACAGCACATTTCTTCTACGAGGACTTCGGTGTTTGAGGAAGAGCATGAGTTCTTTGCCCAGGCTGGATCGGCTGGTTTGGTCTACTTGACTTCACGTGGCGTCAGCGATTGGCGGCTTTCAAATCCTGTATGACTTTGTTTTACGTGTTTACGTGTTTTATGTCTGTTTGGTGCCATTTCGCTGTCTAAACCTTACAAGCATAATGGTGTGCTTGTGAAAGCAAAGCTGTGGAGATGATTATCCAGCTCTGGGACATCAAATCTCCAATCTATATTGGCAAAATAGAGAAGTTTTGATGGTTGCACCCTAAGTAAATTGGCTAATGTTGGTCTAGTGGTTAGAGAAGTGCACTTGTGCTCTGAGAAGGTTGCAAGTACCCATTTCGATCCCCACAGTCTCTACTCTGGGTCCCTGTGCATAACCCTTAACCCCACACTGCTTCCTGGGCGTCTCAGACTGACATGCCACTACTCCCTAAGGGGATGGGTTTAAAATGCAGAGTGAATTTCCGCATTGTGGGACAATGAAGGGATTTACATTTACAAAGTGCCACTTACATCCCATCAATGGCATGCCATTGATAATTCATCTCTTAAGAAAATGTTTGTATGTTCTGGCTTGGAAGGAAGGAGGAGAAGGATATCGATACTGGGACCTGGGAGTATAGAGTGTGTATATAGTGTGAATGTGGTTCTCTCGGGGCTCTAGAGGATTTTTGGTTGGCTCTGATCTCCTCTGTGTCTGCTTCAGACACTGGAGTATAGGTCTGTGGCCACTCACACCTGCTATTAAACATTTTTAATACAGCGGATGAAAAAAGTATTGAACACCACACCATTTTTCTCAGTAAATATATTTCTAGAGGTGCTATTGACATAAAATTTTCACCAGATGTTAGTAACAATCCATGCAATACACACATATAACGAAATCAAACCATACCTGGCCAGAAATTAAGTTATGTGTAATAATGTGGAATGGCAAAGCGAAAAAGTGTTGACCACATGAAGAAAGGGATGTGCAAGAAGACATGGAAATCCAAGACACCAGCCGAAATCTCTCAGTAATTAAGAGAAAAATTCTGCCCCTTGTCAGTGCAAACTAATATCAGCTGGTTCTGTCCCAAATGATAGCCTATAAAAAGGTGTCTCTGGTATCACACAATAAACATCTCATGATGTGCAAAAGTAAAGAGCTTTCTCAAAACCTTTGCAACCTTATAGTTGCAAGTCATAATGACGGCATTGGTTACAGAAGGATTTCTAAACTAAATTTTCCAGTGAGCCCGGTTGGGGCCATAACCTGGAAGTGGAAAGAACGTAATTTCACCACAAAAAAATCCCCAACCGGGAGGTCCTCCCTAAATTTGTGACAGGGAAGTGAAAATAATAATCAGAAGAGTCATCCAAGAGCCAAAGAAAACTTGTGGAGATCTCCAGAAAGAGCTGGATTTAGCATGAAGATATGTTCCAAAGAAAATAAGTAGTGCACTCAACCGCCTGTGTGCAGGCTCACTTTGCAAGAAATCAAGTTGAAAGTTGTTTAAAGATGGCTGCACAACATTAAGCAAACCCTGTGAAATACTGTGAGAATATAGTCTGGTTGTATGAGACCAAAATGTAACTCTTTGAATGCCATAGAGTTTGCCATCATCAGATGCCATCATGTTTGGAGGTCAAATGGCACTGTACATTACCATAGAAACACAATACTAGCAGGGAAGATTGCAGGGGGGTGGGCTGTTTATCAGCATATGCTACTGGGAAACTTCAAATTATTGAAGGAAGGATGAATGGAAAAAGAAGATACATGGGTGGACATTTCAGCAAGACAATGACCCCAAACACACAGCAAAAAAAACTCAATTGGTTTCAGAATAAAAGAAAAGAAACCTGCTAGAATGGCCCAGCCAATCACCTGACTTGAATCAAATAAAAGATCTATGGCAGGTGCCTCTAACTACATCTTGTATCCTTAAGTATAGTGTACTTTTCTTTATATATACATTCATTTGTCTGTTAGTGTGTGACTTTTTTATTTCTTTATGTAAGCGTAGAATCAAATATAAGAGCTGATATGTATTCTCTTCATCCTTTTTTCACTCCTATATTCATTTCTCCCTTTAAATGTTTTATCCCAACCCTCTCCTTCTTTCTTTCTCTTTTCCACCTGACTTTGTCAGTTTCCAATTAAAATGATCTCATGTCATTTTCTAATAATGTTTTCTGTACAGATATGTCAAGACAAGCATTATATAGAAAACCATATACCATGTTTCACTTGTGAAAGCAAATCTTTTGGGCCTTGCCTTGGCACTGAGTCCTGCACTAATGGACAGAACACATAAAAAAAAAATGAATAGAGGGCAGGTCGCAATTATCTGTCCCCACCATCCTCAAAACCCTCTGTAGTGGTTTTCTTTTGAAGCTGCTGTAACTTTTAAACCAGATTAAGATGGAGTTTATCAAGGAGCTCCCTATTGTGCTGCTATAGAAAGTGTTCAGGATGGGAGGAGACCAATGGGCTCTCTTCATTAGGTGTAAAAGGTTTTACTGCTTTTGAGCCCATTTACCAATTTATTTGGATTAAAGAGTTCAGACTGCTAGTTTTGCAGTGAGTCGCTGAACATGAGGTCACTTACCATCTCTCTGATTTTACAATATTTACTATAAGATTGTTCTTGCCACGATGGTCCCCAAGATGCCTTGCCAATTCTTTCAGACATGAAAAGACACATTCCGCTGTAGCATTATTTGCAGATGCAGCACAGCTATGTTTTAGCAGCATAAACAGCAGCAGGATCAGAAGACATCTCTGTTGGGATCAGAGTGATGGAGCTAGTGGTAGTGGTTAACACGCTTTTTGAGTAGAATCTGTTGGTGAGGAAATCTAACAGCCAGCTTTATATTGGGGTTCTGCTTCCCAGTGTGCTCAGTCACTTTAACATGACCAAACGGCCTGCTCCACTGAGCAGAACAAAATGTTTGAGAGTACTGGTGCAAGCTGGTGTGCACACTCTCTGAGTATTTTTCCTGAATATGTTGTCTGGTTCTGGTTGCCTGAACCCTTCCGCACGTTCACTTTCCTCATGATCCGTCAGACTGTGCCTAAGATGAAGTTAAATGATGCTTCCTCACTGAGTGGTCTAGTCTTTGTAGATGAAGACCTGGTATTACCAAAACATTCCAAAAGTTTATCTAGTAGATTTAGGAGGATCATTATCACAGTAACCTAACAGTCCAGGATTATCCGTTTTCTCTTCAGCATGTGGTTTTACCAGGTTTCCGAAGAATCCAGCAACGTGGGGCAAGAATTCAACATTACAGTAAAGAGTAATTGTTTTAGATAACCTTTGGTTTGGCTCTCATCCTAAGAAAAAACTGACAAAGAATCTGGATCAATGACTGCAAAAGTCTTTTGTTTCTCATTATTCTGAGCCATCTGGTTAAAAAGTGTTTGCTGTTCTTCTATTCTTTGTGACCTTGTTGGCAGAAGCATTCCCATTTAACATAAAACTTTGGCACAAAGCTTGGGAGAAATTAAACAAATAATAAAAGGAGCCAAAAATGAGACCAACCTTCTAAGTTTATATTAGAAAGCATTTATGTACAGAACCCAGGGGTCTTAGTTAAAGCTTCTACATCTTACATTTAAAAGATAAACACCCAAAAGATAGTGGATCATAAGCACACATATCTTCTTTAAAATGCTAGTTTACTATACGTGATATGAAATAATTATGTAATGGGCGCTACCATAATGTACATAGTGACCATATTTAAATGAATACATGGATAAATGTAGGTGAAAGTTTGTTTTTATCTCTTTCAACTGTTTGTGTCACTCTTAAATCGGGTGGAAAAAAGTAAGACAACTTTTCCAGAGAGGAAAAGAAGACTAAGCATGAAGGTTCGGTGATGAGATCTCAAACTAGAACAAGGATGTAAAACTGATGAAGATCTGGCAATGTTGGTATTGAACTTGCAAGCATTATATGTGCTAAACTATGCTAGTGTTACTATTGTGATTTTAGATAGATTGACTTTGATAGACCTCTATAAAACATGAAGAGGACGAATCACCTTATGAGAGCATTTACTATAGTAGCCATTCAACATTTTCCCACTTTCCTTGATGGCCCCTTGGCTGGTCCTTGGCTGCTTCCCTGCAATTCCTTTTTAAACATCAATATTTGTACTAAAATATTCTTTCAGTCATGATTTATGGACATTAATATCTAAAAAGTAGTGTCATCTCCTGGTCAGACTCTGTAATTCAGTGAAAGGGTGGAGTCAGAGTAAAAAAAAAAAGATGCAAGATGGGGTCACTCCAGTGGCTGGAAGTTGAAGGGGATTTCGCTGGGAGTTGGGGGGAGGTGGGCTGCCATGCAGCTGGCGTTTAACTGGGAAGGTCAATTTTAAATGGCTGCAACTGTAAAACTTATTTTCTCACTTTAATGACTTGTATAAAAGTAAGAACTGTCAGGATCCCAGTTTTTGTGTTCGCTCTCGTTTGTCTTGTCCTTTTGTGTTCTCCCCCTTCCATCACCAGGAGGCGCTTGGCCCGTTCGGCCTCCCCCTCACACACCTGCAAGCTGTTGCCTCATCAACCGACTGCTCTTAAGCTGCTGGTTGCCACTACTGACGCCAGACTAAGAGTGTTTCTGCCAGGCTTTGGGGTAATTTAGCCAAGCCTTGTTTATTCTGAGTCTAATCTGGTTTTGCATTTTGAGTTTTTTGTCCTCTAACCAAGCTGAGATCACATTGAGTTTTACTGAGAGCGCTTGTTTCTCCCTTCTTGAGACTCAACTTTGTTTTGTTCTTTTGCCTTTCGGCAGGAAGTTTCCTGCAAACTGACCTTTTCGGACCGTCTTCTCCCAAGTGGGATCAACTGAGTCTTACACTGAGTGACGGATTCCAAACAGGAGGTTTGGATCCAGCCACCTTTGAGTACACACTCGAGATCACTCTCGAGTAAGGTAGTCATCTCACCACGAGACCCACCAAGTACCACAGAAAACTGAGTTGCAAACCAGCGGCTGCATCATTCTACTCCGTCCGAGTCCTGGGGAAACCCTGTTCCGTTCCTCCACTGAATCAAACAAACCCTGGAAGACCAACACACAGACTGGAGTCTACGTGTCTCTTCTTCTCTGGAAACGTGAGTCGCAACAAATCCTCTCCTTCAAGATTAACAACTCCACTTCCCCACTGAGCCTGAATCTAACAGCGTCTGTCTTCCTCTCTCGCTTCTCCAGTTTCCCCGCCGCAGCAGAGTTCGGAGGAACTCTGCACTTAAACTCAAAATACTCTTCAGTAAAACCCGCTGAACTTTTTACTCTGTGTCTCTCTTTGTTTGGCTTCACTGCATGTGGATCCGAAGCTTTAGGATAAAATCTATGGATAAGAGAACCTGCAGCAATACGGCTGCTGAACTAGTTTCCACTCTATGTATATTTATAAATTTCATATAGGTGAAATGTAAAGTGCCTTGAGATGACATGTGCTGCGAATTGGTGATACATAAAGTGAATTGAATTTAATAGATATTATACAATACTGAGAAACAAGAATCAATATTTTCAAATGATCCTAAGAAGATGTGCCTCTTGAAAATTACATAGTGCTGCTTTAAGGCAGATGTAAAACGTTTTACAGTGTTTTCTTGACAACCCCAACGTTTTTGGGATCATTAAGGGTTTTTGGACAAATGCAATAGACAGGCTTATGTTATCTTTTTGGTAACCAGTGATTTCCCCCCCACAACAATGAAGGGAATCCTGTTTTCAACCAGACTCTTTCTTGTTGTTTAGTTATGGAAAATAATTTGGAGCATGGTGCTCCAGCCTGTCTCCTGTTGCCATAAAGGTTTATTTGAAGTGATTTCCTGATTCTACAAGTCTGGGTAGAAATCAGGATTTGACTTTAGTGGTGAAAAGCAATCCAGCTTTCTACATACTACATCTTATATTTGCTTAGTTTATTTAATATTAACATTTGTTTTATGAGAAATCGGTCATCTATATACGACGGAGTATTAGGGCCACACATGAAGAGATGAAAAATATTTTTTGCCATGACGAGATTAAACTCCCACATGTCGATTTTAAATTAATACATGTCTATTATTAAACCTCCATTTCGAGAATAAAGTTGAAATGTCATGTTGAGTTTAATCTCGACATGTGTCGACATTCCAAAGTTTAAATTAGTTCAAGAGAGCCAACCGCTGCAACAGGATACATGCACAGAATCCTATACAGTTGCAGCACGCCAAAAGACTACCTTCACTCTTAAACGCATAGACCGTAGCTGTGGAGCGCTGTTGCTCTTTTCTCCAAACTTTCGGGAAATGTCGAGATTAAAAGTCAGCCACCCATATATCAACTTTATTCTCGAAATGGCGAAGTTTAAAGTCGACATTCACGCCGAGATTAAACTCAACGTGACATTTCAACAACTTTATTCTCAAAATGCTGAGTTTACTGTCGCAATCTCTCATCATGGCAAAAAATATTTTTCTCTTCTCATGTGTGTGGCCCTAATACTCCTGGTCGTATCTATAGCTCTTCTGTACATTTCTCTAAGTTTAAGTGAACATTTTCTTTAGAGTAAATACTAATTTTCACATTTATTAATACATTTTGACAAAGCTTTTAAGAGTTTATCCACCAATAACAACTTAAATATTTTTAAAACTTAGAAAAATAGATATTACCGTAGTCCCAAAATCAAAACACAGGATTCAAACTCTAAAGAAAATAAGAATGTCAATATTAAACTTTAAGGGCAAGTTTTTCTGAATTCTCATAGTCAATGGGAAATTCATGATACAAATTTCAATATTAGTTAAAAAGATATAAGTTGTAGTTTTACATGTAAAAAAAATATCAAGTCATCACTTTATGAATCAATTTGTTATAAGAGACAACATTAAAATCTATTCATGTTTGTGTTCACCTTTCTTCCAATACTGACTGAGTGAATGAATTGCTTAGGTTTGCACATTTTCACCCTAAAAATCTTTATTTAAGAGTCAGATGTGACTGAAAGGAGCTTCAGGAGATCTGAGGCGAGTTGAAAGGCTTCCTCGTGTCACTCCTATTAATTCAAAGTTCACAATAGCTTCCTGTGGTGTAAAGGAGTGGATTACAGAAGGAGGGCAGCTTTGAGTTTCAACACAACACGGACACATCCATGAATCAACTCACAGGAGAATTCAAACACAATGACCACTGATCAACTGCCTGCTTTAAGAAATGATAGTTCAGATTAGAGGGTTTTCCTCCTGTGTTTTGCAGATCAAAGAGTCTGATGGAAGGATCAAATTAAAGATCCCCATCACCTTCTTTAGCCCACCTTTGACTCCAAAATACACAGGAGCATCTCCTGAAGAGATCTGACATCACTGAGGATGGTGGGAAACGGGTGAGCTGCAGACTGAGTTTATTTTAAATTCGAAAGCCATTCAGCTCAGGCTAAGATTTCATCTTCAGGGATGGAAATAAAGCTGCAGCAATCTAAAACGGTTAACTGCTGAAGATCTATACAGCCTTACCCTTAAAGGTCTGATGGGATTATCTGTTCAACCACTTTGAAATATCAAAGATATATAAGGCCTTGACGATATCTTAGCATGTGACTTTCCTCCCCACAAACAATCATTGCTTTAACAGAAGCTATTAATGTAATAATTAGAAAGTTAACAAGTGTCTCTACTTCCAAAAAAACTTCACACTCATGCAACATCAGCTCAACAAAGACAGTAATTAATCCTGTTGAATTAATTATTTAAATTAGGGATGCACGATATTGGGATTTTAACAATGAGCATCCGATATGCCGAGCATTTTAAAACTCATGTAGCCGATTATAACCCATATCGATACCAATGATGTTAAAGCTGGATAAAAATAAGTAGTCATTGAAAATAGCAGCAGTTCTGTTATCCATTTCTGACACTTTGAAAAATAATATACTCAAATATATTTTCATATGCTGATATCAAATTGATGTTTAAAAACGCCTAGATCGATCTATTTTACTTTTAAAAATCTCGTGGAATTTCATTGTTCTGTTACAAACTGTCGTGATATATTTGCAAAATTTTGTGAGATTTTGTTAGTAAAAATAGATTGATAATCGCGTCAATATATATCAACATATAAAAATATGGCAACATTTGGTGAATTTTCGGGGGATTTCGTAGCATAACGATGACATATAGCAATATTTCATTAGTAAAAAAGAGATTGATATGGTGTTTTTAAATGGCAATATATCAGCATATGAAGATATTGGGATATTTTAATGTATCAATATTTTTTTCCCTCGTCTTTAGAAGTTTTTAAGTCTGTAAAAAAGAAGTTTTTGAGGAAGAAGAAGAAGTAGTATTTTTATTCTATTTTTTTAGACTTTAGAAACTCAGAAGCTGATCAAATATCGGGTTAAATATCGTGGGGTGGCCGATGTCCGATATTCAGTTTTAAGGCCGATACCGTATAGGGGCCGATTATATCGAGGCATCCCTAATTTAGATAATTGTCAACTAAATCAGCTATTCGATTAATTGTTAACTGGAGTATAGAGACAGTAAAAATGCCTGACAGAGCAACCTGAAGTTACAGCAGTAATTTTACCAAAATGTAAAAAGAAGAATAATCACAAAAACTGTTATTATTCGATCTGCTCTATCCAGATGTGATTTTGGAAAAGTTTTTAATAATTTAATTTTAGTGATTTAATTTTGTAAAGATTATTCTTTAAAGAATCTTTGATTAATTTGACAACGGCCTGCCATACACTTCTTCATATAAACCTGCAACCTATATATGATCAGAGCAAAATAACTCTTTCTCAATCTTCCTCTCTTTGTATAACTGCAACTGTTTCTGTGTTTTTAAACACTGTTTTCCATTTTCTTTCAATTTAATTAAAATCTCTAGTTCCAGTGGGGTAAAATAGGCACTTCCTGTTGCCCTTTATTTTGTAGTGACTCATAAAATAGCTGAAAGTATATAAATGCCTTAGGATTACTGTTAAGTTATCATACAAGAAATTACAATGACTACACCCACAAACAAGTTTCATTTGTCATTAACTTTAGTTTGCTGAGAATTATAGACATTAAGTCTCCTTTCCTTGCTAATGTCCTATAATGAGCGGGTCGGCGTGGACTCCATCTTTTGGACCAATTGTCTTCTCATACGTCTGTCGTTAAATGAGGCAGCGCCCATGAACTCACTGACTGGTTAAAACGTGAAGATTTGCCATTATACTAACAAAGTATTTGAAGATAATAATTTAATATGTTGGTTCTTTGCTTTTTGTACATAACAAACCACTAATTGTTTAAAATTACTTACTTCAGAATTGTTTAAGTTATCCATAAGTACTGAACTTTGCTGAATCGAACCAAAACTACTGTAAATAAAAGTGTTTCAGCTGACGCCTTATGAGTGGCATAGCAGCACAGGCAGCACCTCAGGAGGAGTTAAACAGTGCTACTCTTTCCCAGGCTGTCGTTCTATTGGCTGGAAAAAGGTTGCTAGGCGACGATCCAACTGCAATCCTGAGAGAGCAAAAAAAAAATCCGCAAGCAGAGCCTACGGGTTTGCGTAAATTATGTATCTGAGACTCCGAGCAGAGCAGAGCGTTTGTGCGCCAAGAGAAGGAGGCAAGTGAGAGGAGAAAATATCTGTGCAAGAAGCATTAAATCTGAGAGAAGAAACTAAGAATTTAAGAGAGAGAAGAGAAAATATTTGAGAGAGAGCCGCATGTTTTGAGTGTGAGCATTATAAGTTTTGAGTGCAAGAAGATGAAATTCTTTTCTCAAATTGAAATAAATTATGTGCTCTTGCATTATGGCAGGATAATTCTCCCATACTTTAGTTTACTCTGCTTACTTGGCTGCAGGAGCTGGTGAATTAAAGCAATAATGAGCTAAATAACAGGTTTTTATCTTTAAATGATGACCTAAATTCAGACATAAAAATCACAAGTTGCATCACCAATTCTACAAATAATGCTGATATTGGGGAAAGTAAATCAGAAATCTACCAGACAATTGGTCACGGTGACTATTAGAATAAAGTTGGGATTTTCTTGTTAAAAGTTTTAGTACGACATAATAACCACACATCCCAAACAACTGAGCAATGAAGAATTTTCTTTGTGCATTGGAGAATTTCACTACAGATCACGTCTCAGATTATTCTACTGCTGTTGGGAGGATCAGTGGTGTGAAAGAGATTAAGTGGAGCAGACTGATGGACGATTACTCTACCTGGGAAGCCCCATTTGGATCTGACTGATCTTGAATTCTATACGCTTGTATGCATCATAGGGTTTGGCAGGGTAGATCTAGTTTGATCTACTTCCTCTGAAAATATGAACTGTGATTTAAAATTGTTGACCAAGCTTTATTGTATCTACAAACCTCTCAGGGGCTTATCATCCGCAGACAGCAGCTTAACTACTCAGTTCCTTCTTTCTAGAAGGAAGAGAAGCAGAGGATAAAAAGCTTTAGAAAGGAATCAGGCATTTTCTTAGCCAAAGATAGACAAATCTATAAATATTAAGATTACATTAACATATCTCTTCTAAGATAATCATCTTTGTTCTTCCCAGCTAAACATTTGTGTTTCAAATTTGGTCACCGAGTCAAATAGAAAGTGTTAATATGTTGAATTTTATCTTAGGCAACATACTGGTCAGCTTTAACTAATAAATAAAATAAACACACTGTACTGTTTTGATTTCAGGTATCAAATTTTAATTCTTTAAACTAAAATACACATCATATTTACAAAAGAAAACAGTGTTCACTGTCCCAGAACAGTAGAGCACTAAAGAGGAAACCATCACATCTGCTGTTAAGGTTTATTATCATTTTGTCTTAGAATAGAATAGAATAGAATAGAATAGAATAGAATACAGAATAACTTTATTTTCCCACACAGTGGGGAAATTGTGGTGTTTACATTAGCAAAGGTTATAGTAGAAGTGGGCATTCAATGTGCGACTTAGAAAAGTGTATAAAAATAACAGATAGAAAAATAAAACAAATAGAATAGTGTTCTGGAAAGTGTTTTACAATATAATACTCTGTATCTGGAGAATAAAAACTCGATAACAGCTTTGGACATTTTTACAGTAATGGATCAATCATCATCTACTAACTGAATATTTGTATTCCTTAAACTCTCTTAATTACATCTATAAATATACTTGTAACTAAGCAGAGATGGCAAAAGTACTCACTTTCCGTACTTGAGTAAAAGTACAGATACTTGTGTTAAAAAATACTCTGGTAAAAGTGGAAGTACTGATTAAACTTCTTTACTACTCAAGTAAAGTAACAAAGTACAGGCTTATAAATTTACTTAAAGTATAAAAGTAAAAGTAGAAAACCACTTTTTTCATGCCGCTGCCTACATTTTAAAATGGATGTTCGCCAATAGGGACTAGATCTCCGTTGTGTTCATTTTCAATCATCTCGCCGTCCATGCTACTATGCTAACGCCACCGCCACCAGCTGCAAATGATTTGCCGTTGAATGAATACCGCCAATCTGTCGATTCATCTTGTAGTGGTAAAGGCCAAATGCAACGTAGATTCCCCATCCAATTAGATTGAATTTGGTATTGATGACGGTGAAAATAATAACGTAACTCCATTGAAATGATTCAAAACTAAAGTAACGAGACCAATTTTTAAAAATGTAAGGAGTAGAAAGTACAGATATTTGTGTAAAAATGTAAGGAGTAGAAGTAAAAAGTCGCCATAAAATAAGTAGTAAAGTAAAGTAAAATATCAGAAAATCTACTTGAGTACAATAATAATAGTAATTGTACTTCGCTACTTCCCCATCTAAAAAAGAAATTTACCCCTGCATTTAATCCATCCCCTTGGGGAGCCGTGGGCTGCCATAGTGTGGCGCACGGGGAGCAGTGTAGCCAGAATGGAGGCTGTAGGGACTGAACCTGTTACTTGAAACCCTCCTCAGAACACAAGCGCACTGCTCTTACCCAGTAGGTCAACACTCCCATCAGTGGCGGGCTGGTGAAAAAATATTTTTGGTGGGGCTGATATAGCCTAGTGTATGTCTCCAACTAAACCAGAATAAGAATTCCTGGACAATAAATACAATTTAACAGTAATTATTTAATTTACTATATAATAACAGTAACAGTGATGATTTTGGTCACAATAACCATGACATGAAATTTTCATTTCCCACAACAGGGATGTTCTTCTGGCAAACGGGTAGATAAATAAGGATCTCACCAAATTTGGTGGAAGCTGCGCATCTCGCCGCTACGCTCTCTCGCCATCGCCTCTAATTGTCTGCACCTCGGCGCATTGGGCACAGAAGCCTGTTAAAGGGCAGTATTTTCAGAGCCCCAAGACCATAACATTCTGACACGCTGATTGGCCATTAAATTATTAAATTGACCTAGCAATAGTACATGATTGGCAATATTATTCTCTGCACATGTGGGGCAGTCTGATCAGCGCCCCAGCAACTAAGACGGTAGGAGTCTGTCTGTGGAAATCCACAAATGAATGACAGTAGGTTGGGAAATGTAGTTTATATAATTTGTTTTGCTTATAGGTACACACTCTAGAGAGTAAAACTGACATTTATAAGTTAATTTGTAAAAATATATTTTAGGTTTCTCTCTTCTTATCAGGGAGGGTGGTGCCCCAGCGCCACCTATGGGCCGGCCCCCACTCACTCCCATACATTACCAAGGGTAATTTCAACATCTATGTGCTGCATTCTACTTCCTCTTGGGATATTATGCAGTTTAAGTGCAGATTATCACACGGAGAATTAGGAAGAAATTTGAAAAGCAGCAAAAAAGCAACAGAGTTAAAGTATTAAAAAGAGAGAAATCAGAAAAAAAAAGAAAATGCAATAAAAGGAAAGCCGTAACAAAGGAGCAAGGGAACAAATGACAGAAACACTCCCAGCATGTCTCTATCACAGTACAAAGAGTGGCCGGCCCCTCAGAGATTCTCCTTTCAGTGAAGCAAGTCGCAGCAGGACGGACGTATCAGAAACTCAACTAGTTCTGGACACAGCAGACTGGATGAACAACTGCATCTCAGGAGTTTGTTGGAAAACCTCCCTTTGTTTAAATGAACGGCTACAACTTCCAAAACACACAATTTAACAGAGAAAATAACTTAATTAGGGTGACCAAAGTCGTATTTCTCCCAGGACATGTCCGTATTTCACGTCCCTGTCCCGGGCGTCCCCGGTTTTTTATAGAAAGTGAGGAAATGTCCTGATTTTTAAATGACCTTCATTGGACCATTATATTTACAGGCACTAAGCGGCACTTGCGCTACGCGTGTTGCGTGTGACGTAATCCCTGAAAGCTGCGCCAACAACATGCAAAAGTGCAAATGTATGTTTACCCACGTAATTTAAAAAAGAGTTTCCCCTCTTTCAGACCGGGTCGAGAACAAATGGGAGGCTTCCTTGTGCAAAGTGTGCATAGCAGGCACATATGTCTTGGTGTCCAATGGAGGTGCAAGGGATCTGAAAAGCCACCTGGACACCGAAAAGTAAAGATAGTCTATTGATATGTTTTTTCGCTTTTTGGTACATTTTGAGTTATTTTTGCTACTACACAAGAGGTATTTTTTGTTAATTAGCTCATTTGGTAATTAATTTTTTCCAATAGCCTACAGAACAGACATTATTTCCTTCATTACTGAGGCTGAGTATCATCTGTTATTGGAAGTTGAGAGTTATTGTTAACTTTTATTGTTAAGTGAGGGATGTTTAGATGACATTATTTCTTTCATTGTGCTATTCATTCATTACAGGAATGCGTTAAGCATTTTTAATAAATACATTTTGAATAAAATTATCATTTGTTATTCGAGTTATTGCTGTTGACTTTTACTGAAAAGCATTTTTAATAAATCAACTGTAAATATCATGTGTATTGTAGGATTACGTAGGCCTGTGTTAAGGGGGTGCAAGTCACAGACATCTCTATGCATGGGAACAGACCCCCCCCCCAAGCTCCAAGGTGTCTTGGTTTTCCCAAATGAAAATATGGTCACCCTAACTTAATACGTAATGAAAAAGGTTATATGCTCACTTCAAATCTCAGGCGTGCTTTCTGTGCTGCTTCTGACTGTATTCCCCTTCTGATTGCCTTTGTCATAATTACAAACTTTCCTGAACTGCATTTGAAAGCATCACATTAAAATGGACCACAGTGCAATGTCTCATTTCAGCATTTTCTCACCCCTCATCTCCATCTATGTCACAATGGATAAACTGCTTTATGTATTACTCTTACTGAGGCAGGCGATCAGACCTTCAGTGTATTGAAACAATCCTAATAAACTTATTTCCATCTAATTCTTGTATAAATTTCCAGCTAATTTTCAAAATGGAATTAGATCTGTTTAAATCCAGTGGAGCGAATTAACCAGGCGATGCACAGTGTAATGTCATCATACTCTAAAGTTATGCTTTGCTCTAACAAACAGGGAGTAGATGTAGCAAGCTAGCAAGAACCAAACATTAGTAATGAACAGGTTTAAATGAATGAGTTGCAATTAGGCAAGAGATACTTGCTCTATTATGTCAGCCTACATTAGTGATGGCATGTGGTATCTGCGGGCGTCGGGAGAGATGTGCGATTCTCATGCTCATTACTGATGGTGGCAGTGGAGGGTTATAGCTGATCAGTCATGTGAAGTAAATTTTGCCATATTTTTAAAGGGACACTATGTAACATTTTTCAGTTAATTAATGTGTTCCATAACGCTTTGGATGATTAAAAATGAGTCATTTGAGGTTGAACAAAGGTATTCTCGGCCGCCCTGGTGGTCTGTGGGAGAAATACTGCACTTGCAACTGCAGGAGCACCGACCCGCGCCCACAGGCTCAGAAGTCTCGGAGAGTCGGTCTTGCTTACGGCGAGAACTGCTACACCCCCAGTTAAAAGCATTCCCGCGCACAGCACAGTGGCGATCTGTGCAGTTATGCTACGTTCATGCAGCAAAAGCAGCAAAATCGGTCCGCTGCTTCATTTTTGCTGCTGGTACCAGTTAGTTCTGACGCGCGGCTGAAGCAGCTACGCGGTGCAAAAGTGTGTCTGACGGGCGTTGGGCGGAGCTTCACTATCCTTTCTCTGCCTTGCAGCCATATTTGTGGGATCAGTGGGAATAAAGTAGTTATATGTGTTAAGTGAGAAAATACACCTGAAAACGTAATCAGTGCCGTCAGTTCATTCAGATTATTATCCTGCCTTCAATATTTTTTCTGTCGGAGCCGCTCAGACCCCCACATACCAGGGATGCGCCGACAGTATGGATCCCTTCATCAGCAGCGGTTCACCGCGGCAGCTGGTAGGTGTTTTTCATCTAAATAATCCAAACTGCATATTCTGCCGGCAGATTTCTGCATTTTAAGTTAATTTAGGCGTCAATAAACTGTTTAAGAGCAGTGATCATCAGCGCTGTGTCTCTCTCCCTGCGTTAAACGCACCCGACGCGCTGCTGCAGCCGCTCAGACGTGCTGCGCCTGCAGCTCAAAACGCGCGCGTCAACCATTGACTTTGCATGTAAACTCGCTGCTTCTGTCGCGCCAGCTACATCCAGTGTGAACGCAGCGTTAGTCATTCGCTGCTAAGCTCAAAACAACCGCGCCTGGCTTGACGGAGAAACCAGGAGAACAGCTGAGCATATTTACGACAGTGCACTTTTACTTTCGCCCTCTGGAGGGAGCCTCACTGGAAAATCAACACCGGTTGCATAGTGTACCTTTAAAGGAAATGTAAAAAATGTCCCTAGTTTATACTTTTACTCTTTCTTAACAGAGTGAAAAAAAACATTGTAAGTTAGAGTAGAAACTAGGGATGAACGATATAACCGGGCCCCTATCGGTATCGGCCTGTATCGGCCTTAAAACTGAATATCGGACATCGGCCACCCCACCGATATTTAACCCGATATTTGATCAGCTTCTGAGTTTCTAAAGTCTAAAAAAAAAATAAAAAAATACTTCTTCTTCTTTCTCAAAAACTTCTTTTTACAGACTTAAAAACTTCTAAAGACGAGGGAAAAAATATTGATACATTAAAATATCACAATATCTTCATATGCTGATATATTGCCATTTAAAAACACCATATCAATCTCTTTTACCAATGAAATATTACTATATGTCATCGTTATGCTACGAAATCCCCCAAAAATTCACGGAATTTTTTCATATTTTTATATGTTTATATTGACACGGTATCGATCTACTTTACTAACAAAATCTTACAAAAATTTGCAAAATATCACGAGAGTTTGTAAGAGAACGATGAAATTTCACGTGATTTTGAAAGTAAAATAGTTTTAAAATCAATTTGATATCAGCATATGAAAATATATTTGTGTATATTATTTTTCAAAGTGTCAGAAATGGATAACAAAACTGCTATTTTCAATGACTACTTATTTTTGTCCAGCTTTAACATCGGTATCGATATCGATTATCGGCTACATGAGTTTTAAAATATCGGCATATCGGCCAAAATCCCAATATTGTGCATCCCTAGTAGAAACTTCTTTTGCAAACTTTAGCAAGTTAATTTCAATTTTGCTGTTTCAACTAAGCTCTTCTATTGTGATAAGTTAAGTTGTGCATTAAAAATGTGATATCAGTCTCTGCCACAAAAATTAGCCTGTTTCACTTTTTAAAGTCACAACATGGAATTTCCTACAGAAACTGCCCAGATATTGTAGCCTGACGTAGTCCGACTCAATTCTAGTCAGAATATGAGTCTGATACTGCTCCATAGAGCTGTGATTATGGGGCGTGTTTTGAACGAACCAGGAAAAAAAATGCCTCTGCACTCAATTGGATAGATCTACAACCAATAAGAGCAACGGAGTGCGTGACGTATGTTAAGCGAGGCATAGTTGTTGTCCACAAAAATCAAAGCGTGCAGTTTCGCGTTTCTCTGTTCCTCTTTTAAAATTAATTTGCTGTTGATATCTTCTAGAACAGACCTAATAGCAGAATCTACTCACCCAAACTCTCCAGCGGCAGCCATTATTGTTGTCACCCAAGCGCGCTTTGGTCACGTGGTTGATTACGTTACTGTTGATCATCTGTCCATCATCGTATAAAGTCCGCCCTGACAATTTGATTGGATCGCCTGACAGTGGGCTTTAATACTCGCGCTACTATGGAGCAGAGCCAGACCGAACTTCCCCGAACTCAAACCTTGTGGGCGGGACTAAGTTCGGACTGGCACCCAGGCTACAGATATTGTATTAGAAACCCCAAATACCTTTCCTAACATTCCTAATATTGATCCGTTTCATGTTTCAGTAAATCTTTAAATATTGAAAGTAACACGCCTACTTCAATTTTCTATTCTATCTATAATTTAACTTTACATCACATTTCACTCTACCTGTGTACCCTTGTGTTTCAGATATGTACATAGATATTACTTTGCAATTTTTGCTTTTATAGTCCCAGATTTTGCATTCTTTTCTTTGTTTTCCTCTAAAGCACTTCTCTTGCCAAAAATACATGAGCCATAATTGCTTTTAAATTTTACTTAAAAAATAAAATCAGTTAGATGGAGAGTTAGACCATGGAGCTAGAGAATCAAAACTTGCTTCAAATTGTTTTGTTCTAAAGCTGATTAAAGAAAAAAAAAAGCATCATGCCTTGAATGACTCTAATTTAGGCAAAGGTTTAAAATATCTATGTATATTAAGAAAAAAAAAGCACCAAACAGGTTTTTAATCGCCTGCAATTTGTAAACACGATTCAGTGAGAATCTAAAATGGATTCCTTTTAAAAGTAGGTACTTTTTTCCAAACCCAGTGTATACAAGCGCCTGTTTGTTTGTTAAATTAGTGCTAATTGTCTACACATCATGCCAAAGTCATTAGAAACACTTTAAGATGACACCAACTGAAGCAAAAATCAAAGCAGCTTCTATAAGCAGTGTGTGGTTGTGGGTGTGTAGGGGGTTTGTATTGAATCTTACTTTCTTTCTGAAATTCCCAGATGAAGTTTCTCCTCTGGCAGAGAGGCACATAAATAGGCAAATGGACTCACTCATGCACACAACATGAAAAAGATTCACCCCCATGCAGGCAGGTCAGAGGTTGAAATAGATCTTCCTTACCTAGAAAACACAAAGAAAGATCATATGTAAGTAGAAAAGTAAACATTGGTACAACAGACCTATAAACAAAGTAAAAGAAAATACACTTTCCAAACTTTTTCCAATTATAACATTCTGGGAACAGGTCTTTAAAAACAGATCAATAAGTACAATCACCTCACGACTAATAAAAGAAGCTGAAAGGAAGCGTTATCCTAAGTTGGAGTGCAATATGTCTAGGTAAGAGTGTTGAGAGCAAAGTAGAACCTTTTCACAATATTTACAAGATGTCAGACACAAATAAAAATAAAACACACACACATAAATCACCTTTTGTTAAATCCACTTCACCATTTCACAGTTACAGTACTCTCAACTTGTATAGTTTTCTTTATAAAAAAAAAAACAAATACAAAGATTACTTTGTTTTTATCAAAACCCGTTTTGAAACATGTTTTAATAGTAATTTATTTCAATTGATTATGTGCCAACAATTTATCCTTGTCCCATAAAAAAAAAAAAAAATGTGTTTAACTGCATGACCTTTCCTATTTGGTGTCAACGCGAGGGTTGAGGTTGGTTGAGGCCCAAATGTAGAGAGGGAGGCAGATAAGTTCTTGCATGTCTGATAAAATGAAGGGTTTTAATAAAACAAAAATCCATATAAAAAACTAAAAAACCAACAAAAAGAAAAAAAAAAAAAAAACAGGGGAAAACACACACAAGGAGCCAAGCAATAACAAGCACTGAAGAACTGTGCAAAGGGAGAGTATATATAAGAGACAGAACAAAGACTGGGGTAATCAGCTGATATGGAGCAGGTGTGGATAGAAGTGACTAGAAAGGAGCTAGGGGAAAGGAGACAGGCAATAGAAAGTAACTCAAGACTGCTTAAATATAACAGACAGGAAAATAAACCAAAGATGAACAAAACAATATGACTTAGATAACTCAAAACTCAAAGTCCAAACGAGGAAAACCTTAACAGAAATAATGAACTAAAAGGTACACATGACATCATGTATCAACTGACGTGAATCCCCCTCATCTGAAGTGATCAAGGCCCAGGGAATAAGAGAAAGAAGGGGCCCGATATCTTCTTCTTTGTTAGATTGGCCGGATTACAAACTTTATAATTTTTTGTTTTTTTCCTACTTGCTTTGATTCTGTTTTATTTTCCTGCTATATTTTAATCATGTGAAAACACTTTGCATTGTCTTTAGTACTGAATTTAAGCTATACAAATAAATTTGCCTTACCCCTTGCCATACCGCCACCTATAGAGGTCCTGCAGATTACCGGTTGCCTGCGGGTCCCGTTAGTCCACTCTTCACCAGCTAAAAAGGCTCTTTTTGCGGTGAAATACATAAATAAAATATAGCTCATAAAACTCACTGGGGCTTATTTACTGCTTGGTAGGGTAATTGGTGATTTTTTTATCGTTTCTGTTGTTATGGACATCAGAAATGTGCCAATTAATGGGTCCTGTTGTTGCCAGCAAAAGCTACCCGGCAGTGTAGGCTTCAAAGGCCACAGTCAGTGCGCCGTCTGCTGCAGTGTTAATGAAGCTGTTGTTCTGCAAGCGCCTTGGCGTACTATAACCTGTACTTGATGTGTTAACTTGGCGTTGGGTTGCGGGTTAAATATCAGCGGGTGAATTAGGGTTGGTTGAATTGAAGATATCCAGCGGGTGACTGGCCCGGGTGATTACCGGTGATCATCCCGCAGGTTCGGGCAGGTCGCGGGTTGGTAAAATACGACCCGTGCAGGGCTCTGCGCACCTACAGCAGCACATGAGTGTGGCAAACCGATTTCCACCACCTGCACTATTCTATTTTTATTTTTGTGTGTTGTAAAGGGGCTGACATATCAGCTTTAGCTCTTATGGGGTGGCTGTGACTTCAACACATTGCACCTGCCAACATGCCGGGTAGACCTGCAAACACAAAGAAGGTGTCTCACCAGGGGAGAGCCCCTAGACCGTACCAACTGAGCATTTCTGTTTTAAAAGCTTTTTATTAAACTCTTTGACTGTCAGCTTCCCCAGCCTTGCCTAAATGACTAAACAGGTGTATATAGGTTTCTGGTTTGTACAGCAAGGCACATTCCAATATTTCATAACCTGATATTTGCTGTCATTCTGCTTAACTTCTCTGACCATCAAACACACACACATATACAAACACCTACACCTAATGCTCCCCCACAACACCAGACTCTGTGATTATTAAATACACACACATAGTTAACGCACACCATTTATTTTCTTTAGTAAATTGAGTTACGGTAATAAAGGAAGTTTTCATCTATAGTGATTTTTTTTATACATGTCTTTATAGATCCTCCAACAAATAAAGGTTAGGGACAATTAATGAATTAATGAATAACAGGTTTCTACTGTGATTCATCCTGCATTTGCTGCACTAGCTGTCTACATAAGGGCAACAATGTTCTGATTTTATGAATGTAAGTATGCTCAAGTGAAGTTGTTGGTTAAAATACAAGTAAAACAGTAAAAAAATCGATTGTATCTGTATTTCAATGTATCGGCGAGCCCCTACTGGTCTTAGATGTGTTCACAATGCAAGGAATTGTGTTACTCATTGTTCAAGGAGCCTCCCTCCTGGTAGCTCCTGTTCTTTTTGTTGTGTCTGAGAAACTGATTTACTGCTTCACAGACTTCCACACTGAGAAAATGGAGTGAGGGAAATCAATTCC
This sequence comes from Cyprinodon brontotheroides, assembly GCA_018398635.1. Taxonomy (NCBI): domain Eukaryota; kingdom Metazoa; phylum Chordata; class Actinopteri; order Cyprinodontiformes; family Cyprinodontidae; genus Cyprinodon; species Cyprinodon brontotheroides. The sequence goes on from JAGKQL010000025.1 coordinate 5,089,430, forward strand.
TAATTTGACCCGGTGAGGTCAACAAATTGATCTAGTCTCCCTTCTTCACCTGTTTTCACCAGACGGGATACAAGATCGGTTTGCCTTTTTCTTTGACCACCCAGAAAAAAACTAAAGCCATCTGTGTGATTATTGCCTGTTTCATGGCACATACTGCATCTGGGCTTATATAAAACATGTGAGGGGGATTTCAGTGCATACAAATATAAGACGGATGTATAGAGTGTGTGGAAAACAGGTTTTGAATAAATCCCCAACATATTTTCATTTCGCTTATTCCTCCAGATTTCAACAGCTTAACTCAAAATACATTAAAGTAAGTCATGTGAAGACTTCTTGTCTCTTTAGAAAATGGTTTCCATCATCAGTGAAGCTGCTGTTGATAGAGCTTATTCAGCACAACCTTGGATGCATTCATAAAAAAACAATTTCTCTGCCTCTTCAGTTTTGAACCCACGCTCCAGGAGCTGAATACGTAAACCACATTTTCTTCTATTCAAAGTCAAATTTGTCTTTTACATACTGATTACATTCATTTTAATGTGTCCATTCGAACTGAGTCATCTTTAAATTGAGCTTATTGAATGAAACATTACACACATTAGGGAAAATCAATAAAATCTGGAAGTAAGCGGCCATGCATCATGTACAATAATCTTTGATTAAACCAATACTGATTGGTTTGATTGGAGCTCTAAAAATGTGTTAAATATATTAAAATGCCTGCTAAAATATTAACTTGTATTTGTTACATTTAATTTAAAATGTAAATTAAAAAATCTAGTGTCTACACTTTTACAATATTTAAAATACAATAGTCTATTTAAGAATAAATACACTAACTTTGAGGAAATATTACTATACAAATTTGGAGTAAAAGAGGAAACATTTCAGTGAATATAGAATCATTTGGTGGAAAATTTTCTTTAAAATATTTTTTGACTTCTTTACTGAGCTAATTCTAAATATATATAAGATGTTGGACAACAAATATGCATATTTTACTTGCATTTAAAAAGACAAAAGTGGCAAATCTGAGCCGAAGAAAATGCAGCAGCTATCAATGTTGATAAAAGCATTTATAAAAAGGCTAATATTTTCCAGAACAGCCTTACATTCAGATCTGTTCCATGTCTCTTTGTGGCTTACAGAGGGAATTTACATTCCCTATGCAACACTGTTCATTGTTATAACAACTCCTGAGGTCTTGTTGACAGTTTGAGTACAAGCTTACTTGCCTTTTCTCACCTGCTCCCTGCTTTTTGTTTGGTAGTTTATTTTTCTAGCATTATTACATGCATTTAAACATACATTCTCTATTTATGTACACCATATAAAATTTATCTAAACTATCTAAGATATCATATGTTAGAAACTTTCATATGTATGCATTAATTAAAAATCAATAATGTAATATTTTAGAACCCTTATATCTCCCTCTCTCTGTTGGAAACTTTGAGCGAGAATCGAGTATGATATGTCAAGTATGATATGATACTGGTATGTTTCCAGTGATTATTTAAGGGATAATATGAGATACCCCAGGTTGGTTCTTCGATATAAATATATGCATTTCTTTCAAGAGCCTTAAGCTCTAATCTTCTTTTGTCTGCTACTTTTATTGTGTTAAGTCTGCAAAGCTTTGGAACTCAGATCCACTTAAGTATACAGAAATCTAATTACACACAATTCATTCTGAAATGAAAGAAAAAAAACAAAGTGGTCACAGAAATAGCTTGGATGTGACAAACAACTACAGGTGCTTGGTTCCAGGTACTCAAGAGAGGTTCACTTCCATACAGAAAGCACATATTCTTATCCTCAGGTAACACAAGGTACATGTCAGATTAAATAAACTACTTCAGCGATATTTTCAAGGTGTTACTTTTATTGTATGTCTCGTACACCATGTCCTGGTAAACGTGACAACACATCTCGTTACAGGTGATGAAGCAGACTGAAAATGTTTATCATTATCTCCCTTCTATCTCCTCTTTCTTTCATCTTTTCTCTTTTTTTCTGTTTTTCCTCTTCTGTTCTATTTACATTGCAGTGTCCATATAATCTGTAAAACTCCCTGCATGAATTATAATAATAAAACAGATTTATGCATGAAACAAAGCTGAACACTATGGCGTGCCCGTGCTGCTCCACTTATGAAAGTAAAATCTGTTGGGCTCTTCTTGGCATCAAGACAATAGGTATTTCTTATTGCCACATTGCCAGATGGACACTGTATAAAAAAAGAAAAGAAAAGAAATAAACATTTTATAAAACTTGCTTATGAAAGTTAGACATTGGTTTTTAACCATTCTTCAACAGGATGCTTTAAAAAATAAACTCGTGAAAATGCCTGGACAAAAATGATGGTACCTGTGATGGCCAAATCCATGGCCACACTCTGAAGTTGACAAAAGATGGGGGGCCAGGGCTCAGCAAATTTGGATGCTGATTGGACTGCACCACTGGTCCTTGCTGGGAGTAGAATGTGTAGTTTCTTTCTTTAGATGAGTTTTGCATTTAGGTGAATATTGGTATTTGGACTTTAATGGTTTGATTTTCATTTTGTGAGTCTTTAGTTTAGTCAAACTTAGCTGTACTGTTATTTGTTTTGTTTGTAATTGTATTCTGTTTAGTTACCCCTATTGTGTCTAAATTGGTCTGATCAGCCAGTATATATACCCCTGTCTGTCATTTCTTTGTAGGTCAGTTATGTTTGTTTGTACAGCCAGTTTGTTTACATTTTTGCCTGAGTTCAGTTTTTGTTTCTTTCGACCTCTTTTATGAGCTCAGTTTATCTTTTGTCATCTGGTTTTGGTAACCATTCTAAAAACCCTATGCTTTTCTAATTAATATCCTGTGAAAATTCCTGTTTCTCCTCCTCCATCACAGTACCTTTAGTTTAATATTTTGTTGTACAACTTTTTGAGGCAATCACTGCTATCAAATGATTCCCTGAGCTATCACTAAGTCTTCTACTATTCTCAGAATTTTGCATCACTCCTTATGAGCAATCTGCTCCAGTAGTCCCAAGTTTGAAGGATTCCTTTTCCAGAACGCAGGTTTCAGCTCCTTCCAAAGATGCTCAATAGGATTTAGGTCAGGGCTGAAGGACACTTCAGAATAGTCAAATGTTTTCCTCTTAGCTATTCTTGGGTGTTTTTAGTTCTGTTTTTTGGGTCATTATCCTGTTGCAGACCTAAGACCCATAGTTATATCTGACAAATGAAAATTAGTAGATAAACCAAAAAAA
>JAGKQL010000025.1:5097682-5158617 GCA_018398635.1 Cyprinodon brontotheroides
TATAAATGTTTAGGATGAATAAAATGAAGATGAGTATAACAACAAAAACTATTTATAATACCTAACTTTCCTCTGGATGTAGAATCTAACTCATATGTGTGCTTAGGAGACTATTTCAGCCAATTTTAAGTTGTATTTGTCATAAATAAACTGAAAAGATTAGCAGCTTATTATTAAGTTGTTACAATAATTTCACTTTTGAACAAATCCTTTGTGGACAATATAAGACAATGTTACAAGTATACCTAAAAAATATTTTCATTAATGTTTTTAAAAGTTGCATTTGAAAATTATCATTGGTGTTAAATCAAAAGTTCTCATAAGCGCTAGAAATCTGTGTGGATGTTTCCACTGATATTTTTGACCATTGATTTTTTTGGGATGAGATTCAGGCCTATTTCCCTTCACCCTTTGATCATCACCATAACATTAATATACCTTCCATTCACAATAAAGACAGTGGTAAAGTTACTTAAATTCTAAGGCCATGCTAAGAACAAGACATAAAGGTTATCTTGAAAAAAATGGTTTGGAATAAAACTGAGTCCGTAGCACCACTGAAAATGCTTTAGTATGTATGCCAGGCACATAGGTGGCAAGAAAAATACCTCCACAGCAAATTAAAACACTGGTCATGTGCAAACAACATCGAGCGACATTCTTTTTATTGTCCACACTGCCTGGGGCTATTCCACTTTACTCACATTTCCCAATTTCTACTCACATTTCAAAATTTTCTGCATTCACATGGCTCAAAAGTTGTATTTCATATCACAAACCATTAAAAGCTATTGAATCACTCTTGACTGTGCCCTTGCATAGGGAAAACATAAAAATCACTGGCTCTACTCACTACATTCATATTCAATGAGAACACACCTTAAAACGAAATCTTAATCTAATTAAGTTCCAGTTTATTGCAGACACTTGGTTACCTTCCAGGGAAGAATTGGTAACTGGTTATGTGAGGGATGCAGTGCTAAAGGTAAACCCTGGTACGGTCCAAAACTAAATTTTTGTGCCACAGTTTTATTAGATGTTTTGTGCAGAATAAGAAAAAGACATGGAGATGGCAAGCTTGGGCAGAGTTGAAAGACAAACGTTTGAAGATACAGCAGCCTTTTTCAAATCTCCAGTGTGGGATTACTTCAGCTTTAGGATCAAGTGCAACGACAAATGAGTGAAAACAATCAACAGATTGTTCACAGTCTGTAAACTTTGCTTGGCAAATGTATCTTACTCCAACTGAAACATCAGAAATGTGTTAAAGCCTATCCAGACAATGTGTGTGTGTGTGTGTGTGTGTGTGGTCTTGTTTTACCTACAATGTGAGGGAAGTATTTTGAAAAATATCCTACATGCGAGGACTTACAGGTACATATGGGGACATTCAACTGGTCCCTATATGGTAAAGTTCTGTTCTTTGAGTTGGGGTTAGGTTTAGGACTAGGGTGTAAATTCACTTTAGGTTAGGATTAGGTACAACTTAGTAATAGTTAAGGTTAGGGTAAGGGTCTGGGTTAGGCCATATAAAATGAATGTCAAAAGTCAATGCAATGTCTCCATATGTCATGAAAACAAAGCTGTGTGTGTGTGTAGAGAGAGGGTGTGTGTGTGTGTCACAGTGAAGAGGAAGGAGGGAGCAAATGAGGGGGTGATATGGGGCAGTGGGAGACAGAGAGATGCTGAAGCTATGGAATTGATGCCACAAAAAGGCAGTGCAGCAGCACAGAATGAAAACACTGAGGTAATTTTTAAAAAGGTAAAAGTGAAATCCCATGATTCATGAGTGTAGATTGGCCTATAGTGTAGGGTTCAATCAACCCTGCACAGGCAACAGTTCTATTGCATCCTTAGTTTACTCCATTTTAATGTGATTTAGAGATACAGTAGTTAGGACATACTTGTAGGGCATTGCTTATTATTAAAACATAACACTTAAAGCTTTTTCATAACAGATAACTTCATATATATTAATATGTATCTTTTTTTTTTTATCTAAATCCACCGTTTCACTGAATTACAGGGTCTGACCAGGATATGACACTTCTTTTTAGATCTTAATGTCCATAAATCATGACAGAAAGAATATTTTAGTACAAATATTGATGTTTAAAAAGGAAATGTAGGAGACCAGCCAAGAACCAGCCAAGGAAAGTGGGGACATGTTGAATGGCTACTACTCTAAGTATCCTAAAGATTCTCCTCTGCATTTATCTATTCACTCCAAGAAAATAATCAAACTAGAAATGAATCTATCTTCGTCACCATCAGCTGATGGTGATTTTTTTTTGTATTGATCAAATAATCACCAACGATTAAGTAGAATTAAACTATTTACAATGCAAATGTATAGTAATAACATTTTCATGGCTAAAAACTACTGTAGCAAGAAGATTATACATCATATTTTTCACACAGCAAAGGGAGTCAAAACTATTGTAACCTTTTCTGCAAATGGTTGAAAGCTTTACTTTTTAAAGAAGGCAAAATCCAGCATGACTGAGCACGAACAGGAATATAAGAACTTAATTACGCAACACACTGGCTCATAATTAGTGGGTAGCTACATCAGTCAAAAGGCACCAGTGCATGCATGTGTCTAAAATAAAAACTGTCTTGGAACCAAAAGGTCAAAGTGAATTTTCAAGTCAGTAGAAGACAAAAGGAAAACTTTTTCTTTGAACTCATGTATCTTTCTAAATCATTGCAGCAGCTTTGATCTCAAATCGTAGCTGCTCTTAATTAAGATAAGCCACCAATACAACTATAGATAATGGAACATGCAGAAAATCAGGGGATGATCTAAATCCTTCTTGATATATCTAAAAACTGGTTTGACAACAGAGCTTTAAACTGGGCTTGGTTGTATTTTGTCTTAAAAACCTTAACATAATTCAAAAAGAAAGGGTGACTCTGTTAAATTCAAAGAGCATTCAACTAATAGTGCCCTTTATCCAGCAAGCAAAACACAAAGCAAGTGAGCTTAAAACAGGACTTTCTGGGCAATGTAAAGACTAAATATATTGTGTTTTTGGTTATGTCTTTGGTATAGTTAAGAAAATTGATTTTCTTTAGTGGTTTATGTTTTAATAGACACGAGTCAAATGATAAATGAGCATCTACTTTAATTTGTGCATTCCTAATTATGACTAAACCTGTTGGGATCTGGAGGTCTGTCCACTTTCTCCACCAGAGGGCGTACTAGATCTCCTGGAGCCGGAGCTGATTGCACCACCTGTCTGCTCATCAGGAGATCAGTATTTAAGGAGGCAGAGGACGTCTCTCCAGTGCCAGAGTGTTTGCCAGTTACAGTTAGCAAGCCTGAGCCAACCTGCCTGTCTGAATCTCTGACTCCCTGAAAACCTGAACCTGATCTGTTTTCTCCTTTCTGCTTCCCAGATTGAACCTGCCTGAAACCAGAAACCCTGAAGAGTTTCTCTGTTGGAAATCAGCCTGTCTGATCTCTGCAGAACCCTGGAGAATTATTCCTGTCAAAGACCTGCCTGCCCGCTCTCTGAAGAATCTGGAAGGGAAACTCAAATGTGTGATCTGCAAACACTCAAACCAAGCTCTGCCTCCGCCAAGCCCTCAGCCTGCCAACAGCCTCTGGACCCTCTAGGTTCCCCCCCTCTGCTGCTCAACTCAAACTCTTGAACAGGTACTGTCCTGCTCACTCACATCCTGCAAATTACCTGGACATCCACTAACTCCTTTGTCCCCCTCTGCAGTGAACCCACTCGTGACCAGTCCTGGATTTGATTAACCCCTGGATCTGTTTATTCTTTGTGCAGAATAATTTCAATAAACCTTTGAACTTTTCTTCAGCCTCAGTGTGTTCTGCATGTGGGTTAGGAACCTTAAGCCAAACATGACAAAACCACAGAAGAAGAGCAGAACGTTTAAGAACAGGCTGGCTGAGAATGTCTATTGTAGTAATAACAATTAATAAAGACTAAATTAATTGATTTTAAACCACTGGATAAAATGCTGGAAAAAAAGATGAATAAATAACTGCCTAGCCAGACGCAGTGCTGAAAGTGGTGCAGTACTATTTTGGTAAAAAGCACTGCTTAGTTACTGATTCTTTTTCTGTTATCATGTTTCCAAAAGAAAAAACAGCCAGTATTACAAAAACATGGTCAATGTTATTCTTAAAAAATCGAAAATCACCCTCTGGCTTTATAAACAAGGTTTTCAAATATTTGCTTTCATTTTCCATTTATAGGAAATGTAAGCATTTTCTTTATCCTGCTCAAAATAACCCAGAAATATACCTTTTAAGTACATATTGTGTTTTTTCCCTAAAATATCAAACTTTAATTATATGTTCATTTTAGTTGTCTATGTACGTTTATAACTGTGGTAAAACAATCAGACTAACATTCTCATTTCTTCACATTGAAAGAGACAACAAAGAGAGCACAGTCCAGCAGGACGTCATTACATGTCTGCATGATCAAAGTAATGTCTCAACTGTGTTTTATTAAGCTTTATGTTCATCTGGTTTGTACTCAAACAGTTGACTGAACCCGTGGGCTTTGCTGCACCAGCATGGTTCATATGCCTAATTAAAGACAGCAACGGATGCCTCAGTCTAACTGCCAAAGCTGTCACATAGTTGTGTCATACATAGGTGTTTAAGTTCCCACCATGCTGTTCTGCTTCACCGAGGAAGTAGAATTTGTCATCACTAAAATAGCTCCTCAATTGTATTCTAAAAAATGCAGTGAGGGCTTAACAACACAGACAAACAAAGCAACAGGGAGTCATAGCAAAGAGGGCTGAACCAAGACAAAATACCTGTAGATGTTTGTATTTCTGGTTTTGGTGTGAATCTATTTGAACCACAGATCTGGAACATTAAAACTCTAACAGCTGTCTTCAAATTTTAACAATATAGTTCTATTTACTTTGCATGTGAAGTTGCATCACTTTAATCTACGGGGTTCTTTAAACAAATCGTACACATTATTTAGGTATATTTTTTAAAACTAGGGCATGTTATACATTGATTTGTACTCAGACATATGTAGACACTTCCATTTTTACACAGTACACTAAGATACAAGGGGTTCAATCCTGAGCAAGATGTTAGATGGTATTTTTGTTGTTCTAGTGTCAATGGTCTGTGGAACACAGAACACACTCTGAAAAGATAGTAGTGAAAATTTCTCTGCTGATGTTACACTCAAAATAATCCTGAAAATTTACATTAAAGAAAAGAAAATTACAGAATAACAGATGAACTAATAGATATTAGTTAAAGTACACAGCATTAACAAACTTACAAGTACCTGACAAATCTCTTATCAGTTTTTCCAGCAATTGCATAAAATAAGAGAAAAACATTTAGTAAATGGTCCTTTCCAAGTTTTTACGGAAGACCTTACTTTTAAATATGCATTAAAGTTGCCCTGCTTATGGACTGGCTTAATTCGTCCGACAGGCGTATCCCGCCTCTGCCTCTCGCCCATTGACCGCTTGAGATAGGCACCAGCACCCCTCAGCGACCCCCACTCGGGACAAGCGTGTAAGACAATGGATGGATGGATATGCATTAAAGTAATAGCAAAATAACATGCAAGGTTCGGGGTTTATGAAGTCTCCATTGCATGGTCACAAGCTATTATATGACAAAAACTGCATACAGACATTAAGTAAGATGTAAATAGGTATACACAATTGACAATTTAAATGACCATGCCTTTCATCTTGAACCTTCATACCTGTAGAAGTTCCACTTGTGGGAAATTAATCGTGGTAAATCCCTTAATAAAACTACCAAAAATTAATTTCAAATCAGTTTTAGTTATGAGTCAAATGCTTTTTATATAACTTTACTTCCCCCAAACCTTGTAGAAAGATATTTTACTTGCAGTATGTGATAAATGAATCATACTTTTATGTTTATTTTTCTTTTATGTGTCTACTAAAGATTTAAAGGAAAATCGCAGCAAGGAATAACCAATGGATCATTATCTATAACTAAAACTAATACGTTTGCAGTGATTTAATGAATTTAGCGTCAATCAGTGAAAAATTAAAATAATCATTTTTGTTGCAGTCACTGGGTCTGGGAGCTACATTTACACCTCAAATATAGTAAATCGGCCTCCCTCCTGACATCTTCTCCGCAGTGATGTCAATGTGCTGTAAGCCTAGCTACTATTCTCCGCACTTACAAGCAAAGTCAATGGGGACTACTAGACACATCTGCAATCAACAGCAATTATTGAAGATTTCCAGAGGACTTCACTTTAAAATTGGTGAGAGCTATTGTTAAAGCAACAATGCCCATGTGCATGGCAGTTGGATGTTGTAACACATTAGGTAAAAGTGAAAAAAAAAAAGGTTATTTCACCTTTCCGATTCATTTTCCACGGGTTCGTCGTTGGATTGCCCATTTGAAGGGAGTATTTCCCATCAAACTTCTGGCCAGACAAAAAACATGTGATGCAGCAATTTTTGGGGGGAAGCATCCCTGTTCTCACTCCTGTTCATGCATATCAAACAAATTTCAATGCTAAAGACAAAGTTTAGCACCAAAGACTAAAGTAATTGTATCAATAAAATTATTTTAATTGTCTTTTTGTTTCTGTGAGTTTTCAGATTGAATTAATGTACAGCATTTTAAATTGTCTTTCCACTGAAACCTGTTATATAAAATACATTTCCTTGCCTTACCACAAGGGCAACAATGTTGATGTTCTAGAATATTAGTAACACAGAACATTTTTAAACAGATACAGAACAGTTTTAGAGCAAGACCGCATCAAAACATGACTCCCTTTAGTCCAAAAATGGAGTCTTAAAGGTGTCATGATCTTGGTTCTGTTGTTCTTTACTTTGCTCCTTGTTTTCTAGTTTTATTGGTTTAATTCCAGTTGTAATTTCTAGATTTATGTTAGTCATGTTTTTCTGTTGTCCTCTGTTGCCCTCTTGTGTGTGCGTGTGTGTGTTCCTTTCCCCTTGGCTCCCTCGTTGTCTCCTCTCACACCTGCTCCTTGTCAACTCGTTAGCCCGGCCTTTGTCTCACTATATATGCTCTCCCTCTGCTCTCACTCTTTGTTGGTTCCTTGTCTTTGCTGTCCTCCATGCTGTTGTCCTCCTACCTCGTCTCTCCTGGTTCCTCGTGTTTGGTTTCCCCCAGAAGTTCCATAGTTATGGTTTGCTTTTCTTTCTTTATTAGTTGGATTTTGCATTCCTGCCTTTGTTTACTTTTCCTTTGATTAAATCCACAAGAAATCACCTCAACCTCTCTGCCTTCTGCATTTGGGTCCTAAACCACAACCAACCCTGACAAAAGGAATATTGAGAAATTAAGGAAATATAAAGGATATGCACAAATTAAGGAAAGCATTATCTATTTATCTACAGAGTACAGAATTAAAAAACATACTGTAGATGTAAAATAATGTTGCTACACACTCATGTAAAGTAGGTGGCGGTATGCACCGTAAAGTTGCTTGTGATCCGCCATAATAGAAAAGAAGAAGACTCCCTTTAGATCCCTCTGGCTTATTGGCTTATAGGGTTGCTGAGCAACAGAGCATACGGCGGTAAAGCCCGCCAAAGGGTAGACCCGGTCGAATTCACAGACTAAACTCTTCTGGTCTCCTTATTCACAAGGACTTCGAAGGATCCAGTCTAGGTAGACCGCGTCCTTCGAGGATGCAGCCCAGATTTTCGAACAGAGCCTATCTTTCTATCCAGTGGTTATTTTTGCAATTACTAAGTTAATCTAAAGAGAGATACTTTTAGTAAATTCATGTGCCTCAATTAAAGAATTGCTTGAACTTATTTATTGTATTTTAAATGACTTGTTAATGGCTTAACATGCAACAACAACAACAAAAAATATTAGATGAATGCCAGTAAATGTTTTAGCCCCAGTTTGGATCATCCTTTTGGCTGATATAATTTGGTCTGATTTCATGTCAAATGAGTGTTTTTTCAAACATCTGATGTAAACATCTAATTTCATTTACTGTAAATAAAATGTTGCAAAATCTAGAAGGTGGTTGGAATGCAAATAAAAATACTTGTAAATCATTAAGTAATGCAATTTACTATATAACTGGTTCCTATACCAGTTAGACAAAAAACATTTTTGAAATGTTTTAGATCTCTAATTTTGAACAGATTTGAAAAACTGGTTATTCTAAGAGCTGCTTTTGTTCATTATAGGTTTAAAGTATGCACGATGCCCAATGAGATAATCAAATTCTTTCCAGCTCTAAAATGATGCAGGGTCTGTAGAAATGGTGAAAAAAAAACACCATACTTTTTTTTTTTACATTGTCTTCATTTTTCTTCTGTTCTCTCTCTTTGCCAGTCTACATTGGGACTGCGCTAATGGGTTCATGACCCAGTCTTCCTTGCAACAGATCCAAGTCTCTAGTTTATTACCGACCTCTGGCTGTAGTGTTGAGCTTTTCATTTAAGTATAAATCAGAACCAAGATTTTAAGTACTGTGTATTGCAGATGGATTATATTTTTTTGTATATGACTATGCTGTATGACTCGGCACCAACTGTGGTAAAATTTTATAGAGCAGAAATGTATCTAACCTCTGTACAGTCAGATTATATTTATGCTGTGAGGCAGAAAATGCACGTACATTGAAAAATGTCCATTTCATGTGGCTGTAGGACTCTATTACTAATGATTTTGGAACTCAGGGTACCTTTGTGTCAACATAGGTGCAATGGTTTTCATACATCAGGAAATCCAGATTATTTTCCGTGACTGTTCAGGAGATTTAAGCCTTGCTGTTTTGTTTTTTTGTTGTTGTCTTTTTAATTAGACCTGACCTTTAGGTTATTTTACTCCACAAACTAAGACATCTTAGCAAGCAAGCTTTGTGGGTTGTTCCTGTCTTGGTGTGTAGTTTGGGGTCAGGTGGCAGGGCTTTCTGGTGTCTGAGTTGTTGCATTAGAATGTGTTGGATGAGGTTATTGCACTGCAGTTACACTGTGTGGTGGTGGATTTCAAACCTCCACTCCCAAGCCTCCAACAAAACCAAGTTCAGTGTGAGTGACCTTCTGCTGAAGCTGACTGGGGATCAAGGAGATAGAACCAGATTAAATATTAAATAATACTGCAGTTTTTTTCAGTGATGTTGTTTTTTTCAGTATGTGTTGCATTGCTTTGTAAAAATGGCTTACTTTACTCTTCTTCCAAACCAATGTTCCTCCAAATCCACATTGAGAACACTTTCATCCCTGAAAGAGTGACTGCTAGCCTGTAGTGTAAATTGCTGTATCTTGGCTGATTAGTTTCCCTGATACAGTAACTGGTCGCAGTCTTGGCACTTGACATCATATACAATGTAATCACATTTATACTTGGGGAATGGATGAAGGGATGAAGCAGCATCTGACATAATGTATTGGGGGATTAAAATTACTGGGACATAATATTTAAACACCTAAATTCTCTGGAACTCTCACAACATATGAAATCAGAACCTCAGAATTCAGAACTCCCCCTTGTGGCTACCTGAAACTTTTTCAAAAATTTCAGAAAATCGATTTTTTTTTTTTTTTCTAATATGGTGTACAGGTTGCAAACAAAAATTAATGTTTTCCAATGCTTTAAACATTTGTATTATAACTAAATTTAAACAATCACTTGCGTCAAAGCCATAGAGACCAATGATCATAACTTGGAACCAGCGTGGCGCGGTGCCAGGCAAACAAAGCTGCAGGTGTGTCTCGGAATATGAATCCCAAAGGGAAAAAAAGGAAGATTGCTGATGAGAAAAGAGGATTCAAATATTCCGACTCGTTTGCTTTCATTATCAATACTGAACGATTGCCTGCATTTTCGCTTTGTAATGAGAGGGTGTCAAAAAAAAAAAGAAAAATTTGGAAAGGTATTTCCAGGGAAGGCTAAATCTGCAGCCCACCACCAAGCTGGGAGTGAGAGAAAAGGTGCGATTGCAGGATAAATTAGAGGAGCGCAAAGATAGATTTAAAAAGTGGATTGCATTTCCAAACTCCACTACTGCTGCTAGTTTTGTTGCAAGGATGGAAAACTGTCCACAGATCAAACAGGTAGCGCTCTGATGCAGGTATCTGAACTTTCTTCTTATTTTTTCCCCAAATCCTAAAAATATTAATCAGACCAAGGAACGATGGTGGACGGAGGATGTGGGATTTCGAGGGGTTAGAGAGCACAGCTCTGATGTCACTTCCTGCTTGGTTCCTCATGACTCAATAAACTCCTCCCAACAGAAACACGTCCACCATAGAAAGATTTCCTTTATTGTGTTTCTATAATTTCATCATTGCAAGAAAACTTAAACCGCGCAGTGAAGGTGGTGAAGCGGCGCTCGGTGAAGCGGTTCACTGTTCCTCCGTCACCTCAGGCTACTATGTGACATTTGCTTCAGGATAAACATTTAATCATCGTGAATGCTTATATATTTAAGCCCATATAGTCCTTTTCTATAGTGGGATAATACACTTAGACCCTGTGTTGCTATACAAGGCTTATAAAAGGCTTTTACATTTTTACGGCTCCAGACAGATATTATAATATGGGTTTTTTTCGGGTCCAATATGGCTCTTTGAGCAGTTTGGGTTGACGGACCCCTACCCTAGCCACTAGGCCACCACTCCCAAAAGCAGCCATTAGCATGATGGGTCTTGCCTAAGGACCCATACTGGCAGCTCATTCCCAGGCTTCCTGTTTGCAGGATGGGTGACTTACTTACAGGTGACTTAAACTAGCATAGTGTCTGCAACATTCCACACATTAAGCTTAAACCAGCCTCCACCTGCATTGTGAACATGAGTATAGCATGTGCTAGTATGTGAGAGCCTTTAGTATCACATTCCTAAGCTACTACTCAGATGCTTTTATTTTACTGATAATGAAAGAAGACTAGTAGCAGCTCAGGCAAATTGCTGCCTCTATAAGTCAGTTGTAAAAAAAAAAAAAAAAAAAAAATTAGCTGTTTGGATTAAAAACACCACTATGTCTGTTGCACTTTTAAAATCCACCTGCTACTTCATAGATCTACAAGCATTTACTATTGCCTGAAATTCAAGGAAAGCTTTTCACAGCTTGGACTTGCTAAGTTCGTCAAGCTTCCTCATTGTTGAAAGCATCAGCCCTCTCTCTTCAGTTGAGTTTTTAAGACATAAAGCTAAAGGTCAGAAGATATTACAAAAATCAATCGAACTCTGGCCAATAATTGCTCTCTGCTTTTTCTCATAGTAGCTTCGCCTTGTCTGTTCCTGTTTGAGTGTGACACCACCCTGGAGAGAAATATCAGCTGTGCTCCTGCCATCAACCTTTGTTTATAAATGTTAGACCTGAACCAGAAACATTTCGTATATCTAAGTCATGAAGATCCACTTATTGGCCTTGAGAGGTCTCAGACTTCTCTCAGCTTTCAGAAGTGCATGACACAGCAATATACCTGCAGTTTACTTTGAGGAACTTCAGAGATTATGATATGACCTTTAACACCTGATTTAGATGTATATCTTTAACATGTTATCTATAACTAAAAAAAATAAGAAAACAATAAAATGTGGATATACAGTGAATCCTTTTGGAAAGAAACAAAGACAGGTTAAGGTAAAATTGCAGTTCTGAACAGTTATGGTGTGTTTTGGGTCAAAGAACTGACAGTTTGGTTTTTAATTCTATAAAATCATACAATTGTAGTAAGCAGTGATGGGAGAAAAGGCGTTGTTGAAAGTAACGCCGTTACTATACGCCGCTACCTTTTTCAGTAACGAGTAATCAAAATTATTACTCGTAAGTAGAACGCGCAGTTACAATTACCCGAAACCACGTTACTGCACATTACTCAGGTAGCACAATTAACCTTTTTTCATGATAGGACTCGTGCGGCGCGTCATGTGAGAGGGAGGATGGAGAGTGAGGGAGGAGGACTCCAGTGACAAAACAGCTGGCGTTCCAGATGGTTCCCCTGCATCTCTACACTAGCGATAGAAGCAGCGCGCATATACTAAAAGGCTAAAAGCGTAACAGCGCCCTGTGCTCAGCGCCACAGGGGAACTACGAGGAGAGCGTGAAGGATCATTAGCCTATATGGAGAAAGGGGAGAAATATGGATGGATGGATGGATGGATGGAATAGATAGATAGATATAGCTAGATTTTTGCAGTATCTATAACAACCCAAAACACAGGATTTCCAGAATTAGACATCCCAAGTTATTAATTTCACCAGACTCTGAAAAAGTAACGCAGTAGTTACTTTTACTACTAACTAGTTACTTTTATTGTGGAGTAACTCAGTTACTAACTCAGTTACTGTTTTTGGGAGAAGTAACTAGTACCTATAACTAATTACTTTTTCAAAGTAACGTGCCCAACACTGGTAATAAGACAACAATGCTTCCTTACTCAGTAAGATATTTTGCAATTTAAGGAAATCATGCCTCAACCTGGTATATACTTACAAAAGTAAAACCATTTTTATCATATCTCATAAAAAATAGATAATGGTGTTATTTTGGGACTTTTCACACATCTTCAAATCTGGGTAATGGTTGCCTCTCACACAGCAGTAATTTAACACTATATGCAAGTGTAAATGTGTATTTGGTGAATGAAAGCAATTTATGATCACAGCTCCATATAGGCTCCACTTCATGCCCTCCAGAAGTAAACAATAACTGATGTACTCTGCATTTGAGAGCTAATTTGGTTCTGTGGAACACGGAAGACAAAATGCTTTAATATGACCAGAGACATTCTACTGTGAAGTCAGTCTCCAAGTGTGGTTGTATAAAAAAGGGGTACATAACAATCTATGCATAGACAGACTGACTACAGTAATATTGCAGACAGAAAAAGAAAGAAAAGAAAAAAAAAATATCAGCAAACAGTATTTTTGTACCATGTTATAAATTAAACAACTAACAGTATTTTTATAGAAGATTACGAAAACAATTTTGTGCTTCAAACATCATCATCGATAATTAAATGAAACACATTTTTTTATCTGCTTCAAAAGTTTTGCTAAGAGGAAAATTACTACAGACAGCCTCCTTGCTGCAAGGCAGCAGTGCTACCCACTGCCCCCCTGGGCAGCCCTTTTATACAAATATATATACCATTACTCCATTAACACAAAGAAGCGATTCTCTGTAGATAGAGATTGTGGCTGCATGATTGCTTTGATTATTATACTATCATAAAATAAGACTTCCTTCTTTGATAACTGAACTAATTTAGTCACACGTGCTTCTTTAACCAGTGAAGCCTAAGATCTAAAAGACTTTATGAGTAGGAGATTTTTATGACATGGAAAAGCTGACTTTAATACTGCATTTTTCTTGGGAATTTTAATTTAACAGCAACATCCTACTAAAAAAAGCCTCCAATTATCTTTTCTAATTCCAACAGTTAACAGAGCATTTTTAATACAACTCTTCAGTTTGTTTACTTTTTTCATATCACAAAATCCTTTGTGTTTTTGTAATCTTTTTTTTTTTAGGTTAGGAAATACTGATATAAATTTTCTATTTTCCCTTAGCCAGCATTTTCAGAATTTTTTAATTCAAGCAAAAGCTTCATATCATCATTCATAGCAAGTCTAAGAAGTGTTAATATCTCATTTGCAGAGACAGAAACATGACAAAAGCTCTAAACTGAGACTATATTTATACTCTGAGTGAGAGCAGATAGCAAAACGAAGGTCATATCCATAAAGTGTACAATCAAGATTTCTTAATAAGGGTAAACTAATGCTATCTAACACTAGCTTTCGGAAACGGTCATATACATGTGCTGGTGAAGATTTTCAGTCATCCAGGTCATAGTTATTCCAAAAAAAGTAAAAAAAAACAAAACAAATCACTGGACTTAGTTTTCCAAGTTTGAAACAAGGCTTTGTTGGGCAACTCTATAAAGCTCAAGGCTAATACAGACATTTGGAATTGAAAACGCTTCCTAGATGGGAAGCGAAAAGTCTACAAACTTGTAAAACGAAGTCCAGTGGATTGTTTTTTTTTATTTCTTTTTCTGGAATGGTCATAAACACAATACCCAGTGTATTCTCATTATCAGTTCGTAGAATACGTACGAAAAGTTGTGCACAGTAATTTCGTATGTTTTTGACGTTTTTCTTGTCGTATTTCGTCGTATTTTTACGTCTTGCTCCTCGAGACAAGATATCATTAGCATAAATGTACGCACCATTCAATAACATAGAATTTAACATACAATTAACCCTAACACTGACCCTAAGATACAAAACAGCAAGCAACCTAGTGACAGACATTAAGAAGTAATTATTGCACTGTTTTCCCCAGTTTTACGTCCGTCCGCGGATCTGCTTTTTTCGTCTGTCTGGCTGCGCATGCGCACTGATCTGTTTTTTCGAGGAAAAACGTCAAAAACGTATGAAACACTGTGTATAACTTTTCGTACGATTTCATATGAACTGATAATGAGAATATGTTGCAATAACTTCAGTGTACTATGATTAAAAAAAGTTTAAAATGTTATTATAACATGTATGCTGACACTAGTGACAACGGCCCATAGCCTATTACTGACAAACAGTCTACTGACATCATCCTCTTCGCCTGACTCAGCAAAGCTGGAACTACATCGAACAGGTACAGAAAATAGCAACGGTTCATCATACCCTAATTAAACAGAAAGCCCAAAAAGCAAGTAAAGCTCTTAAAAAATATGCTGAGTTGGAACAATTGTAAAATGGCCATTCAACTTAAAGGTACTAAACATCAACTGCACTATAAAACCTTATACGCCGTCTTAAGATGGCAAGGAATAGTGTATGTAAAACATTATTATAATTCTAATTCAAAAATATAAGGGAAACGAAGAAATGCAACTGTAAGGAAAAAAAAGGTCTCAGAGCAAAATAATACTGTAAGATTTGTTCTGTATGACAGCAATCTGTATTAAAGTCTGAGAAAACATCAAAAATAGATAAAGTTTTTATGTTTTATAAAGAGTATGACAAAGTTCACCTACTCTACAGCAACTCAGGAAATCTCTTTAATAAATTTGTACAGCTTGTGACAAACCAAGTCTCATCAAAACGCACTTTAATATACATCTGCTTTTCTACACACAAATGCTTGATATTGCATTCTTAAAGAAGAAAATTGTTATATAATGTCCAAAATATGATCTTTCATAACTTTATGGAGATATTTGACTACCTTCCTTTTGGCGGGCTCAGTCCTTGACAGTGGAGTAGGGGCCTCCTGTTTGGAGGCTATGCATGCCAGTCAAGTTCTTCGACCCAAAATTTACGCTGAATGTTTATGAGAATTGCATTGTATGAAGGAGTATTAGGGCCAGGCTAGAGATTTTTTTTATATTTCGAGAATAAAGTCATAACATTACGAGAACAGTCATAAAATTACGAGAATGAAGTCGTAATATTAAGAGAATAAAGTCCTAAAATTATGAGAATAAAGTCGCAATGAGAGAAGTCATAAAATTACGAGAATAAAGTTGTAAAATTACTAGAATAAATTCATAACATTGCTAGAATAACGTCGGAACGAGAATAGTCATAAAATTAGGAGAATAAAGTAATAAAATTACGAGAATAAAGTTGTAAAATTACTAGAATAAAGTCATAAACTTACGAGAATGAAGTTGTAATATTACAAGAATAATGTCACGAGAACAGTCATAAAATTACGGGAATAAAGTCGTTATATTAAGAGAATAAAGTCCTAAAATTATGAGAATAAAGTCGCAATGAGAAAAGTCATAAAATTATGAGAATAAAGTCAGAAAATTACAAAAATAAAGTCGCAACATTGCGAGAATAACGTCATATAATTATGAGAATAAAGTCATTAAATTACGGTGAATAAAGTCGTAAAATTACGAGAATAAAGTCATATAATTGCGAGAATAAAGTTGTAAAATTATGAGAATAAAGTCGACAACCAGAATAGTCATAAAATTACAAGACTAAAGTCATAATATTAAGAGAATCACGTCCTAAAATTACGAGAATAAAGTCGTAACGAGAATAGTCATAAAATTAGGAGAATAAAGTCATAAAATTAGGAAAATAAAGTCATAAAATTACAAGAATAAAGTTGTAAAATTACTAGAATAGTCGTAAACTTATGAGAATGAAGTTGTAATATTACAAGAATAATGTCATGAGAACAGTCATAAAATTAGGAGAATAAAGTCGTAACGAGAATAGTCATAAAATTAGGAGAATAAAGTCATAAAATTAGGAGAATAAAGTTGTAACATTACGAGAATAAAGTGATAAAGTTATGAGAATAAAAGCTATAAAATGGTGAGACTAAAGTCATAAAATTACGAGAATAAAGTCGGAACTAGAATAGTCATAAAATTATGAGACTAAAGTCATAAAATTAGGAGAATAAAGTTGTAACATTACGAGAATAAAGTGATAAAATTAGGAGAATAAAGTCATAAAATCATGAGACTAAAGTCATTAAATTACGAGAACAAAGTCGTAAAATTATAAGAATAAAGTCGTAATATTACGAGAATAAAGTTTTATTATTACAAGAATAATGTCACAACCAGAATAGTCATAAAATTTCTAGACTAAAGTCATAATATTAAGTGAAATAATGTCCCAAAATTACGAGAATAAAGTCGGAACGAGAATAGTCATAAAATTAGGAGAATAAAGTCATAAAATTACGAGAATGAAGTTGTAATATTACAAGAATAATGTCACGAGAACAGTCATAAAATTACGAGAATAAAGTCGTAATATTAAGAGAATAAAGTCATAAAATTACAAGAATAAAGTCGGAACGAGAATAGTCATAAAATTAGGAGAATAATGTCGTAACATTACGAGAATAAAGTGATAAAATTATGAGAATAAAGTCATAAAATTATGAGACTAAAGTCATAAAATTACGAGAATAAAGTCGGAACTAGAATAGTCAGGGTAAAATTAGAGTAGTCAATAATGTCGTAACATTACGAGAGATAAAATTATGAGAATAAAAGTCATAAAATTACAAGACTAAAGTCATAAAAATTACGAGAATAAAGTCTTGAACTAGAATAGTCATAAAATTATGAGACCAAAAGTCATAAAATTACGAGAATAAAGTCGGAACCTTAAAAGTCATAAAAATTAGGAGAATAAAGTCATAAAATTACGAGAATAAAGTCATAAAATTACGAGAATAAAGTCGGAACTAGAATAGTCATAAAATTAGGAGAATAAAGTCAAGTAAAATTACGGAGAATAAAGTCAGCAAAATTACGAGAATAAAGTCGGAACTAGAATAGTCATAAAATTAGGAGAATAAAGTCATACAAAATTAGGAGAATAAAGTCATAAAATTAGGTATAAATAAAGTCGTAAAATTACAAGAATAAAGTTATATTTTATGAAAGCTCTTACAAGAGGCACTCGTCTTCCCTAAAATGAGGAAATGTCGAACATTATGTGAAGTTATACTTTGGCCTTGGTTTCACAAATAAGGAAATATTTTACCACACCAGCAACAAATTAATCAGCGGACTCAGGTTGCTATTTGGTGGTACTGGTCAACCGTCATATACTGGTCGGAGCTCGAAGCTTTCTTTCTGAAAAGGGTTGTGGTATAATGACTTCACTCTCGTAATATTACGACTTTATTCTCGTAATGTTACGACTTGAACTCTAGCCTGGCTTTAGAGTCCCCACCAAATCAGGAACATAAGATTGTCCAATATATATTGCCATGCTAAAGAAGTTCCAATTCCTTTTTAGTAGAATTTAAATGTAGAGCTAACTGTTGTTTTTCAAGCTTAAAGAATCTTGATTAATAATTTTTTAAAAGGAGTCATGTTCCTTATGTGAAAATGCGCATATAAATACGGCTATAAATCAAAATGTACATTGCAGGTGAAATTAGATTAATGTCCATGCTTCAAATTTAAAAGAAAAAAAAGGAACATACACTAAGCATCATTTTAACGTCCATCTCTTAATCATTCTAATCTAAAAATACATTTCACTCTGATGTTTCTATCAGATCCCATTCGTCTGACAGTAATGCTGTGATTGTGATTATGTTGAATATGAAATTGTACAGGATTGCTGACTAAACATTTAAATGCTATGAAGCCACTCAGATATCTACACAGGAGTAACGGCACTCATAAATTCACCAAATGAATAAGTCATTAAGTCGGTAACCATTATATCACTATAAATTATGCTGATTGAAGAGCTTTTTAAATCTGTCCATGAAGCTATAGTGCAGACAAGCATTCATGTAATGAATGTTTGCGTGTTCCTGTGGATAATATGGAAACAGCAGTTGTGAACTGATCTGTATGCACAAACTGTTTTGTATAGGCTTCTCATTCATTTAATCAGCCAAAACATTTACAGTTGCAACATACAACTGCAACAAAAATGTTACATCCTTCTAGGATGCCCCAGGTTTACCTGAAGGCATTTAGAGGAGTCACATATTTATGTTCACTGAAAGAAGATTCCGCTTTTCCTGCATTGCCGTGGGCTCTACTCATTTACACTCTATATTCATTTGCTGTTTCTCAGTTTGCCAGAACTTTTTGTTTTGGTTCAGCTGTGATTTGGCTAACATGGATTTTGATATTACTGAGGTACACAATACTGGGTATATAAAAGCAATAATGTAAAGTTTTGACCCAAGTATTGGTTTAATCAAAGATGAATTATTTTCAGGTCAACTTACAACATTTGGCACGTATAAATGCACCATGTGGTCTATCCTTCTCAAAAACTCACCTATGTCATCATGGACTTTGTGGAGTGGTGAAAGAAAAAAACACTTATGTACAGTAACACCAGTAAAACCAAGGATATAGTGATCGACTTCAAAATACCCCACCCGACCCCTCAGTGAAAATCCAGGGGCAGGACATAGAAACTGTGGAGAGTCTTAAATACCTGGGTGTTTACCTCAAACATAAACTGGATTTGGCCCATAACACTGATGCCCTGTAAAAGAAGGGCCACCTCCTCCTGTCAGGTGCTGGGCCCCAAGGAGTGCAGAGACGAACAGGAAGAGACTGAACAAGCTGGTGGGAAGGGCCATTTCTGTCCTGGGCTGCTCTCTGAACTCTCTGGAGGAGGTGCCCGAAAGGACGGTGCTGGCTAAGCTCACATCCATCATGGACACCACCTTTCACCCTCTGCACCAGACTGTAGAGGCGCTGAGCAGCTCCTTTAGTGACAGACTTATACCTCCCCTGTGTAAAAAGGAGCGCTACAGCAGGTCATTCATCCCTGCTGCCATCAGACTTTACAATACCACTGTGAAATAACCTTGTGTAACAACTACTTTCCAATAACACTGTACAAAAAATAGCCTGAATTTACCTATTTATTTACTTAACCTGAAAATGCACTGTTTACACTTTGTCACAATAGTGTATTTGCACTCCAAGAGATCATACCTCAGTGTTCATTAGTTTATTTCCATAGTGCCAATTCACAGCACATGTCATGTCAAGGCACTTTACAATTACACTTCAAACACACACACACACATATATATTTAGATATATATATGTATATATATATATATTTATATATACTTTCGCACCTCCTGTTGTTTATTTGACCCAGAGTGTCCTAAAAGTGGTGATACTTACCTAATCAGACTGGTTTGTATTGGTTTGTTCAGATGATCTGAATCTGGCCTTGCTTTTCCAAATAACTCCATAACTACTCAATCTGCTGATTGAAAATAATCTGCTACGAAATTACAAAACACAAAGTGAGAGTGTTTATTTTGTAACAGAGGTGTCTTGCCTTTTCAAGGACACTGAACCTGAAAGTTACACTTGGCTATAAGTTACAATGTCCCTTTAAAAACTTAAAAAATGAACATTAATAGAATTACATTCTACTTTCAGAGCAAAAGACAGTTATTTGAAATCAGAATTGTCTCATCACTTTAATTTGGTTTTGAAAACATGGAAAATAAAAGAGTTTGGGTTTGCAGCTAATTTCCAAAGCTCTCTGTCAGGGCTCCTGTTTTGTGTCTGTGTTTCTGTGTTTGTCTCCCTTCATCCACCAGGAGGCGCATGGTTCTGGTCGCCTCTACACACACCTGCTGATGGTTTCCTCATTAAACGGAGTGTTCTTAAGCTGCTGACTGCCACTACTTCGACGCCAGAGTGTTTGCCAGTTTAGGGTACTCAAGCCAAGCTGAGTTTGCTGAGTCAAGCTGAGTTTTTGTCAACCTGAGTTTAACTTTTTGTTTTGTCTTTGCCTCTTGGCAGGAAGTTGTCCTGCTAACTCGATCTTTCGGACCTTCACACCCTGGAAGGATCAACTGAGCTTCAAACTGAGCTGGGGTTCAAACAGGAGGTTTGGATCCACTTTCCCCCAAGAGATCGTTTGAGCTTCACACTGAGAAAGGGATTATTCTCCACTCAAGTACCGTAGGGAAATCTGAGTGGCAGTCGGTATCTCAGTTCTCCAACTATCAACCGCATTCTGGGTAAAACCTGTTCACTGGAACCACGGGCACACAGACAGTTGTCAATGATACAACAACTTCTCTGGAAACGTGAGTCAGCAACCAAAACCTCTTCTCCAAGTTTCACGAGTCAAATTCCCCACTGAGCCTGAACTAACCGCTGTGTCTTCACCTCACTTTTACAGCTCGGTGGGCTCTATGTAACAGCTCCACTACTTCCTGATTTAATGCAGCTCCTTTGTTTCCTGTCTTTCATGATTGGATGCACTGATTAATCCAGGTGTGTATGACCTAAGTAACTGGCCAGACACACCTGGATTAATCAGTTTCGTCCAAGTAATGAAAGACAGGAAACAAAGGAGCTGCATTAAATTCAGGAAGTAGTGGAGCTGTGCATAGAGCCTGTTGAGCAGTGTTCAGAGCAACACTTCTCCCCCCTGTTTTACTTCTTCAATAAAACCAGTTAAACCTTTTCCCTGTTCTCTCTGTTCGGTAATCTGCATTATTGGGTCAGTACTTTGTAACATCATGACACTCTCATAAAGGAATATTGGTCCCGCAGATGATGTTGTTAAACAAAATGTTTTATTGACAGTAAGAAATGTTTACCATACTGAAGCTACACAGTATGCATGTATTTATGAAAATATGGTATACAGTACATTTTAAATAGGATTCAATAATAACTGTTATAAATAGCTTATATATTATGAAAGTTAAAACCACTACAGGCAACGGGAAACAAAAAGAAAATAATGTATTAATTAAACCTGCAATTCTCTGTGCTTTTACAAATTGAACAAAAATGCCAAAGAGGTAAATTCTGCATGCAGTTCTGTTAAATGTTGAAAAATCTGGCCAAGCTGTGTAAGTTTTCTTAGGCTGCAAATATCTATTGTTCAAAAAGCATGTTTGTTGAGAGTTTAAAAGTACAAAAATGAACTAAACTATAGAAATGCTAATCTTCACATCATAAAAAATAAATATATAACTGCGTCCCAATAAAAGCTTGTCTGGGATCACAGTTGACACTTGACTGCTCCTTTATATTAAAACATGAACTGTGCTTTACCCTTTAAATCTAATATTTTCCACCTTATCTCCCTGAGCCACAGCTTTCATTGAGCTTCTATCACAGGCAGGCTGCCAGAGCAAACTGCTCACATATGCAGGTCGAAACCTCACAAGCTGTGTGCAGCTACTATTGGTTCCTTATGAATCAAATACCTTTCACTCTGCTGCCACTGCCAGGAACATTTCAATATGTTGAACTCCTCCAGTAGTCAAGTTCTAATTAACTACCTCATACATAGAGAGCAAAAATCACACAAACTTTTGTAATGAAAAAAAAATATATATATTATTTTCTTAATAAGATGTTGATTACTTTCCAAAGGTAAGATTCTGAAAGATGTTTAAAATTCCGATATCCTGTTTGCGTAAGCCTTTCAAAGTCAAATGTATAGTAACATTTTTGCCCTATGGAGTATTAAACTATGATAGATTGTTGTTTTCTTCCAACCCGGGGGGGTATTACGTAGTTATTCTCAAGCAAAGTTTTACAGGACAATAATTATATGTTTTCAAAATGTAAATTGATTAATCAGTGATATACAGACAGAGTACCTTTTTTTTTTTTTATAGATTAAAGCTTAAAAATCGATTTTACACGATAAAACCCTTTAAAAGAATATCTGTATGTTTATAATATCAATTTAAGATCTAAAGTGGGCAAATATTCTTCTTTTATTGAAATAAATGTTTGCTATGATTTCAAAAGCATCTATACCACTTTCAAAAAAGATTACCAGAAGTACTCAGGTGCATAAACTTCCAACCAAGGTAACTGTGAGTTATCTTTATAGAGGAACATTATTAAAGACAACAGAATTTAGGCGGGATTAAAACACTATTTCTGCATGATTTTGAAGAAGGAATAGCATAAGCTCAAAACTGTTTGCATGATATAGGCCCTTTTAATGTTTATAGCTTTGGGTAATTTAATAAAATCAAATGAATAAAATAACAATATTTAAAGAGCAAAAAGCCCTTTTCATTGTTGTGCATATTACATGTATCTATCAAATGATAAAAAGTCAGTGCTAGCATACTAGCACTGTTATCAAGACATTTTATTCCACCTGA
Source organism: Cyprinodon brontotheroides (assembly GCA_018398635.1). Taxonomy (NCBI): domain Eukaryota; kingdom Metazoa; phylum Chordata; class Actinopteri; order Cyprinodontiformes; family Cyprinodontidae; genus Cyprinodon; species Cyprinodon brontotheroides. The sequence continues at coordinate 5,120,287 of JAGKQL010000025.1, forward strand.
GGACCCTTAGGAGCGACAGTGGGGGGGTCAGATGCAGGAACTTGCACTGCGAAATACATCCTGGTTATGAATGCATTGTTCATTTCGACATTTTAGGATATATTTTAGGGTTTTTTTTAAATTACATTTTTATTTAAATTAATGTTATGCCATAAGTCAGGATATTAATTTCAGACTATGAGGACCAATGTCCAGGCTGGTTTTGTCAGGACTCCTGTTTATGTCTGTGTTTCTGTGTTTGTCTCCCTTCATCCACCAGGAGGCACCTGGTTCTGGTCCGCCTCCTCACACACCTGCTGATGGTTTCCCCTTTAAACAGAGTGTTCTTAAGCTGCTGACTGCCACTACTTCGATGCCAGAGTGTTTGCCAGTTTAGGGTACTTTATCAAAGCTGAGTTTGCTGAGTCAAGCTGAGTTTTTTTTGTTTTGTCTTTGCCTCTTGGCAGGAAGTTGTCCTGCTAACTGGATTTCTCGGGCCTTCACACCCTGGAAGGAGAAAATGAGCTTCAAACTGAGCTGGGGTTCAAACAGGAGGTTTGGATCCACTTTCCTCAAGAGATGCGTTTGAGCTTCTCACTGAGAAAGGGATTATTCTCCACTACGACCCGTTCAAGTAGTACCAGAGGAAATCTGAGTGGCAGTCAGTTTCTCGTTCGTTCTTCAACTATCAACCGCATTCTGGGTAAAACCTGTTTCGCGCCTCCACCGAATCTGACAAACAATGGAACCACGGCACACAGACAGGAGTCAAGGATACAACAACTTCTCTGGAAACGTGAGTGCGGCAACCAAAACCTCTTCTTCAAGTTTCACCGAGTCAAATTCCCCACTGAGCCTGAACTAACCACTGTGTCTTCCCCTCACTTTGCAGTTCCGGTTAAGCGGTGTTCAGAGCAACACTTCTCCCTTGTTTTACTTCTTCAATAAAACCCGTTAAACCTTTCCCTGGTCTCTGTGTCCGGTTTTCTGCATTTTTGGGTCAGTACTTTGTAACATCATGACAGGTTTTCCTGAAGCCTTGATAGTAAAAAATGATTTATTTATTTTTTGCTCTACTGTACCCTCCTTTCTAACTGCTGCAAATCCCTCTGACAAGACCGTCACAAGACACTTCCATAGGGCATGAAATCCTGTCCCCCACTGTGTTTGGGGACAGAGGCATCACCTCACAGAATCTCAGGCTCTTTTGCCTGAAATCTCTCTCTAAGGAGTTTCCAGAGAGATGATATTTTGAATGGCAGGCCAAGAATCCTTACTGTCTTTTAAACTTTTGGAACAGGTTCACATCTGAGAGACATCAAGAATGAGGGCCACATAAGCCAAGGACCAGAATTTGCAGAGCTATCAAAGGCTAAGTGGACCTAACAGGAATGATCCTTGTAAAAGTAGACAGTTTTGCAACCTTTCTCTCTGAGTTAAAAGCAAACTTTGAGATACAAGAGACCGGACATGAGGAGCATTTGAGAGGAGAGTAGCTTCCCTGCTGCACATCTAGCAGCTACGCTAAACTGCTGAACAATATAGATGTCTCACTTAGCCTCAAAGGTTTAAGGCCTGGGAAAGTTTCCAGCTAAACAATTTAGGCTTTTTAAGATTTTGGATCATTTTATGTGTTTACTGTTGAGTAAAGCAAGCTGCTAAGAAGCCAGTGGTGACTGCAGCTTATCCCATGCTGACACATCACATTAAAATTGCGAAGTCTGGCCTAAAAGTCCTTTTTAAATTAAGTTTCCTTGTGTCTGCTACCTGCTGGCTCGAACTCGGTGGGTGCTACCTTTATCTATTCTCTAGGGAATAAGCACAAAAGGTTGAGAATCAATTAACTAAAAAGTTATTCATTTCTGATTGTGCAAAAAATGTAATAAAACATAATTTAACCACATATTGTTTTATTTACATCATTAGATTTGCATTGTGAATATGTTTGAAGCAAGCTAAAAGCTAATGTGACCTCATCCTACACTTTTCAAATCAAACTTTGGTTCTTCAACAAAATATTCCATGCTTGACTGTAATATAATTGCAAACGTTTTTATTGTTTATGGTCTTCAACCATTTTTATTCAATTTCTTTGTGTACACAGTAGCTTAGTTTAACCAAATTTCACTACTTTAATCAATACGTCAAATGTACATGTTTGACCAGGTGTTGAATAATTTTGTCAATAAATTTGTAGATTTCAGATAAAATGTGTTATTTCTTTTATTTGTGTGCATGTTATGCTTAATGATTGAGCTCCATTCATAATTGAATTTGGTGTTGCAATATAGCCAGATGGGTGTGTGTTGACAAAACATGTGAAAGTCCATTTGTAACCTTCATGCTTTTTCTCTTATATGCATTACATTTAATTGCCATAATATGAGCAAAAGTGTCCTTTCAAAGGTGGGCCTTACATGTAAAATTACTGCTTAACATAGGATGTTAGATACAGAGGAGACTTAATATAACAGGTGTTTCAAGACCAAATTGGCTTTAATAGTAACTAGTAAATAGTAACTTCATTTCAATTTTCTGTTTCTTTCAAGACATCATTCTCTCACTCAGTATAACCCAGCTTGATAGTCTGTTTGTACGGAAAATAAAGCAAAATGTTCATGGTGATGTCTGGCTGTGGAAATGCTAAAAACATGAGATAGAGCTCTGATGTATGCTGCGTATTATAGTCATTAAAATGAACCACATTATCATCCCCTAATTTGCTTTAGACTTTATTCATGCATATTTTTACATAAAAAAGATAGATTTTGATGGAGTTATGAGATAAATACAAAATCTAAACGGAATTAGATGTGAAGCAGCTGGCATAATTTCTAACTTTGAACCTGTCTGTTTTTGGCAGCAACTCGCTTTGAAACAACGGCCCAACAGGTGGACTGTTGTTTATTAAACAGCTGGAGTCTAAATGGCTTGTTTATCTTGTGAAATGGAAGACAATATAGTGCTTTGAAATATGTATGAAAATGTTTCACATTCAGTCCTAACACCACAATAAACTGCCAAAAAGTTATATTGAACTGTTCTATATGTACGCTGCTATATGTTTAGGCTTAAAAATATATTTTTTCTCTCCATTGTCGCTGCATGCATGCTCAGTTTGAGGGATTGCTGTGGAGTCGCCAACACAATGTAAGGTGATGCTGTTGCCACATGCATATATATCCAGCTGATCTCTCTCTCTCTCTCTCTCTTGCTATATATATATATATATATATATATATATATATACTATATATATATATATATATATATATATATATATATATATAAATATTAATATAACATAAAAATCAACTGGATTTCTTTTAATAGGAAATGTTTAACCAGTGGACTCAAATGAATGATTTCTGTAGAGGGCCTTGAAATTATGTGTTGTGAAATGGTGTTATATACATAAACTGAATTGTAATTACTTTGAATAGAATAGAGCTAAATTATCCCACAGACAACATACAGTATAGCCTAAGGAGACTTTATGCACACATTTCCACCAACCTCACAGTGGATAATAGTCCGTTTCGATGTTTTTGACTGAATTATTATTTAGTTTACTGCTTCACTCAATGTGCAGCAAAAGTAGTTCTGAAAGTTTGTTCTTTCTCCATCTACAGGACGTCTTTAAAGTCAAGCAGAGATGGGAAGTAACAAAGTACAAATACTTCGTTATTGTACTCAAAGTAGATTTTTCTGATATTTTTTACTTTACTACTTATTTTTATGGCGACTTTTACTTCTACTCCTTACATTTTTACACAAATATCTGTACTTTCTACTCCTTACATTTTTAAAAAATTGGCTCGTTACTTTAGTTTTTGAATCATTTCAATGGAGTTACCGTTATTATTTTTCACGTCATCAATACCAAATTCAATCTAATTGGATGGGAATCTACGTTTTGCATTTGGCGCGCACCACTACAAGATGGATCTCGACAGATTCAGTGGTATTCATTAGCTGCAAATCATTGCAGCTTGGTGGCGGCGGCGTTAGCATAGTAGTATGGACAGCGAGAGATGATTGAAAATGAACCACGCCACTGAGATCTAGTCCTATTGGCAGACATCCATTTAAAATGTGAGGCAGCGGCATGAAAAAAGTGGTTTCTACTTTTTACTTTTATACTTTTTAAAGTAAATTTACAAGCATGTACTTTGTTTACTTTTGCTTGAGTAAAGAAGTTTAATGAGTTCTTCCAATTTTACCAGAGTATTTTTTAACACAAGTATCTGTACTTTTACTCAAGTCACGAGGAAAGTGAGTACTTTTGCCATCTCTCTGAAGTCAAGCAATAAAAAACAGCCTATAGCTTAGGCTATAGATATCGTGAAGTCCAGGGATGGACCAGAACTACAAAACAGCCAAGCTACCAATAGCTGGCATGTTGTCTAGATGTTGTCTTAAGGGCAAAGTATTTTAGTCACAAAGGTCTGAAGATCTTATAACTGCAGTGCCTTTAGTTGATTCAACACAAAACAGGTATCTGAAACACAAAATACATTTTAAGTTATGAGAAATCATTAAGCAGTGTATTGTTTTCCTTATACTACATTTGCATCTCTGTCTCTGCCATATTCATGTGTAATAACCTGTAATGCTGTCAGGTAGACAACTTAAGGCTGTGACTGTCTGACTTGGGCTGCTTAAAGGCACACTGTGGACTTTGTGACCTAAAGAGTTGATGCATATGAGTTATTTTAAATGATTCATAAGGCCAATATACAGCACTTGATACTATCAATGCTACAAGCGAGGCTCCCCTATTGAAATACTGACTATGTAAGTTGGGAGATGATGGACCGTCATTGGCCAGGTCATGTGACCTGGAAGAACTTGTTGCTTTATGGCCATAGGCTCTTATATAGTCATGGAGCTAAGGATTTTGCACCGATATTTTTCCACCTGCTTGACTGGTGGTCATTGCTGAGGCAATAAAAAAAGTTTAAACCTTCTGAAGAGGCTAACTAGAGAAAACAGGAAAGGAAAAAGTCGATCATGTAGAGGAGTTTATTCGTTGGCGCAGGCTGAAAGAAGAAGCCGGATTTAAAAACCGATAGAGTCTCTGTCTATTGAGGTACGCAGCAAGAAAGTAGAGCCCAGATTGGATAACACAGAAAAATAGGTCACTTACAGTAAGTTAAGTAAGTTAATACTGAAATACTTCTCTCTCGACTGGTGAGGAGGTTTTTTTCCAGTCGAGAGGGAGGGAAAAGTGATCATTCAGCCAGAACAGTCAGAACTCTTCCCATGGTTTGTGGAGCGCTTCACAACTGCTATATCACCTGTTATAGTGATGTGTTTCAACATTTGTTAATGCAATACGTGATATTTGGATTTAATTAACACCATTAAACCCCCTCTGCTTCAGAGAGCGGCAGCTGCCATTGAAATCAACATACCAAATATAGAGTCCTATGATTTAATAAACTGATACTGGGACACCATTAGCAGATTAAATAGCTATAGCTCTTCTCTAAATGCTTTCTTTTAGGAATAGGATAGTGTTTATGGAGATATGTGTTTCTCTGCCAGAAGAGAATTTGTAAGTTGAGACACTAATGATGGTTAAGATGCCCTTGACCTCAATCAAGTACTTCCATACTAAATGTGCTTATTCCTGTCTTTATGCAACTAGGTTTTGGCTCTGGTGCTCAGAAGGGGGCTATCCCCAGGCTTTTCCCATACAGCTGGAAGAGTGAAATAACCTGAGTTTTCTATTTACTAGAAATAAGGGTCTGAGTCTGGCAACTGATAAAAATATTTTTTTCTCTCTGATTTTTCCAGTTTTTAGATCCACACATCTTCTTATCAATAATTCTCTCTCCCTGCTGAGAAAAGCCTCCAACCTATACGATCTCCAGCTATGCTTAAGGCAGGTGGAATCTAGACAAATTGCCAGCCCATCCACCTAAAGGCAACAACCAGTCCTGCACACATTCACTCCCATGGTAATATAAGGAAACATCAGTGTTTTGGGATTGCTGGAAGAAGGTTTAGTACCTAATAAGAACCCATTTTTGTACAGGGAGAACATTGATGAAATAGTATTATAGTATTTTAGTCATACTGACTGATCAAAGCACTCGAAACCAAACCCACTACTCTGTGCTGTCATACAGATCATGGTCATTCCAAAAATGTTTAAAACAAACCACTGGGCTTTTTTCCCCCCCATGTTTGAAGATGTTTCACTTCCAATCCAGGAAGCTTTCTCAATTCTGAATGTCTGGAGTAGCGATGAGTTCCAGGCTTACAGGGTAGCCCAAAGAAATGCCTTGTTATGGCTTAGAAGATATGCAAATTGAACAGGAAAACAGGTCCACCTTTAGTAATGGAGAGTCTTTAAGGTCGTTGTTGTTTTGATCCCCTGCATGACGATGAGGTTTGAGATGATAGCGTGACAGAATAAACTCTATCGCTGCATTAGACTGTTGGTTTTTTTAGAGCTGAAACCTGAGTCCACCCTCTCTGTTTAACAAATGTCTTCAAACGTGGATAATACGTCCAGTGGTTTGTTTTTAACTTTTTTGGTATAAGCCCACTACTCACTAATGCTGGTATATCAGCTAAAATAAAAAAGCGTCAAACTAAGGTTTGTAGTTGAAATCTTACAAAAAATGTTGTTGGTTATGAGAACTCATATCTGAATCCGACTACTAAGGGGGCAATTTCTATGCTCTACATTAATATCCAAACGATGACTTCCCCATCCCTTGACCATATAAAAAGAAAATTGGAGGAAGAACTAGGGCTAAACATATCAAATAACGAATGGAGGTGGGCTGTAGAATACATACATTCTTCATCAGTGTGTGTTAGACATGGATTAACACATTTTAAAGTGGTACATAGACTTCATTTCACCGGGGAGAAACTGGCGAGAATTTTTTAGGGAGCCGATCCGACTTGCCCTAGATGTAAGCAGGTGCCAGCCAACACATCCCATATGTTTTGGTCTTGCCCAAGACTCAAAGAATTCTGGATTGAAATCTTCAAAAGTTTTTCATCTGTCTATAGGAAAGACATTGAACCTGTCCCTCTGGTAGCCATTTTTGGTGTGGCATCGAGGGGGCTTAGAATTAACGAAAGCTCAAAGGAAGGCAATGGCATTTTCTTCGCTGTTGGCCAGGAGATTGATTCTATTTAATTAGGTAAAGGCAGCACCAGCAACTCATAAACGATGGATAGAGGAGGTAATGGCACACCTAAAGCTAGAACATCTTCGATTTATGTCACAGGGTACTATTAAGAGATATTTCAAGATTTGGCAACCTATTATTTCTTATTTTGAATCCAAAGTTCCATCTGCTTCAGCATAATCAGCAGTATTTTTTTTCTCTCTGTTTGGTGGAATTATTATCATTATGATTGTTATTCATACTTATGTTTTTAGTTTTCAACCCAAGGATGTCTGGAACATGGGTTGTATGTGCGGGTGTAGTAATTGTCTTGTTGATAGTTGGTCTGTTTTGTTTTTTTTGTGTGATGTCGGTGTGATGTAATTATGCAGTCTTTTTGTTTTGTTTCTTTTTGCTTTGTATGCCCTGGACGGGATGTTTGTTGGTTTAATATGAAAAACTAATAACAACAATTTTATTATTATTATTATTATGAGAACTCTTCGAACACGCTCTACAGATATGACATAATTAATGTTATAAATGTTAACTCATGTTACCAATCATTAGACCCTTGTTTTTTACACTGTGCTCATGATATTCTTTAGATGAAACTGTAAACCCTTATAACAATAAACTAAAGAAATTAGGTGGTGTTGGGAGCTGGAGAAGTTCCACCTTTCTCCAGCAGAGTCCGCGTGGATCCCCTCTGAGGGAGCCTCCTGCACAGCTGCAGCTCATCAAGATCATCAGAGGATCCACTACTTAAGCTGTCTTCAGACCTTGCCTCAATGCCGCAGTGTTGATCCAGTTGGTGGCGCCTAAGCCTAGATCCTCAGTGAAACTTTGTGACTTTGAATCCAGCCTGGATTCTAACCATTGTCTCTGTCTTCCAGGAAACCAGTGTCTCCTCTGAGAAGCTCAGGAGAGAGCTAACCTGCCGAGCCGACCCTTTGAGCCAAACCTGAAGAATCTTAGAGAACCTCCAAGCAGCTCTGGGCTAAGAGCTGAAAAACCCTAAGCCAAGGTCTGTGCATTACTAGAAGTGAGACGCTGAAGCAGCAAGCGGACTCTGCTGATGAATCCCTCTCCAGATCCAGCAGAGACTCTCCCAAAGGCTAAACCTCAAGAACCCTCAAGGTACAATCAGTAAGCTTCAGGAAATCAAGCCTCTGTTGGCTACGCTAACTGAACTGTCTCTCACGCAGACTCCGGTGAACCAGTATCCAGGCCCTGAACCAGTACATTCTGTGTGGTTTGTGCAAAATAAACTTGTTAAACTTTCATCCTTGTGTCCGTCAGTGGGTGTTCTGCATACTTGGGTCGCTTTTAATGAACCCATCATGACAGGTGGACTGTTCAAAGAATGTTGATCTAAAGGATTTTTTGTTATGTTGTTAAACCTTCTTTAAAATCGCGTCCTTTCTTGATAATCAAGTAAGAAAACATCCTCCTTTTCTAGAAAAAAATGCCAGATTATTATTCAAATCCAAATGAATCTGCTTTATTGAGGCCTTCCCAAAAACAAATTACTTAAATTAACATCCAGCTTCACTGCAGCAAATAAAGTAACAGAAACTGAGACTTTAGTTTTTGAGACTGAAAAGGACTGCATTTTAGACACTTTACTGAAAAAAAGAGGTAAATGAAGTGCACTCAGTGAGGTCTGAAGAAAAAGCGTCTGGTATGCAACAGAGGACTTTCAGTCACATATGCTTTAATGCATTTGTAAAGTGGGAGACTGAGCATTAGGAAGTGTGTGCAGTGATGCAGATCTGAAACTACTGCCAAGAAGAGAGACATAAGTTATAGGCAAATCAGTCATTTCAACAGTCAATGTATTATAAAAGCTTCTTTCTAAGACTATAGGGTGTATTTGATGATGGAAAGGGTAAGATTAAGTCTAAAACAGTGCTACATTTTTTTCTTGAAAAGCTGATCACCTCTATCCTCCTTATTTTATGGGGAAATTTGAAGCTAATTAGAAAACTTGAAATTGAAAATTCGAGAATCCTGGAATTATAGCTTTTGTAGTTGCCCCAACCCTCTTCCACACCAACACACACACCCCTACACACACATACTAAAAAAAATGGTTATATACCATTACGGGGACAAAGAGAGGTGGGTATTATCATGCTATGCTTATTTACAGAAACAATAGAGCTTTTCCCAAAACACTTTGCACAAGGAGGCTTACTTAAAACATAACACTGCACAGTATTGTCACCAAAAAAAAAAAAAAAAAAATGGTTACTAGACCGCCTGTAGACAATTATAATTTGAAAACATTTGGCTTGTATGAAAGAAAGCCATGACAAAGAAATGTTAAGCAGCTTTATTTCTAGGAAACACTTTCTTTCCAGGAATGACACAGCGATACATTACAGTTGTAAACTTGCGCAAGCCTGAACCTTTCAGAAATCCCTGTGATTTTCATTCAAATAGGAACTTTGAAGACTTGATTATAATTTGTTTGTATGTGGTTATTTCCATTTCTTAATATATTCCAACACATAATGAGAGAAACTGCAAACTGAATCCAGAACAATAATTAAGGAGAGCCGCCAAACAACAGCTCCTTTTAGGACTTGGTTAGGGACTCTATCCTGACATCTGTCAAGAACATGTAATCTACTGTTTATAAAACCAAGACAGAACAGATGATGGGATAAAAAGAAAAAAGTAAGTAAAATACAGTAATTCATGCTGTCTGATAGACAACACTTCTCTTTGTTTGTTTTTTTCTGATGTCTATCTTGAGTTTTCAGAGAAGTAATTTGTGTTTGAAATGTTTTTAAGTGATTCATCCCATTTTCCATCACATTTGTATTTCAGCCCCAAAGCCAAATAACAATGTGTTCATCACAATTTGCCAACAGCAATATTGTCGGTGTAGAAACAAAGTGAAGGTTGACTGGAATTCTATTAAACTAATGTGATGAAAAATATAGCTTGGAGTCAAAGTCAGAGGAGAAGACACTGCTGATTGCTGGGAACGAGTCAAATGTTGCTTTGTAACGGAGTAGAAAAGCCAACAGCCACCGGTCACTTAGATGAAATGTAAATGTAGAACAGATCTATTATTCAGGACAAAATATTGACCCTCGTATCTACTGAGCTTGCTTACAAGGCTGACTTAACAAGGCTGATTCAAGGTCCCATAAAATTAAATGTATTTCTTCTAAATATATAATTTCAGGGGATGTTTGCAATCATTATCCCTGATGATATATTGATTAACTTTATTTTTCCACTAAGGGTGTCAGCTTTCCAAACCAATTAGAGAATATTTTCAACCAGAATTCAGATAGGAATGAGAAACTTTAACCCCATTAAACCGCACTATGTAAAGCAGGGATAACAAACCATTCACACCAGACTGCTACTGTAATCCTTTCTTGGCCCTGGAGGTTTGATAAGCTCCAAGCTGTTAAAATTAAAATTAATTGAACACAGAGAAACTGTGTTCAAAATCTACACAATCAAATAATTGTCTCTTATTATTTCAAAGCTCTTCTTATTAACACTAATTATTTTCATGCATCCCAATATGCTGCCTATGAATGAATATGGCATAAGTCTTACTGTGATTTTCAAAACTATTGTGATGAGAATCATGTATTTCATGTAAGAGGTACTTTAAAGGAAAACTCCAGGCAGCAAGGAAGGATCAACTGATCATTATCTATACCTAAAACTAATACGTTTGCTTTGATTTAATGAATTAAGCGTTAATCAGTAAAAATTAAAAGTAATAATTTACGTCGCGATCACTGAGTCTGGAAGCGGAAGCTTTATCCCAAATATAGTAACACCTCCCTCCTGCCATCTTCCGGCGCAGTGACGTCACGGTGCGGTAAGCCTAGCGCCATTCTCCCTGCTTAACAGGCAAAATCAATGGGAACTACTAGATACATCTAGCCTCGTGAGACCATCCTGATCTACCGCAAGCTTTCAAGGTTTCACTCGCAGATCAGTCTGGAGACTCTCCGTTGAAGAAAATTTGGAGCCGTTCACCAAACGAAGGTCCAATCAGCGTTAGCTTTGAGGCGGGTTGAGGTGTGACGCCACCACGACAGCCGCGACAGTTCAGTCTAAAAAGAACATGGCGCTTCAGCCGATGGAACTAGCGTTAGCGCGTGGCTATCGAGCAAGTTTTATCAGAATTACAGAGTATTTCTTCACTGAAAGAAAGAGCGAAACACTGCTCTGGAGGCTTTTCCCAGAGAAAAAGATGTTTTTGCTCTTCTTCCCCACTTGGTTTCGGCAAGAGTAGCCTGGCTTGTGGTTGTGTTTCGTCGTCGTGGCCTGTTAGTATCGTCCATATGCTTCGTTGATCTGATTGGTTTATTTGGCCGTCTATCACCAACATAGGCCAATCACCTAGCCAGTATTTTTCGCCCCTTCCCAAAATTACTGCAACCGGAAGGTTAAGATACATCTGCAATCAACAACAATTATTGAAGATTTCCAGAGGACTTCACCATTGAAATTCACCAGAGCTATAGTGAAACTGACAATGCCCATGTGAATGGCAGTTGGGTGTTGTAATACATCGGGTAAAAGTAAAAAAAATTGTAGTTATTTCACCTTTCTGATTCATGGTCCTCACAAATTTGTTGTTGGATCGCCAACTTGAAGAGGGAGAATTAGCCATTGAAACTTCTGACCAGACAAAAAAACACGTAATATGTAGCCAACATTTAGAAGAAGAATGTTTTCAAGATGACTTGGATATTAGCGCTTTGTGACAAACACCCAGTGGTGTCAAAAGTACACACATTATGTTACTTAAGTAGAAGTATAGATACGGCAGTTTAAAAAACACTGGTAAAAGTTGAAGTATCAACTTGACCTCTTTACTCAAGTAAAAGTGAAAAACTATGTGCTCCAAAACTACTTAAAAAGTATAAAGTAACCCTTTAAAATAAACAGCCAGCTACCACTATATATGAATTGAAAGCTCAATTTTTAGACTATTTCGAAAAATTCTTTGAGATAGGGGCCAAGGATGAGGGAGGTCTTGTTGGTCTCCATCTCCATCTCTGGATACTCTCTAAGCCTGTGTCCGACCTCTCAGACATTTCAACGTCTTTTTCTGAATCCGACCTTGTAGCATGGCATGGACAATTCACGTTTGCAGTTTTGAACAACACCTGCTTGCTTCTGATGATTTCCTTTAGCTAACCAATGAGTGTTTATGCGTTATATGACTCATCCAATCAAACTAGTTTTCACTAGATGTGGATGGAGCCAAAGATCTGCATTGGATGGCGCACATGACGTTAAATTGATATTTATAAACATTAAACCGAAGCCAAGAGTAACGAGTAACGTTAGTTTTAAAAACATAAGGAATAGAAAGTACAGATACTTGTGTGAAAATGTAATGAGTAGAAGTCAGAAGTAGGGAGAAACATAAGTAGTGGAGTAAAGTATAGATACCTAAAAAGTGTACATAAGTACAGTAACAAAGTAAGTATTTGTACTTCGTTACTTGACACCTCTGCAAACACCAGATACAGCACTGGGACTTGATCAACAGCCGATACCGCACCGTGATGTAACAAACCGGTAGGTGGAGGTAGTGCTCTTTGACAAACATGGGTGCCTCCAGTAAAGCACATTCAAATGAAATTACTCTTAATTGAAAAAAAACGTATTATTTATTGAACACTATGTGATAAAATTATATCTGAAGTACTTTCAGAAGTTTGAATTCTGAATATGACCGGACTTTTCCTTTCATGGTTTTGGTGGGAAAATATCCTCATACTTGATGGCATTTGTTGAGGGATTAGAAATCTAACACATTATATGAAATGTCTACAGAGATGGGCTGTATAAAATTCTGTCAGCATGATAACCTTAAGCAAAAACATTATGGTTTAAGTGTATCATAGCTCTAAATTGTCGTATTTCAAAATAATGAATTGTTTATAAGTTCATTGTCATAGTTAACTTTAATTGTCCAGGTTAGCTGTTGTTACAGTAGATCCTTTCTAGAAGCAAAAGAAATTCAAAGTATGAATGAATGTTACAGCTCTGTTTATCACTGTATCCTTGCAAGGAGGAAAAGCTACTGTCCTTGTTAATGTTCTTTCCATTCTTGTCAGACAAAAGATTACACACACTACTTAACACTCAAACAAACAGCCATAACAAAACCAAGACCTTACTTGGCCTCTAAAGGTCTTGGCCTTGTTTCTATACTCCTTGGTCTTGGTTGGTGTGTTTCTTGAATACAACACTATGTATTGATCCTGACACTGTTTTCTGAGACCATTCTGCTAACTTTCTGCTTCTCTACAATCCCTCCTGAAAATATTCAGCTTTTTTATGCTACTCCTAATGACACCCTCCTCTCCTCTTCTCTCCTCTCCTCTCCTCTCCTCTCCTCTCCTCTCTCCTCTCTCTCTCCTCTCCTCTCCCCTCTCCTCTCCTCTCCTCACCTCTCCTCTCCTCTCCTCTCCTCGTGAACATATAGATTAGTCATGGGCTGACTTTTTCAGAAAGAAAAACTAAGAAAAAAGAGTGCTATCATTTATGCTAGCTTGAGACCTGAAAGGACAGAGCTGACATTTCCACAGACATCAAGAGGGAGTATTCTGTCTGAGTCTTCTGATTATAAACTAGATAATGCTGCATGAAAAAAAAGCGAGAGAGAGAGAGACAGGGAGGGAGAGAGACTTAAGCAGTGAAAGGTAGCTCTACACGAATAGGTTTTTAAATTTGACTTAAAAGAACTCAGGCTTTCAGACTTTGTACAGTTTTCTGGGAGTTTCTTCCAGATAAGTGGAGTATAGGAACTAAATGCTGTTTCTCCATGTTTGGTTCTAGTTCTGGATTTACAGAGTAGGCTTGAACTAGAAGAGTGTTGATTGATTGCGTGTTGATTGAGTGTTGATACACTTACAACAAATCTGTTATGTGTTGAGGTGCTGATCCAATCAGTGATTTATAGACCAACAGAAGGATTTTAGATTATCTTCTCAGAGCTACAGGGAACCAGTGGAAGGACTTCAGAACCAGGCTGATGTGCTCTACTTTCTTAGTTCTAGTGAGAACACGGGCAGCAGCATTTTGGATCAGCTGCAGCCATCTGCATGTGGGCATGAAAATGTTCCTGTTTCTGCCAACTGTGTACCTGTTCTCTGCTAAAGGACAGTCAGTTGTCCTCAACTGGTCTGTTAGTTGCCCTGCAGGACGAACTGCCCACATTCCCAAGTGGGTGTGTTTAACTTTTAACAAGTGTGTAAATGCAGGATGTCACCACATGATATCGCTTAACTACACTGTGTGGTTTTCAACACTTGTACAGGAATGTTTTAAAATTCAAGAACCCATGCTTTAGTTTCAAACCTAAGGTTGGAAACTCTGAGTCTTCGGTTTCACAATGGCTCGTGTGATTGAGTTTACTCAACCCTGAGTAGGCCCACTCAGAGTCGGACACATGTGTAACAAGTACAAAAAGCCATTATCAGTGGAGCCTGATGAGTCACCATAGTAACAGACACAGGAAGTGCCAATTTCACATCACTGGAACTATAGATTTTAATGCTGAAATGAAAAAGGAATATATGGAGACTGTGTTTAAAACAACTATCATCAGTTATGCAGCTGCAAATGGTAGGAAGATGGCGTATTGGAAGATTGCTGTTCGAGTTCAGCTCTGGGTTGGAATGTTTACTCTTTGACTTTTCTCCAAGAGTTTCCCAACAAGGTGTGGTTAATGTCATCAGAGTAAGCACCTTGTTCCTCTGTTCCGCTGGTTAGCTGTTGCTCTGAGGTGTTGCCTTTTAAAACCGCTGCTGGGGTTATCTCAACAGTTGAGACCGTGGCAGGGTCGACACTCGCAGGTTCGCATAATTTCCATAACCAGCATTTTACCTCCACATTCACTCCTAATGATTTCCTTTTCATTTCCATTACAGCTATTTTCTGTAAAAGCTTGTTAAAGCCCTGTGTGGTGATGGTAGGCCTCTTGTCCTTATGTGGGGTTTTCCCTCCAGTGATCAAAATAACATTGAAATGTTTAAAAAGTAGTCCAGCTAGAGAATACTTGAAACATTTAGTTTTGTCCAACTTTCTGTGGACTTGGGTAAGAGATAAGAAGGTGAAAAGAAGAAGTTATATAAGGAAGCGGGGAGTGAGGGAGAGATGTGTCTGAGCACGCAGAGAGGCAGAAGTAAAAGTATAAGAAATCCAGGTGCAAATGTCACACAGATTCAGACAAGCACAAGACCGGAAGAAATGGTGCACCAAAACAAGTGCAGTCATTTATTTACAAAACAATGAATTCAAAATGCTTTCAATAGAGGAAAAATGTGGATAATGCAATTTAAAGCAGACCGACAGAACTTAAAAATCCATCAGGAGGCAGGAAGAATTTATATTTGTGTTGTAATTCCTGGCCTCCAATGTCCACCCCCCACCCATCCTCACCTTTCAATCACCAGCCATTACAAGCTTTTTCAAAAATTCATTAAAACCGAATAATTGAATTTAATAATCAAACTATTCTGACATGAAATTAACATTCCATCTTCGTTTTCAGACCCTCCTATTACATTTATTTTTTTTTTTTGTCTGTACTTGTCCTTATATTTTTAATATTAAGACTTCAAATCAAAAAATGCATAAAAAAACATATTTGTTTGACGGATGATTAATTTCCACTTTGATTTACTACTTACTCTCTATGTTTGGGGTTAAAATAAGACGTGCTGAGAAATAAATTGAACCTTTGGGCTTTTTGTGTGGGTAATAATTGACTGCTCATTGGTAAAGGGAAATATGTCAAGTTAGATTGGTAAATAGATTATTTAATCTAACATCACCAAAGCCGAACAGCTTGCTGTAGAAAAAAAATGATGATGATAACAATCACAAGTCATCTTTACTTTGCAAGTACCTGACTGAATTTCTCAGCACTTGTCAAGAAAATACCCCCTACAACTGAACAATACCCTACTTTAACAAGGGTATACTTAGACTATGATCTGTGGTACTGGTCTACTAATCTGACTCCGCCAGATGGATTTGCTCCGCGCATATCCATCTGGAAACCTTCGTTGAGTAATTTTGGGAAGGCGAAAAAACTGGTTAGCTGATTGGCCTATGTTGGCGATAGGCGGGCCAAATAGCAAACCAATCAGATCAGTGCAAAGCATATGGCGTAGGCTACTAACAGAAGCGACGACAAAAACACAACCACCAGCCAGAGGCTGCTCTTGCGAGAAACCAGTGGGGAGAAGAGCAAAAACATCTTTTCTCTAGAGAAAAGCCTCCAACAGTAGTGTTTTGCTCTTCTTTCAGTGAAGAACTATACTCTGACTAATTCACAATAAAACTTTGCTTTCGATAATAACCCGCTAGCGCTAGTTTCATTGGCTATGTTCTTTACACTGAACTGTGGCGCTTCTGCGATTTCGTCACACCTCAACCCGCCTCAAAGCCAGCGCTGATTGGGCGTTCGTTTTGTGAACTGCTACAAATTTTTCTTTAATGGAGGTCTCCAGACTGATCTGCGAGTGAAAGGCTTTTGAAAGCTCGCGAGATCAGGGATGGTCTCCTCCGCAACTACTGGTCTACAGTAGTAGCTATTCAAAATTTCCCCCACTTTCCTTGATGGGCGCCTTGGCTGGTGCACCTACAATTCATTTTTTAAACATCAATATTTGGCTACTAAAATATTCTGTCATAATTTGTGGACATTAAAGAGATCTAAAGAGAAGCGTCATCTCCTGGTCAGACCCTGTAATTCAGTATAAAGGGAGGAGTCTTTCAATGGTAGGGGCCATTTTTGCTCCTACTGTATGTTTAGAGACGAACATCAGCCATAACTCAAAGTTGGGTCACTGTATTTGTCTCTTTTTTTTATTAAAATGCTTAGTTTAAACTTCATTAGCTCATCTTTGACAAGTTTAGGCATCTAAACGCTTGACTTCTTGGAATGTGATTGGTTGAGATGTTTTTCAACACAAACACATTGGGTCAAACAAAGTTTTAACAACTTATTCTGAAATGTTTTCATATCCTGAGTGCTAATATATTTTGCTAAGAGCCAAAAAATGAATGCAAGAATAGTGTTATCAGGTGAAGGAATTCAACATTATTTCTTTATATAAATTTGTTCTATCCAGATAAAACTGTACTTGTTTCAGAATGATTTTACTATGATGTTTGTTAGAATTCATTAAAATCTGGGAGTCTTTAAATTTTTACAACTTAGTGCTGAATTTCAACTCTGTGTGGTAGATTTTCAGATCAGCTTCCTAAACTAAACATGAAGTAACGGGGACATACAGAACTAATCTGAACCTTACAAAACTATTTTCAGCTTTTACTGTAAAATGCTATGTAATATTTCCATTAGGTTTTCACAGAATTGTGAATTTAATCATTTAAAAGTAATTTCAAAAATAATTTACCTTTCTTATATTAATCATTGTAAGCTTTTTACTCAACTATTCCAGTGGTGCCCTGTCTTACTCTGTCTTTCCCTCTGCGGTGTGCAGCCTTACCAAATGTTTGACCATTCTTAAGTATAGATCTGAAGCCCAGTGTTTGAAGCCTTTAAACTTTACTAATTTCCACATCACACAGAGTTCAAACGACCAGCAGCCTTTACGGAATTTAAGTTGGAGGTTAAAACTGAGAGTTTAAATTGATCCAACAACCTCTTCTCAGTCAGCCCAGTAAAAGTCCAATCATAAATAATCACTAATGTTTCAAATCATTTAAGATAAGCTTTTTTAACCACAACTGAAAGCTAGACTATTCCTTTGCAGGCAGCAAGCTCCAAGTGCTGAGGCATGTGACTCCTTGTCCCACCGTCACCTTTGCTTTTTCCTGAGAAAGATTAAAATATCTCATAAAAGATATTTATTGACTGGGTTGTACCTAATTATTGCCTTGTAGGCACTTACTAGGGATGATAAAATGTATTGAATTTTCATATCTCTACGGTAAAAAAAAATCTACCCTTAACAGAGCCATATAATAAATACTTTTTCTATAAAACCGTTTGCCCTGACATTTCCCTGATGGAATTGAATTACAAAGATTACATTTTCTGGTAACATAAATTAATTAATCAAGTAAGTTAATCTGAAAACTTACAGAAAACCAACCTCCCTCATGGATCATCCTGTTGAGTCTTACCTACTCACTAGATTTTGCTTGGTTACCTAAAGTGACTGTTCAGACAAGGGAAGATCTCATTTCTTCCCTTGAGGTCTCCTGGGAAGCGTTAGACTTAGTTTCTTCCACATCTCCTTTCAGATCAATGTTTCCCTCCAAATTCAGACCGCTAACTGTGCAAAGATTTATTTCTAGGTTGTGATCTTGGTGATATATATTTTTTTCTTTGCTGAGTTAAATATTATTTGACAGCAAAACAATGGAATAAGCAAAATGCATCAAGAGATACAGTACAGTGCTGTCACCCAATAATTCAAAAATAGAAACTAGTGCCATTTGCATTGTTTTATGATAATTTATTTCAATGCCTTTAAAAAACTATAGGGAAAACTACATTACACTCATAACAAACCAAAAGTAAGTGGATACTTGACATATATATTTTTTTTATTTTTCGAGTAGCTATTCCGTGAAAGGAAAAAAATTTAACATTGAATTGATTTCAGAATAAGGTTTTGCTTCTTGGTGCATTTCACTTGTAATTGTTTTGGTTTTTAGAGGTGTTAAGCATCAGGTTGTTCTCTTCACATTACACAGACAGACGCTCTTGCCTAATCCCTGCAGGCGGACTCAGTCCAAATTCTGTCTGACTAAATAACATATTTACCACCCCTACTGGGGTGAGGAATACATATAATAAAGTTGCATAGCAACATCTACTAAACCAGAGCTACAGACCTAGATTCTAAATAAAAAGTGTAACATTTGGTATTATTAGAATTTACATGCTGAGCTGTTCTGTCACCAAAAGCACTGAACCCTATGATTTACCATCATGCTAACCAGACATATGGTGGTCACCACATGGGGTGAGAAAACACACAACACTCAGCAACTGGTGAGACTCAAAACTGCTAAATAAAAAGGAGGCTGCTGCTAATTCAGTGATTAAGTTTCAAGAACCAAACCCTTTCAACTCATTGTCAATGTGCAAAATTTAGGTAACCATGGGGACAGCTATACCCACTTCAAGAATACACACCGAGCACAAGCAGAGCATCAGAAGAGAGCCAAATATGTGCTTAGGGAAACAATAATTTTTCTTTTACATGTATTTGATGAACTACAGGTAAAGATAAATCAATCAGAAAACCATATGTCAGTACAACATTTTACAGGCACGAGGGCAAAGAGATGAATGACACCAATGATTAAAAAATTACACAGCAAAACCTGTTTTAAAAAAATAATAGAACATAATCTTTTTATGGGCATCACACCTCTATGTGCAAGGGTAAGATTTAAAGGATAGAAGACAACAACTCTTGGATAACGTAATATGTGGAATATCCGAAAGTAATAGTCATTATTATGTAATATGAAAGGAGGTTATCAGGCAGTAGCTCCTAGAGCAGCTAAAGAACTGGGTGGACAGAGAAGTGATTACTCTTTACAAGCAAGCATCAAAAATATTCGATCAAAAACCGGGGAAGTGGCATCACTGATTGAAACTAAAAAATACAACATGATGACATTTGAAAATTTTATAAATTTCTCATTTTCAAAAGCTATTTTTAAATGCCTTAATGGTCTTGCCCCTGAAGTAATCTGTAAATTTGTTTAAAAGTATGCAAATGAAGGAATCAGGACAAGAGCTGGAGCTAGTGGGAACTGCAGGATTAAAAGATGTCGGACATCTATGGGTCAGTCCGCCTTCTTAGTGAAAGCATCACATCTCTGGAACTCTGCCTCTGGAGTTTAAGGCCTACGTTCACACTGCAGGCCTTAATGCTCAATTCCCATTTTTGTGAAATCGATTTTTTGCGTGTCCGCTCACACTTCCAAGTATATGCGACTTGTATGTGATCTACTGTGTGAACTGAAAGGCGTTCAACCGAAGTGTCCCGCGCGCACTCGAGGACGCTGATGACGTCACATGTAGCAGCAAGCGTCCTCAGTGTTTCTTGAAGTAAACATGACTCGTAATCACTGATGGCGTATATTGCGTTCTTTAAGTTCTTCTCCAACAGGAGCAGGCACATTACGAACGAAATCTTTTTAAGAAGATCAAAAAGAAAGAGAGCCAGGTTCCGGTAAGACCCTTCGAGCTTGGTCTGAATCGAGCTATCTTTCCAAAATATGAATTAAGTCAGCAACCTCACTTTCTCTCCATTGACTGCTCTCTGTGTTATCTTCCTTAATGGTTGTTAGTTTTTCCCGCCTCCGCTTAGTAGGACGCAGATTAGTAACGTTTAGTAACATTTGTCAAGTATCAATGACGTAGTAGGTCGGATGAATGCGACCTGGCCGTACAGACACAGGTCGCATTTGAAAAGATCAGATACGTATCGGATTCAGGACCACATATCCAAGTGGCCTGGGTCGCATTTGAAAAAATCCGATCTGTGTCGTTCAGACTGTCATAAAAAAGATCTGATACAGGTCACATATGGGCAAAAAATCGGAATTGGGTCACTTCAGGCTGCAGTGTGAACGTAGCCTTAGTCATAGACTGATATTCGACTTTTCTCCACAAGATTGAAAAAATGGCTCAAAGACAATCAAGAGTGTGAGCACTAAACTGGCTTGTACTGTACATTTTTCTTTTTGTTTTTGTTTTAACTTCTGTTTTTTTTATGCATCTGTGTGTCGTTACTAACCTCCATCCCCCTTAATGCTAACACCTTTTAAAAAGCCTAACCAGGGACGAAGGCTGCAAAGTAGCAGCCCATGGCTACAAGCCTTGTAATACTTGGACGTCGGCCACCTGTTTGGTTTGCAATGTTTAATTGTACTGTCCCTGTCAAATAAACAAATAAATAAAATAAAAAGACCGGTGTACCCAGGACAGCCGGCGCTGACTGTGTTGTTTGGCTTTTCATATTAAATAGAACACAGTGAGTCGCTCAGTAAAGTCGAGGTCAGGTGAATACACAACAATAACTTGCAAGCGGTAAGGCAGAAGGTTACTGAATGGTCTTCAATTATGGCAAGCTAAAACAAGATGTAATCCTTAGACAGGAAATTGTGCATCAAACATGTTCTTCAAGACATCTGTAATCTGATTTTGCCTTATCAAAACTGAATTACACATATCTGATATTGGAGTTTAAACATAGCAAACACTGAGAATTAAACTAACAGATTAAACTTTAACACAGTTTACCAACAGGTGAATCATTTGTGGAGGTGCACTAAAATGTCAAGCAACCGACACCTGGTGAACCACAAGGAAATTCTGACAAATCCGGTAGCATTTGTATTATAATTGTAAAATAATAAAATGTAATTTTCAAATGACAGAGACACTCAGTTTTGGTCACATTAGATATAACAAGAGTAAGAAACTGACTTTCTCAACCCTCAGAAAAGAGAGAGATGCAGCTAGCATGCAAATCCATGCACGCTAGTAAAATGGAGCCCTTTTTCAAGCAACAGTAATGGTAGGTCAATGTACTCTGATAAGCAAACTTTTAAGGTCACGAAAATAAGAAACCTTAGAGTAAAGGATCTACATGGTTATCATAATAATGGTTAAAAAAAATCTGTGTTTTAATGATTTAGTCCTATGTTCAACTACTTAAGCCTTTAAGCCAGTGATTTTCATTTAACATCGGGGAGTATAAGAGGGTTTAAATGCCTTTACTGGCTGATGAAACATTAAAATCCCCAATGCACAAACAATGCAGCGTTCTTTGATCATGCCAAACAACATGGATGTGATAACTTTTCTTAAGCTAAGCCTCATATTGATCAGTGTACCTTAAATAAGAGCAGCACTGCTTCCATTTAGGTTCACTTTCCTTTTGATAAAGCTTATAGTTAGAGTGGCTCAGGTTATCCTGAGCTATCTCTGTAGTTATGCTGCTATAGGCTTAGACTGCTGGAGGACAAAGGGACCCCCATTTCATCATCATTCTGCTTCATTCTCTCTCTCTATTCTCCTATTCTGCAGAATCTGTTAGTTCAATCTCTAATGTTCTGCTCTCTCTGCTTTTCCTCAGAGTAGCTTTGCCTTGTCTGTTCCTGTTTGGCTGCGACGCCATCCTGGAGAGAAACATCAGCTGTGCTGCTTCCATCAACACTCTTGTTTATAGATGCTAGGGATCGGCCTGTTTTCCAGTGTGGTCCTGTTTCTCTGACCGCGGACTGAGTGGATGTGCTCTCTTAAAGTCCTCTGCCATGGGAGCTGGCTCGGAGCTCGTCTGCCTGGCTGTGTGTTTCCTGGACAGAGCCTTTTACAGCTGCTTTTTGTGTCTCTGCTTCTGTCCTCCTTGAACCCCAGTGTCGGCCTCAGCAGATGCAATCGGCTCACACTGAGCCTGGTTCTGCTGGAGGTTTCTTCCCTGTTAAAGGGAGTTTTTCCTCTCCACTGTCGCTACAAGCATGCTTAGTGTGAGGGATTGCTGAAGAGACAATGAGTCAATGCAATCAACTGGTTTTCCTTAGATAGAAAAACTTTGTATCAATTTGACTGTATGATCTGGTTGAACTGTAAAGTGCCTTGAGATGACATGTGTTGGGAATTTGGCGCTATATAAATAAACTGAATTGAATTGAAATTGAACTTGCTCAATTTATATTTATCTTGATTGTACAATGTGTGTGTGTCTTAAATCATTATGGTCTGAACATTAACAAAGATTTAAAATTTTCCTGCCAACTTTCAACACTCTTTACAAACCATGGTGGGCAATTGAAGGGCTGCAGTTTCAATCAAGCTTTGCCAGTTTTCTGTAGGAAACCCCGAGCAGTAACCAGCCACCATAGAGAAACACCGGCTACAGAAAGGCATTAAAAGCACTTCTTAAAGGGCATCAGATGTAACTTCAGTAAAACAGATACCCTCATGATCAGTAACAGTACTTCAGGGCACGGCATGCTGTTCTTTCCAGCCGTTATCACATTTTAAAACTACTAAAGTATATGTAGGTTTAAAAGGTCAAATACACAATTGGTCATTGTGCAAAGAAAACATTAGATCAATATCAATTATAATTTTTCTTTACGTTATCACATCTGCATAGCTGCAAGATGACCTTGGTGTGCACTACAGGAGAAGCCAGCTATCTGTATTCCTCTGGATATTGACAATAGACTCTAAAACTGGTGATGTGTGGCTTTAAGGTGCTGACTTGGCTCTATAGGTCTGCTTTTAAGCATATAAGAATATGCCGTACCTCTTTCATCAAAACACGACCAACCTTTTTACTGTTTAAGTACTGATGTACTGTAGAATGCTCTTGGTTATTACATAGCTTCTCCGTATTAGGCAATGAGCTGATAAATCTACTACTAGATAGTGAGTATATTCATATTTTAAGAGGCCACTTCAGGTTTTCCTCCAAATTTTAAAAAATAATGGTGAAGCTATTATTAGATGTTAAAGTTTAAGGTAAATAAGTGTGATGTTGTGCTGATAACCCTAACCCTGATCTGGGAGAGTGCATTTACATGTTGGTCAAGAATAATCAGTAATTGAAGAGTATGCCTTGTAAAACTACAGTTGGTGTAGAATAGTTGAGATCATTTTTTTTTATTGTTTAGACTGACTTGCTGTATTTTTGATTAAAAGCAGAAAAATGAAAGAAGTTTGCCTTTGTGCAACATGTTGGGTACTTTCAAATGTCAATGGTCCACTTTTAAATATATTTGTCAAATCAGTTTAGAGCACCAGCTAGCCTGCAATGTCTTATCAAACAATTAGTCATCTTTTAGATAGTAGAGTTGGCTAATCAGGAAATGTGATTAAATAATTCTCACAAACAACAACATTTAGACATTGGCTAAAAAGAAGTGAGGCTTTTATGCAGATTAGCTTCTTAAAAAGACACTTTGTCACAACTTTGAGCCAGAATCATCCCACTCTGTCTCACATCAACCTTCCAGGATCAGAGAAGTGGGTGTTCATGACAATGATGACAAAAGCATGGCTAAAGTAGCTCAAAAATGAACAAATCCTGGGAAAAATCATATCTTATCTACCATTTTGATGAGGTAATAGCATTTTAGTATAAACAGCTAAAAAAAAAAGTTGATTTTGGATTATATAAGCCCTTATATTCTTCAAAAAATCAAAACTAAACATTGAGAGGTAGAATCTCTCAATTTTGTTTTGAAATGCCAGATATTAACGATGCTGTTTAGAGTAAATCTTTTTTAATTTAGGACAGAAAACAAGCAGAACATTTTTCATGTCTTTGTTTCGTCTGCATAAATAATATTTCATGTTTCTTATTCAAAGAAGTGTAGTGTTTGTAATGAATAACTACATCTGAAATGATTAGCTGCATTCCTTTGTCTACAACATTAAAATCCTCCAACGGTTTGTTCAGTTTCCCTCCCTCTCAGCACGCCTCTCCGTCTCTGAACTGAGAGGCGTGCAGCTCCTCTGAGTGCTCTGAGTGGGAGAGATGGACAGGAGGCGGACAGAGAGGAGCTGTCTCCCTAACCTTATAAGAACCGAGGCACTGATAAGGTTCAAAAGGTACAGTAGCATGTTTGTTCATTGCACATTGAAAGAAATTAACAATGTTAAAAGTAAATTACATTATTGCAGATTTATGTATCAACAGCCCTAATTGCAAGGTTCTTTTACAACATCCATGCTATCAAGCTTCTCTCCATTCATCAACCCACCCTGCTGCCTCTTAGCTTTCCTCTTTCCCACTCCTGAGTTGTAAAGCCTTGTAAATGCGGGAGGGGTGCTCCACAGAAGAAACTAGAGAGAAGCCTATCTTTTTCTTGAACATATGTTTTTATATGGTATTGCTTATATCTAATAAGTTTTACACATTTTAACAGATATCTCTTTACAGTATAATGTTCAATGTTACCTTCCGTGCACTTGGTGCCCTACTGGCAGTGCGTGTTGCTTGTGAACAGTGCTGATGCTTGTTTTAAAAAGTTTTCACAGCTATTTTGGCTGTCAAAATCTTAAAGGTAAATGGAATTTACATTTTTTCTGTTGTCTCTGTGTTAAAAGTAGGTTTGGATTAACCTGACTCCGCCAGATGGATTTGCTCTGCATATCCATCTGGATACCTTCCGTTGAAGTAATTTTGGGAAGGGGCGAAAATACTGGTTAGCTGATTGGCCTATGTTGGTGATAGACGGGCCAAATAAAACCAATCAGATCAACGTAGAAGCATATGACGCACTAACAGAGCTACAAACGACGCAAAACAAAAAACCACAAGCCAATTGATAGATCAAACTCTTGCTGAAACCAGTCGGAGAAGAGCAAACACATCTTTTCCTCTGAGAAAGCCTCCAGAGCAGTGTTTTGCTCTTCTTTCAGTGAAGAAATACTCTGTAATTCCGATAAAACTTTGCTCGATAGCCACGCTTAACGCTAGTTTCATTGGCTGAAGCCGCCATGTTCTTTAGACTGAACTGTGCGCTTCTCGTTGCTGCTACACCTCAACCCGCTTCAAAGCCAACGCTGATTGGACGCTCGTTTGGTCAACGGCTCCAAATATTCTTTAACGGAGAGTCTCCAGACTGATCTGCGAGAGTGAAACCTTGAAAGCTCTCGAGATCAGGATGGTCTCACCTCAGGCTAGGTTTGTACTGGGAATAATTTTTCAGCCCTGGCAGTTTCCCAGCCACACCGGTAAGCATACACTGCGAATCTGTGATACCAGGCATTTGCCTGGTGGGGTTTTGCATCTAAAGACTAATCATTCTAATGTGAATGAGCAATGCGAACATAATCCATTGCTTGCTAGCAGTGCTGTAAGGCTGCGTTAAACCGTGTAGATTAAAGTGGAATCTGGAATAAATTGCAACTTGCAAAACGTCCCACGATCAAGACAGCATCAAGGTAAGTCCTTTGGCTTTTCATTTTGCCCACAGCGAAATGTTGACTTGGGCTCACAGGTTTTGCTTAAAGGGGAACATCGTTTACGTTACGACGTCATCTTCTACTCACTCATATGAGCTTCGCTTTAAATAGATCTTCTATTCACCTGTCTAAAGTGCAAAATTTTTCTTGTTTCCTCTAGCCAGAGGTGAGTTTTTCTTAGAGTTCCTTGGTGTTTGTTATTCCCTGATCCTGACCTGTTCTGCCTCTCAACCACTGAGCCTGTCTGTTCCTGTCTGATCTTAGTGGTGTGAGTCTTTTTAGCATACCTGAGCGTTTCTGATTACCTGATCCCGACCTCTTCTGCATCTCAACAACTGAGCCTACCTGTTCCCATCTGAACGGTTTGCCTGAACTGTCTTTGGGCTCCTTGGTACCTGAGCCTGCCAGTTCCTGTTCTAATCTGTTTGCCTGACCTGTCTTTGTGCTCCACTTCACATAGTTTTGTAGAAAGGAATAAAATGCAAGCGAGGAGCAGAGAAGCCAAGAATCTACAAGTGGACAAATAATACTACACAACAAATTTGGCTGTAAAGCCAGAACAGGCTGTTCGATTGGCATAGAGAGGGGAAGAGGAAGGAGAAGAAGTGATTCATGAACATTTGAAAGAGGAGACTAGAATAACTTTGAAAAGCCTAACGAGAAGTGGCCAAAAATGAACTAAGTAATAAAAATAGAATAGTAATTTTCTGCCATTGTTTTTAAATCAGAAATGCCAGGGCCCTTTTTGTTTATCCCAGCTCAGCATTGCTTACTACCAAGGATTTGTATTGGCTACTCATAAACCTTTTCATGTCGTAACAGCCATTTTTTACACTAAGTGCATTGATTTTACAATTACCATAAAAGCATATTGCACAAAAAGATGCATACACATGCATACATAAGTATACATAGCACAGTCGGTGTAATGAACCGCCTTGACCTCCCAGGCACCAAAAAAGGGAATATTGAAAAGCAGCCCTACTTGTCGTCATTCATTTGCCTATCTGTGTGAGACCTTGGCAGAAGAATGTTATAAGCTCTTCTTTGGTGTCCTGTCTGCTGCATCTCTTGACCTCCCAGTGGGTCATATTCACCTTTTAAGTTTAAAGAGCTGTAAGATATAAAAAGTTAATCCGTTTTTCACTCACTTGATGGAAAAATGAACAATGAATTCAGGGACTGTTACCGTCCTTAGTAAACTGAGTGGTCCTAGATTATAAACCTGCGGATCTGGAAGATGAATAGTTTTAATGGAAGCCTGAATGCCCTCTGTCACCATGTTTTTGCTGTAACCCTGTACTTTTTCCTATTTCTTGCTACCTAAACACACAAATATATCAGGTCCATGCAAGACACTATAAAATACTTTTTAATGTTTTGAGAGTAATCTTTAGAGCTTAAGTAGAATATAAAACAAGCCTAAATAGGTTTAGATGAAAGAGGTAATCTCACTGGTATCAAAAGCATTTAATATTTGCACATTTGCACTTCTAACAGCTAAAACAATGATATGTGAATCCCCGAGGCTGTTCGAAACATCTGCAGAGTTAAGAGGATGGGTGCTGATTATGTGTGTGTGTATATTTCACATTCAGCAGTTTAACGTTCTTCCATCCCCCAACCCCTTGTTAATGTGAACTCTTACATCCCCCCCTCCTTCTCTCTATTCCTGATAACTCTCCATTAGGGAGCTGGCGGATCTGATCAGACATTGCTGTACTAACTCATTTCCTGTGGGAATCAATGGTAACATTTAATGAAATAGCTGGAAGCTAATGGTCTTAGTGGTATCTAGGGTGGGAGCAGGGCGCACAGTGACTAAGGTCAACATCAGACAGAAAAATGAATAGAAGAGGACATTGCTTAGGGTAGAAACATTTGTAGAGGTGAATAAAGTTAGAAATAAACATTATTCTTTTTACATTACCTTAGAATATTTACATTTTTAAAGATGTTGTGTATGTTCTTAGCCAATAAACCACTAAGGCATAAGCTTTTAACAGAACTTCGGAAAAGAGTCTTTAGTTTAGTCTGACTTTCTAATGTTTAAACATGTGTTGGTGGTGAGCATCAGTTAAAACCTGCTGGAAAATCTGTGGTGTTAAAGTGGCTTGGTTTCTTTCTATGGGCTCCTTGCTCATATCAGAAAAACGTAAGGGTTCGCTCTCCACGGTGCAGGATTTTGGTCTTCCTCCTTTATATTATTAGCAGAACGTGGCTAGCAGATTTCTGCTTTTAAAAACCTACAATGCAGCAAATGATTTGATCCCTTCCCGCCATCATTGGAACCCCAACTCCTTTACAGAAGACCTCGCCTATTCCAGACCAACAATTACCTTTAATGACACCCCTTTCAGAAACAGGTATGGGGCATTGCAGGCTAACAAAAGAAGCCAAACGACCCCCATTCCAAAGGGGTGGACCCGTTCGTGTCCTTTCTCAATTTGCATGAATTCAAAAGGCTTAGTTGGGCTACTGTGGCTAGAACCTTGAACTGAACTCAATGCTATTTCTGAAAATTTTTATTGAAAAAGCTTCCTGGATGGGAAGCAAAACATCTTCAAACTTGGAAACAAAGTCGAGTGATTTGTTTTTTTAAACTTTTTTGGAAGGTGGCTAACATTAGCATGACTTGCTAACATAGCTTCGGTCTTTATTCATTAAATGAACGGTCAGGAAATAACTTGCAGGCAGTCCATGAGTGTTGCCACCTGTTTAACAGACCAATGAAACAATGATAAACACACCATGCCATACTGCTAATGTTGCAAAGTCACAATCACATGAAGGCATGGGAAAAGGAGTATAGAAAGGACCAGAATGAGCTGTATTTATGTTTCTTTATTAAACACAATATCAGGAAGATTGTATAAGCAAAAATACAGGATTATGACTCCTTTATATGCAGTGATATTACCTTAGAGATACTTGATTCAGATAAAATGTGACATTCCTTAAGAAAAGTAGGAACAAGTTGACAAACAGCAAACTGAAAAAAAACTATCAAATTCAGAAATAAGAATCATTGTCCCTTTGTTGCGAAATGTGCGAGCTGAAGATTTAAAGTAACAAATCTGTGCTCTAAATAACAGTTATGAGGGTTCTGAAACGACAGTAAACCTTGTTTTTGAACTCAGCCTGTTTTCAAGTAGGATATCGCCCTGTTGCAGCTGCTTTTCAGGAGGGGACAAATTGGCAGCTCCTTTGTTTTACTCATGTGTAGCACATTTGGCAATAAATCAAAGTTGAAAACCTATTTGGTTAGAACTATCTTTGACTTTTAAACTAACTGAGGTACAGTATCAGTAGTTGAAGTTTGAGGTCCAACTGTTTTATTTTCATTATACTTTTATCTTGTTTTTATCTGTACTGGCTTTTATTCTTCTTTTACTTTCCTTCTATTTTACAGTTTAATCACATAAAACACTTTGAATTGTCTTTGTTCTGAATTGTGCTATACAAATAAACTTCTCTTGTCTTGTTTTAAAGTTTACAGCTTTTAGCCAATTTGTAGATTTAAAAAGATTAACTAGTTATTTTGAATGAGTAAGAAAGGAGGGGGAATTAAATATCATGATTATGATGGTCAGCTGTGGCTCAAACAAGTTCTCAAATGAACTGGAGCATCATTAAATGAAAAAAGCTAAACTCCAGAAGTAAACAGATCTACCATTGCATGAAATAATTAGCACATCAAAGGAGATTCCCATGCTGCAAAAATGCGTTTGACATTTTTAGATGGTAAAATCAAAGTTCAAGCTAAACATTTAGGTACCCCTGCCTGGAAATGAACAATAATACAATGTTTCTCAATTTGTTTCTCTTTATTTCCTAAATAAATTCTCAATGCCAATGTTTTGAAAGAAAAAAAAACTGCATGAAATAATAGTATATATTTAAATTAACTAACATTGCACCAACAATGTTTCATTTAGGTCCACTCTACTAGACAAGTGTGTTTTACCTGTAATCAAGGCAGGTGAACAAAGGAAAGAAATTATGGAGATATTAAAATTGTCAAACCAATAAAGTGCAATGCAAAAACTATTTTGAGTTTAATAAAAAAAACAACTACTCTGATAAATGCTGTTAAAATAGAAAAAAACAATGATAAAATGTACAGTTTGTTAACATTACACACCTGTTGACAAGTACTACTGAAGCAGCTAAAGTATTCAAAGGTACTAAAAAAAATCCAAAGCTTTTGTTAACACCCTAAGAGCTCCAGAGTCAATCTATGAAAGCTTTGAAGTCAGTTTTCTCCTCAATATACTTGGAGTTTCAACATTCAAACAGTCACAATTTCTTCTAAATTTTTATTTCTTTTTCAATTTCTAAAAGTTGACATCACTGAAAATCTTAGGCTTAAACTATTTTAAGATCTGTAAATAACTCGAGCCCAGAATATTTCTTCCTGGATTTTCCATTACCTGTCACAAATGTTTGTAAGAAGAAATAAACACCTGATTTAAAATCTTAGATAAGGACTAAGATATATTTTCTTAGTGAAGCTCCTAAAACATTAACCTGAGCAAAGTGACAAATACCTTATGTTAACATAACAGTTTCCAATGTCTTTTTTTTCATTATTTGCACAGCGGCACAGCCTCCTTCAGCTGTGCCTTTATGGCTACACCTGTTTATCTCAAGGCATTTCAGTTTCAATATTTAACTCACTGCATTTAAATGAGCATCTGTTGACAAGAAGACAATGTGTTTACAACACAACTTCACAGTGTGAAAATGTAGGATTACAATTTTTAAAAGAACCATTGTTTCAGTTTAACAGTGGAAGGTAAAACAATATTATCACACACAATAATACCGATATAAAAAATTGTTAATTAATGAGCAAAAACAAAGTAAACCAACAAGCAGTCATTATAAAGACAAAAATAATGTATGTGAAAATGTTCTACACAGCAAACAATTATATTAACTATACTTTAACAAGAACATCATATCTGCCATTCATGTCAGGTCTTCAGCATCTTATCTTTTAAAAAGTGCACTAATCTGAGCTGCAGAGTGTGGGCTGTGCTGGGTTCTTGTGAGAGAACACATGGAGAAATACTAAAACAGAGGATACCTCTTGGAGGAGCCTCTAAGTTCTCTTGTTTGAGTGCCACAGACTGCCATCTGGGTCCCAAAATGTTCCCAAGGGGTTGCATACTAAGGGATAGGCTAATATTAAATGCAAGTTAAAATATTGAACGTGTTATTATCCTCATTACCAACAAACCAAACAAGGAAGCTTGTTCATACTCATTATGGGAAAACCACAAAAGCCAGCAGCTGCTCTAACATCTAAGCTCATGTGGTTTAAGCGCTTTACAAGAACTTCCATCTCGCCAGACGAGAACCACTGAGATATTTTAAAATCCACAGTGCAGATGGTTACCAGTCACTTTGCCAAACCAGCCCTGATTGAAGTTATACAACAAGTCCCAGGCCCTGAGGGAGACGCCCGACTACAGCAAGGAGCAGGTGGTGATGCTAGCAGCTAAGAACAACACACAAGGAAAAAACTATCCAAAGGCATGCAGCTTTTCAGATATGACACAAAAATGCAGGGGATCATAATCGATGCATTTACCGGAGCATGTGGTGCTTGAAAAGTTCACTTTAGGCTACTGTGGACATGATCGTTTTCTAGAAGACTGGTGAGGCTTCCTCTGTTCTAGAACTGATGGTGGGGAGTAGGGATGCACGATATTGGGATTTTGGTCGATATCCCGATTATGCCGATATTTTTTAAAACCCATGTAACCCCATAACCGACCTCGAGCAATCGATCTTAGCAAGGCTGGACAAAAATAAGTAGTCATTGAAATAAAGCAGTTTTGTTTTTTATCCACTTTACTGACACTTTGAAAAATAATATACTCAAATATATTTTTATATATGCTGATATCAAATAGATTTTAAAACGCGGTAGTATCGATCTATTTTGACTTTCAAAACCGTGAAATTTCTTTGAAAGCCGTTTAATCGTTCTGTTACAAACTCTCTGATATTTTGCAAATTCTTGTGAGATTTTGTTGTTAATAAAATAGATACGATGTACCATCAATATATCAACACATATAAAAATATGGCAAAATTTCGTTGAATTTTCTACCGGGATTTCTGTAGTATATAACGATGACAAATAGCAATATTATTTCATTAGTGAAAGAGATTGATATGGTGTTTTTAAACGGCAATATATCAGCACATGAAGATATTGTGATATTTTAATGTATCAATATTTTTTTTTCACCTCATCTTTAGAAGTTTTTAAGTCTGTAAAAAAGAAGTTTTTGAGGAAGAAGTAGTAGTAGTATTTTTTTTTTAGACTTTAGAAACTCACAGAAGCTGATCAAATATCGGGTTAAATATCGGTGCCGGTAGTATGTCCGATATTCAGTTTTAAGGCGTCGATACAGGCCGATACCCATGATAGGGAGGGCGATTATATGTCGTGCATCCCTAGTGGGGAGCACTGATATTAATATTAACGACCCATCAGAACTCCCTAATGATCATTAACACCCCCCAGGTGACCTCCATGCCCAATCCAGTGAGAGGGATCAGAGCCAACTTTCATGTTCCCCCTAATTCTTTGTTAGACCTACAGTATATTAATCTCAGGGCTCTCTTCCACTAGTTAGAACTGAAAAATCCTCTTAGATGAGAGGAGAAACGTCTTCTAGAAAACTTCCCCTCCAGTTGCCTACTGTAAACTGAACTTTTCAAGCTTCACCATGACCTGGATGACTGAGAACCTTCACAGATATGAAGGAGCATGTGGGATGACCTTTTTTTTTTTTCTCCACCATTCCCTATTGGCAAAGAATAAGAAGAAGAGGTCATAGTGTGAGATTTGCTCCAGCTGCTGCTCAAAATCTAAAGCAACCGCTGTCACATTCCACTGTGTGCATTGTTCAGCAGCAATGAACAAGTCAAAAGCCACAGTCAGTAAGTGCTCAGTACAAGTAAAGTGTGAGCAACCAAGTTCCAGGGGAAATCTTAGGCTACTAACGGCTCTGTTTCCTCTTATAAAAAAGCTCATCACAGAGAAAACCTGTGCTGAACTTTATATTAAAGGAAAAGTCCGCTCAAATTCAGAATTCAAACTTCTGAATGTACTTTTAAGTAAAAAATTATTACATACTGCTCAATAAATGATAAGCGTTAAGCTTAAGAGAAATTTTCATTCGGAATGTGCCTTTACCGGAGGCATCCATGTTTGTCAAAGAGCACTACTGCCACCCCACCGGTTTGTGACGCCACGGCGCATCGGGCTGTTGATGAAGTCCCAGTGCTGGTGTTTGTTTGTCACAACGCCATTATCCAAGTCATCTTGAAAACATTCTTTTTGAAATGTTGGCTACATATTACATGCTTTTTCTCTGGCCGAGAAGTTCCATGGCAAATCCTCCCTCATCAAGTTGGTATTCCAACGAATTTAGAACTTGTGGACCATGAATCGAAAGGTGAAATAACTTTTTTCCACTTTACCTGATGTATTCCCAACATCCAACCGCCATGCATGTGGGCATTGTCAGTTTAACTATAGCTCTGGTGAATTCTCAATTAGGGGTTGTCACGAGCACCAAACTTTTCTCAACCTCGACAGCCGATATCGATACTAAGGAAAATATTCGATACTCGATACCATTTTCGATACCACAAGGATAAAACAAAGACTCTAAAAAATCTACTACAGAAATATTTTCATTAATAAATAAAATGGAAATAAATAAACACAATAAAGGTTGTATGCTGTGCATAATATTAAGCAAGCTTGATAAAAAACTTATAAAATTCAAATTAAGTGTTCCTTCCTTGGCTATGCTTTGCACACATAACAATGACACTAGCCAAAACCAGTTAAGAAACAAAAATAATTTCTCAGCAGCTGCACCTGTTACAAAAAAAAAGTCTGAAAATGAATAGAGCACAGAATTATTCAATCACACAGTGTTCAGAAAGTGCATTGTCCTCTATTTTGCACTTTAGATGAATGACTGCTTAGGTGCCATTGGTGACGGCACTGTATCGATACTTTTAAAACGAGTATTGTTTTCGGATACAACATTTCAGTATCGATACTTTTTGAGTTTTACGGATACTTTTGACAACCCTAATTTCAATGGTGAAGTCCTCTGGAAATCCAAAACAATTCTGGTTAATTGCAGATGTGTCAAGTAGTTCTCATTGATTTTGCTTGTAAAGCGGGGAGAATGGCGCTAGGCTTACTGCACCGTGACGTCACTGCCGGAACATGTCAGTAGGGAGGTGTTTCTATATTTGAGCATAAATGGCCGTTCCCAGATTCAGCGATTGCAATGAAAATTTTAATTTATTTACTTTTTTTAAAGCTAAATTTACTGAATCACTGCAAAGGTGTTATTTTAAGGTATAGATAATGATCCATTGATTACTCCTTGCTGACCAGACTTGTCCTTTAATGGAAAGCACATCTTGAATCTATCAGTAATCATAGTTTTACCAAATATAAGTTTAGGTATAATTGAACAATTAACACTGATTACATAAAGATAAGTTTATTGCCATATAAAAACTTAAAGCACAACTCATTTTGATGTATTCATCTGCACAGTCATTAACTCTTTTCATTATGCAAGCCAGAAAGAGATACTTTCTCTGTCACCCACACATATACACAAATACACACAGAAATACCACAATGTATTTTCTGTTAGGTGTAAGATGAAGCTACAGTAGGTATAAAGACATAATGCTGTCTGGCTTATAATAAAAACAATAACTGATACTGTTATTTCATCATACGTAGGCTTTGGTTGATAACTGGAACACTCTGTATCCTTGTTGATTAGATTCTGCATGCACATCCAGACAGCCTTGAACATCCAGCTTATACATAATCAAAGGACAGCTAACACCCTAGAGGTGCCATTTCTTTCCACTGATTGACATGTGAGGCAGTGCATAGACCAGACCTGAAGACACCTATAACTTGGTAAGAGAGTGGATATTTTAGCTTGGAATGGCTATATTCTCTCCTTAAATCATTATAAAAGTTTGTTTTATGTCTAAGAAAGGAGTTTATAAAACTACCAACTTTGTTCCCTCTTTTTTTGGCCATTTCCGCTGTCTGATAGGCAGTAAATCATATGATAGGGTATTCTGTAGGACTTAAGCTATACTAGGCTTTCCTATCTCCTTTGGTGTCCTTTGGAAGACAAAAAGTTGTTACATATTGCTAAATAATTTCTTCTTCAGCATAAGGAAAAAACAAAAAAAAACGTGAAAAACAAAAAGTATATATTATTGTGGAAAAGTATATACTGTGGAAAGAACATGAAAAGTAGCTGGAGGTGAACCAGTAGAGACAGAAATTTTTGATTTAGAAACAACCTATGCAGCAACCCAAAATTAAATCTGTCAGTCAAGAAAAGAACATTTCAAACTCTAAAGTGTAAAAAACAAAGCAGACATCCTGCAAATAACTCTAAAAAGAATAGAGAGTTTTTCATTTATTTATTTTTATTCAAATAAGCCTACTGTTGATCCCTCACATGCTGGCATAGACTCATTTTTACATGGAGATAATCTTTCTAAATCCAATAGATACAAACACATAGGCCCATATTATTGTATTAAAGCCTTGATCAGATCAAAAATGTGTCACAGTGAAGATTCTGAGATTCAGTCCAATTGAGAGAGGTATTTTTTATGATCGTCATTCCGCTTGCTGCCCATGCACAGACCTGTTCAGGTCCTTGGAACAACATAATCTCCATTGCGAATATGTGCAACACCAGCATGACATTGCTTTAGGATTAGGTACTGCTTAGTCCTTAACTTCACTAAAATTACCACCACCACAAAAATAAAAGATAGATACAAAGCTGCAAAAAAGTTCCATAAATGAAAAAACTACATCAACAGACATGACTACAGAACTGAAGAAAAAAAAAAGAGAGGCAGGCACAAAGAGAAAGTTGATGATGAGCGGACAAAACAGGTAGTTTCTTCTACAATTGCAGTGTTACTGGAAATTTAGACAGTTCAACACATCCTCAAATGATTTAATCAAACTCTTCGTACACATCAGATGATTTCGTTGAGTGTCCATTTAGAATTTCCAATTAACAAAGATTTTGATTGGATCTGAGAAATGTAAATTAATCTATTGAAAAAGAGAAAAAGGATCTGGAATTTGCTTTAGCAGAAAGTTAAATCTATGAAGCAGTTCGTTCAGGTCCCTGATGCTTCCTGTAGAATTCCACACAGAATTCTAACCACTGCTCATTTAT
Source organism: Cyprinodon brontotheroides (assembly GCA_018398635.1). Classification (NCBI taxonomy): domain Eukaryota; kingdom Metazoa; phylum Chordata; class Actinopteri; order Cyprinodontiformes; family Cyprinodontidae; genus Cyprinodon; species Cyprinodon brontotheroides. Next base: position 5,156,688 of record JAGKQL010000025.1, read on the forward strand.
GATAGGAAGTTTGGCTGTTTTCCAGAGGGCCAGCTTTCATTTCTCTTACATGGTTCTCATTTTTGTCTATTTACATATGATATAAATGTTTCCTTGTATTGTCAAACATTTTCTATGTTTCCTTTGAATTCTTCAACATTTTAGTTAGCATATTCATTTAATTTAGGTCTGGATTGCCATGGCATTACAACGCAATTATGTAGGTTATCTCTGTATTTTTTTAGTAGAAAGAAGAATGTTTTTGTTCTTTGCTTTTTTGGAGTAATGACATTTTTATTGATCTGTGTGTAAAAATTAATAATAGATCAGTGTTTGCTTTGGGAAGGAAACCTCCTTGTATGTCTAAAACCATTCCTTTATTGTACAAATTGTCAGTTTATCTATCTGCTATATTAACCAATATGATGTGTTGAACTAGATCTGCTATATTCACAACTTTTTTGAAATACTTTTTTATAAAGTAGGGAATTAATTCATTAAAAAAAAGTTTATTTCAATTATATAAACCAAAGTTTTCTGCCCAACAGCAATGATGAACTGCACGGCAGCATTCTATACCCAGCACTTATAGTATCTAGGCAAAAGCTGTCAGTCTGGTAAAGAATCTGGTTTTTATTCGAAGTTGTAAAAGTTTTTTTTGCAACATAAAACTGACTAAAACTAGACTAAAACCTATTTAAGTTTTAGATGAATAAAACCGACTAAAACTATCACATATCGTAATGATTGAAATCCGGCTAAGACTAATAATAGTTTTTGTTCTGAAGACTAAGACTAAATCTAAGATGGCTTTCAAAAACAACACTGCCCAATCTGTTGAAAATGAGCTATTTAAATCTCAATGGGATTTTCTGGTTAAATAAAGGTACATTTTTTCTTTTTTCTATATCTAAAAGCTGCAATAAATAATAATGTTTGCACAAAGAATAATTGGAGCTGACCTTCGCTCGATCTATGAGCTGTAGAAGACCACAGAAAAAAAGGAATTAACATCTCTATTGTCCCCACACATACTGGTCGGTAACTGCTCAGACTATTTCCAATAGTTCAGGGCTGCAGAGTGCAGATGCCAAAAAGGAGCTGATATAGAGACTATTTATCTCCAAAGGCTATTTCTGTTAAAGAAACTTAACACCTCACAGCTATGGTGGTAAGCTACTCTACCAAAAACATTTAAGGCCTTTTGCATTATTTGCTACAACCTGCTTTCCAGCTTTTATTTATAAAAAAAAAAAAAAAAGACTGCAGATGTACACTTGCACATACTTGGCATTATTGTTGATTTAACCTTTATTTTAACAGTATGGCTTTTGTTTGAACAGTTGATTACAATTTTAGCCATGACAGACCAAAGTTTATTTCTTTATTTGTGCACACAAATTTAGTTTATTCTAATCACTTTTATTCAGAAGAGTAAGAAATAGTTTGTGAAAATGTTATTGCCTTCCAAATATAGAATTTGGTGAGCTATGCTTGCCTTTGCCATAATAGGGAATAATTAAATTATGCACATTTCCAATAAGGAACTTTGGGCAATGCTGGAGGGTCTCTCAAGCATGCGCCTGAACTGTTTCAACTGTTTCTCTGAACCAAAGCAGGAGAGAATGAACCTCTCTGTTGCGACAGGTGCAGCGTTTATCATTTTAGACTAAAAGACACATGGATTTAACACAGGCACTAAAGCCAAATATTTTGTATCTGCTGAGACTGCCTGTGTGCCTCAGTAGGGGCCCTCATCAGGTTGAGTCTGCCTGGGCAATGGGGCCTCACCAAATGTTTAGTTCTCTATTGAAATGTATTCTAAAAGCACAAATGGCATATGATCTGACATCAACAAAACTGCAATTAGAAAAGTTATATTTAATATAAGACATAACACAATGATATATATACACTCACCGGCCACTTTATTAGGTACACCTGTCCAACT
>JAGKQL010000025.1:5168617-5203690 GCA_018398635.1 Cyprinodon brontotheroides
AAAAAAAAAAAAAAAAAAAAAAAAAAAAAAAAAAAAAAAAAACCTTCAACCAGGCACTTCATGCCTCCATCCAACCTTCTTTGGGGAGAGCAGAGGTGACAGCCCCGCCACCAGCAGGCCACTGGGGCCCCGCAGCCAGCCCCAGCCGAAACCACGGACCCAGGCGGCCCGCTCTTCAGCTCCGAACTCCGGCGGCAGAACAGGGGTGTGTGAAGACCCCGATCCTGCACCTGCGCCCTTTCGAGCCAGTTGACACATTGCGTGTTGCTCTCAGATACAATTAAAACTAGGAGTACCAGAGGGGGTGTCCGGCCACTCCACCCCCCTCCAGGAGAATAGGCGGTGCCAGCACAACCCCTTCGCCAGCCACTCAGCCCTCAATGGATAGATAAGAGAGGGATGGAGGGAAGGCGCGTGATGTGGTGCTGGCCCATAAAATAAGCCCATGCGGTGGCCTGACCCCCACGAAAATGCCCATAGATGTGTGTTGTGAAAATGATGTAGATGGAAGTGTCTAAAATGCACAAAATAAAATTGAAGGGTGGGGGCCGTCATCAGAAGGTGTGGCCCTCAATGCGACCCCTCCCCAAAAACCTACATGTGTGGCAGTGGCCAGAGTGATGGAGCAGGCAGAGGGAGGATTTGGGGATGGAGGAGCAAAGGACTGGGGTGCCGCTGCACTCCCAGGGAGCCAGCTCCCCGCTGACTCAATAGGCACCCCGCTTCCCCGAGAGCCCCACCAGAGAAGGGGGGCCCCACCAGATTACCCACCATAGCCCGGGCACGGGACCGGCAGCAGGACCCACCAGCCAGCCGGGCACGGGGCCGGACACCACCACCCTCCCCCCCGGTCCTGTCCATCCAAAAAAAAAATAAATAAATAAATAATAATAATAAAAAAAATAAGTAAGTAGATAAATAAATAAAAATAAAAAAAAAATAAATAGGAAAGAAAATAAGAAAAAATAATAATAATAAATAAATAAATGAATAAGGGAGAAGGGACAACCCCCCGGCCAGCCAACGCGCAACACGCAGAGCCCCCACCCGGACGAAGTCTTCACCAGGGGGCAGCACGGACCAGGACCAAGACAGGGAGCCAGACCCAAAGCCCTTCAAAGATCTTCTTCCCTCTATCACCACCCCCACCCTCCGGAGATGTAATCCCTCCCCTACAAGCCAACAATCAAGCTACTCACCACACAAGCGACAGAAGACATCCAGGCTCGAGATCACACCTACTCCCCTCCCTCCCTTCCCCCCACTTACAGAGTACAAACCCGTGAGGGGGTAAGCACTTGCCATAGGTGTTAATGTCCATGCCCCCCCCAGCCCAGCAGGCCCCCGAGGCACCCCGGCACACCAGAGGCCGTGGCAGCAGGGACAGACAGCCAGGCGCGCCCAGAACCCAAGCAGCACTCCCCACAGAACCCAGACCCCCGAACCCCCACCGGGGACCCCGCCCAAGGGCAATGCGCCCCAGGGAGCCCAGACCCAAGGAGCCACCCCAGACCCACCCCCGCAGTAGGGGCGGGCAATGCCCGAAAACCCCGGCACCGGCGCCAGCCCCCACCCCGACCCCGCCCCCTCAATCCACTCCCCCACACCGTCCCACAGCACCAATCCGAAGAAGAAGAAAGCCACACAACACAGCCAAGCGCAAATCCCGAGCCCCACTCCAAGCCCCGATCCCCCAGCCCACACCCTCCCCACACACAAAATAAAATTCTAATATTCTCCCCCTCACCGGAGAAGAACGGCCTGGAAACAAACAAGCCAGTGCCCAACACCCACCGCCACACCTAAGAGGTAGCACTCTGATGGAGGTATGTTAATTTTTTTTCCATTTTTTCCCCAAATTCTCAAATTAAAAATATCACCAAGGAACGCTGGTGATGAAGGATGTGGGATTTCAGGGTTAGAGAGCTCTGCTCTGAGGGATTTCAGTTCCTCCTTGGTTCCTCGCTGACTCAATCAACTCCTCCCAACACAAACATGTCCACCATAGAAAGATTCCTTTATTGTGTTTCTATATTTCCAGTCTCAATGCAAGAAAAACTTAAAAGGAACAGTACACCCAAAACATGATTAGCCTTCATTTTCTACTCACCCCCATGCTGAACAACACTCTGGAGTACTTTTTTTTATATCTCAAATGCAGATGAAAAGTGCACATTCAGCGTCTGCTCTGCCGATAATGCAAAGCGTAGAAGAAGAAATGTGCTTTTTACCTGTGCAAAGAAAGAAACAACGAAAAGAAAAATGTCTGAGGACTTCAGTGTTGAGGAAGAGCATGAGTTCTTTGCCGAGCTGAATCACGCGCACTTTCATCTGGTTTGGATGCCGCGGTTTCCTCGTGTAGACTGTTTGAGCAGCTTTTAGGAAATCCTATACACTACTGTTTATGCTCTAAAACATTCTAAATGACTTTGTTTGAGTAAATTATGGACACTACCACTCAGGACACTTGGAATACATTGGGCCAGCAGTATGGGGGAATATTGACATGTTTTTTGTGGACTTTTATGGACCTTTCTGCCTAGGGGCCATGGACCTTCATTATTTGAATGTCAGCAGACAGCAAGCGAAGCCTCCCAGATCTCCAGATGCATTTGAGATATCAAAAGTACTCCAGAGTGTTGTTCAGCATGGGGGTGAGTAGAAAATGAAGGCTATGTCATGTTTGGAGTGTACTATTCCTTTAAACCACCTTGGTGAAGGGCGGTGAGGCTGGTGGTGTGTAGTGAACTCCACGCGGTTAGAGTTTTGACTGCTCCTCCAGGGGAGTTTAACAAATGCATTGAAGACATCAGCATCACTAAGAACATCACCACCCGGGCAAACCAATGACCCTGGATGAATGGGAGACTTCCGGAATTCGCTGAAAGCACGAAACCCATGACAGAGAGGCAATGAGGACATCACATGCCAACTGGAACAGTGCCATCAGATCAGAAAAGCAGAACCACAGCTGGAAGATCCAGGATCTCTCACAACTCCCCCCGGCAGTAAAAGCCATCCCACACCAGCATTAACCTTCACATAGCTGAAGTGAGGAAAACTGTGAGGAGAGTTAACTCAAGAAAGGTCCCAGGCACCAATAACACATACCCTAGGCCGGATGTAAAAAGGACTGTGCAGGTCCAGCTACGACTGCTGTCCTCATAGATATTTTCAGCACCTAGCTGGACCAATCAAAAAGGTACCAACGTATGCAGAAAATCCAGGTTCCCCTGCCTGGGGCTGCTCGCCCGAGCCCCCTGATGTTCACCCTGATGACACATGACTGCATCCCTAGGTTTTACCACCAATCAAATGTTGAAATTTTCCGGGGAGGCCTCATCCAGGGACAACAATGACCAAGACTACAGAGAGAGAGGTGGAGCAGCTGCTGGACTGCACTGCAGAGATAACAACACCAGAAAGAACCACGTCTACCTGCTTTCCACTGCTCCACTGCCTCCATCCAACTTTCCCTTCCAGCTTCCAGAGGTGGTCAGCAGCACCAAATTCCTGGAGGTACACATCACAAAACAACCTCACCTGCACTGCCAAACAGCATCTCACTGGTCAAAAAAAGCACAAAAGCCTCCATTTAATTCCTGCAGAAGTACTGAGAAGGAAAAGCCACACTTCACACGAAGCCCCAAGCCTGCACTACCTTCGAAAACAGAATCACCATAGAGAGCATTCTGACCAGCTGTCTAACTGTGTGGTGTGGAGGCTTCCGGCGCCCGCCCGCAGACTGGAAGAAGGTGAGAAGAGTGGTGAGAATAGCAGAGAAGATAATTGGGGCTCCTCTTCCCCTCCATAAAAACATTTTATCCCAGTGTTGCATGCATAACATTATCAATGATCCCTCACACCCCACCATTGACTGTTCTCCCTGCTGCCCCCCGGGGAAGAGGCTTCACAGCATTCGATGCAGATTCCAAAACAGCTTCTTCCCCACCTCCATCAGACAGCTGAACTGTTGAGAAAACTCTAAATCGTGTCACAGACTTTGCATCACACTGACAACACCAAACCAAACCACTGCATAATTGCACCGTATATATTTAATGCTCTGAACTTCCATATCAATGAGTGTTTTTGCACCATGTTTTTTCTCCCACACTGTTTACATTTCATCACTCCTGCACTTCAATAAATGGAAATGTCATGAAAGCTGTAAAAAAACTAAACTAATTTTGTATACACACTGTGTATACAAAATGACAAAGTTGTATAAGTCGAAGTAAAGATGGAGTAAAAGAGTTAGGTTCCTACTCTCATTAAATATGGCTAGATCAAAGATCAAGTGTCTGCATGGTTCGGAATTTGTGTTTTTTTAAAAATGATGATTGTTTGGCAAAAAAAAGATAAAAAATTCCAGTCCTGAAGGAGAAGTTAGTATTGATAATAAATAAGCAATGTCCGAAATAGCACTTCATGTTAAGAATTCCCAGCATCCCCCAGGTGGTTCACAGCAAGGAGAGGTCCACAATGGCTGGGAATAAAAGATGAACCTGGCCGGGTAGCCTCCTTCGCGGTTCACAGCGGCTGGCTGGTAGGTGTTTTTTCATCTAAATAATCCCGAACTGCAGGCACCAGGATAATAAAAGTGAACATATTCACTGCACCAGCAGATTTCTGCATTTTAAGGTTACACTATATTGCCAAAAAAGTATTTGCACCACCATCGAAATTATTGGAATCAGGTGTTCCGATCACTTGCCTAGCCAGTGTAGGTGTATAAATTCAAGCACCTAGGCATGCGAAGACTGTTTTTACAAGCATTTGTGAAAGAATGGGTGGTAAGCTCTCAGGAGCTCAGTGAATTCAGCGTGGAACTGTGTATGGGGATGCCACCTGTGCAGCAAAATCGTCCAGTCGTGTAAATTTCCTGCGCTCCTAAATATTTCACGAATCAGCTGTCAGCTGTATTATAAGAAAAATGGAAGTGTTTGGGAGCGACAGCAACTCAGCCACGAGAAGTGGTGAGGCCAAATATAAACTGACGGGCCGAGGGTCAGCGGATGCTGGCGCGCATAGTCTTGAAGAGAGCACAAGCACTTTCAACGGGATCAGTCACTACAAACCTCCAAAACTTTCATGTGGCGCTTCAGATTCAGCTCAAGAACTGTTCGCCAGAAAGCTTCATGGAATGGGGTTTCCATGGTAGAGCAGCTGCAAAAATCCCGATGCCATACATCACCGGGGTACTTCCAAATGCAAAGCGTAGGGATCGCGGTGGTGCAAAAAGCTGCTGCGCGCCACTGGACTCCTAGACCTGGAGGCGTTCTGGAGTCACCTGGCCGAATCGTTCTGGCTGCCATGCAATCGCCCATCTGCCGGGGCGGGTTTGGCGGTTACGCCAGGAAGGAAAGCAGGCTACTTATCTAACTGCATTGTGCCAAGTGTAAAGTTTGGTGGAGGGTGCCGGTGGTGTGGGGTTGTTTTTCAGGGCTGGGCGGCCCTTAGTTCAGTGAAAGGAACTCTAGAATGCTTCAGCATACCAAGACATTTTGGACAATTCCATGCTCCGTAACTTTGTGTGGGAACAGTTTGGAGCTGGCCCCTTCCTCTTCCAACATGACTGTGCACCAGTGCTCAAAGCAGGTCCATAGAAGCGTGGATGACGCCAAGTCTTGTGTGGATGAACTTGACTGGCCTGCACAGAGGTGCTGACCTCAACCCGATAGAATTTTAGCTGGGATGAATTAGGAAGCCGCGGAGGCACAGAGAGCCCAGGCAGCTTCTGGGTCCAACATCGGTGGAAGTCGACCTCCTAAATTGGCTTCTGGAAGAATGGATAAAAATTCCCCATAAACCACACCTCCTAAACCTTTGTGGACAACCTTCCCAGAAGAGTTGAAGCTGTTCCTAGCTGCCACAAAGGGTGGACCGGCGTCATATTGAACCCTATGGATTAGGAGCGGGATGTCACTTAGAAGCCTACATATGTGAGAGTCCAGGCAGGTGAGCAAATACTTTTTGGCAATATATAGTGTAATTTAGGAAGTCAATAAACTGTTTCAGAGGGATTTGATCACAGCGCTCTGATCGTCAGCCGCTGTGTCTCTCTCCCGCCAGCTTTCCCAGATCAGCACCTCTGATTGGTTTGCGGCTTGGCGCAGCAAGCAGCAAAAATTGCGCAAATCCCATCGAGCAGCAAAGCGGGTTCGCGGCGCATCGGCTGCAGCGATCAAATGCTTAACTGCGCCCGGCGGCAGCTTCCAGCTGCTCCAGGCAGCATGCTGCTACTGCTACTCAAAACGCGCTGCGCGGGACCTTTTGCTTGACGCGCTTGATGCCGTCAACCATTGACTTTGCGTGAAGCTTGCTGCTACTTGCGCACTTTCCTGCTGCTGTCGATTTCATGAGAAACATGCCAGCATTAGAGATAGAAACCTGAGGTGACTTCGGATATCTTTTCTGGACGCTCGGATGCACGGATGGCCCAGGGTATGCTGGTGGAGGAAGTAATTGTTGGGTCTTCCCCACGCGGAGCAAGAGCACTTGTTTGGAAAGAGGAAATACATTCAGTTCAGTTTATTTATATAGCGCCAATTCACAACATATGTCATCTCAAGGCATTTTACAATTCAACCAAATCATACAGTCAAATTTATTCAAAGTCTTCTATCTAAGGAAAACCAGTTGATTATATTGACTCATTGACTCGAAGACAAACCCTCACACTAAGCATGTTTGTAGCAAAAGTGGAGAGGAAAAACTCCCTTCTAACAGGAAGAAACCTCCAGCAGGACCAGACTCAGTGTGAGCGGCCATTTTTCGAGGCCGACTGTTTCAAGTAGACAGAAGCAGACATATAAAAAGAAGCATAGACACAAAAGGCAACTGTAAACCAGTTCCACAGGCGGCCTCGTCCAGCGAACCACACAGCCAGGCAGACGAGCTCCAAACCAACTCCCATGTCAGAGGATGAAGAGAGCACATCCAGCCAGTGACAGTCAGAGAAACAGGACTACACTGAAAAACAGGCTGATCTTGAACATCTATAAACAAAGGTATTGCTGGCAACAGCACAGCTGATATTTCTCTCCAGGATGAATGTCCCTCTGCTGAGACTTTTAAATCACCAAGTCCCAGATAAGGGAAAGAGTACGAGTACCCTCGTGTTTCAAATCAGGAAAACACAAAAAACACGGGTTACTAATTGTTTAAATTGAATGTTAATTTTATCCCTAGTGAAAAATGGGAATGATTGTTATTCATTTTAAAGTACATTCCTTACTTATTTCTAAATTAAGGGACGCAGAAGAAAATATTTGACAAAATTGGTAAACGTGCTACAGAAAACATTTGCCTAAATCTAAAAAAAAACAACATAAAAAACGAATTTCCAAAGCACTTTGAAGATCCAGTTAATTTCATGACCAGTAAAGCTAAACTTCAATCATTCAACCTAACAGCCTTCAGCTCATATTAAAGACTCTATTTGAACTCTGCTACTCTGGACAAAAAGGCTAATTGATTGTTTAATTAGCGTTTGCTGTAATCCAACTCTGTTCCTTCAAGTTCAGTTTTTACATAAAGATGAAAAAGAGCGATAAGTAATTAATAACGATGCATTAATAATTTACTGATTCAGTATATTTGTTGTAGCAGGCGCTCTAACTTGCAGCATTTTTTCTTCCTCTTCTCTTTCATAATCAAAGTGTTTTACTCACAAGACATCATCAGACTGCTTGACAGCGTCAATCTGGTAATCTGCAACAGTCACTCTGGACCTATGAGGACTCTTAAAAGATATCTTTTAACTGTCACACTCATACAGCCTTTTTTACTCATCTCCAAGACTGTATGAGCCTTTCAGGACGACTCAACTATATTTTATGCTTCTATACAGTGTTTGGTTTTTTTTAAATGTGCAGCTAATATCTTAGTTGAAAGCTTTTGTCCAAAGACTTGTCCTCTAGCCGTGGTCTGATTATCCAGCCTGAGCTGCGATTACATTTCTGTTTGCCCAGAATCTCTGGTAGAACACTCCAAACTAAACACAATCTGACTCACAGAGATAAAAAAAAAATCACGGCTCCAAATGAAACTAATCACTGCAGTTGGCATTGATGAAAGTAGATCATGGAGGCAACTCAACAAAATCTCTGGTTATTTCCACACTAATGGCTGTTACATATTTCCTTTTTATTTTGTTTTAATTTTTTTTGAAGTACTGTATATTCCCCAAAAGCTACCTAAATCCTCCATTCAATATCTAGTATCAAGCTTCACTATCCTGGGCTAACATGTTAACATGCTGGGAAAAAAAAGAGAACATTGTGTTTAAATTGAATTACTGAAACTTGAATCACTAAGCATGACAGGGTTTACTTTACAGGATTACCTTATTGAATGCAAGATTAATAGAATATATTTATGTGGATTTAGTACTTAATAGGTAAACACTTAACCAAGTCCAAAGGTGCTAATCCTCTAATCCTCTAAAACTGCCTCACCTCCGATTTTTAGAGATTCTCAAACACAAAAAGAAACAAACTGACAGTAGTGTATGAGAGCATGAACATTTGCGTGTTAAGCCAGTTATGAAGGAAGAAATATATTTTAAAAAAAAGGTTTAAAAGGTCAAAATTGTTATTAGACTTATTTCGGTGCTTAATTATTTTATGTTAGATACTCTTTTTTAATAAAGTACAGAAGCTATGGCTCTATTAATCATGGTAAGTCACCCTGCTCCTGGAGGAGCAAAGTGGCCTCAGATCTTCAATACAGTTTTACTATTCTACTAGTGGTTACAGAAACCCGAAAATTACCAATAAAATTACAGTTTTTGTCTCAATGGGATTTTTTTTTCTTCATCATTATTTGAGACAAGCTTGCCTATCTGTGCACTCCTATCACTCCTGTCCCCACTAATGCTCCATTCCAAAATGGCTTGGCCAATCACGTAGCAGTATTGTGGTTTAAGTTGGGGCAGGTAGCTTTTTTTTTTTATGCCAGTGTCCTGTCTGGCAATGTGGCAATAAGAATAATTTGTCTTGATGCTAAGAAGTCCAACAGATTTTACTTTCCCAAGTGTAGCAGTATGGCAATTGCCATACTGCTCCACTTGTTTCCATGTATATAAATTGCTTTATTATAATTATGCAGGAGTTTTACAGTTTATATGGACACTGCAATGTAAATGAGGAAGCAGAAAACAGAAAAAGAAAAGGCGACGAAAAGAAACCGAAGAGGAGAAGGGGAAAGGGATAGAAATTAGGCAATGACGAAACGTTTTTTCAGAGTGCTTACTTCTTCCTGTAGCGAGATGATGAAAGAACAGAACAACCAAAAGACTTGGTGCGAGACATACAATACACAAAAGCAACACCTTGAAACTATCGCTAAAGTAATAATTATTAAGTCTGACATGTACATCCGTGTTACAGGAAGATACGGATGTGGGGTTTCTGTATGGAAGTGGCAGGTAGCTTTGATGAAAGCAACAGCTACTGATCCCACAGCTGAAAGAAAATAAATGTCCCCGCAGGAGGATGTAAACATAGCTGCTGCTATCCATTCGGTTAGGCAGAATCTACCATTTCTTCTTTGAAAGAGGAACAGCAATGCTGTAACGGTTTAAGTCGTGGTTTCTCACCAAATTTGCTGCTATTATTTGTTACCATAACTGGTGAAAATTAAACTTTGGTAGGTTGCTATTAGGTTTTGCTTCACCCAATAACACCAGGAAGTTCAGCACAATGTCCTTCCTTTCCAGATTCAATGGGAGCAGTCCAAGATTAATAACGTCTAGAACTAAACTGAGAACAGTGTGCTTCACATTATTAAAGTGGCCTGCCAGCTTATGATTTAGATGCCTTTTGGTAAATGGCCCTTTGTGTTCTTTTTGGTTGGCAGTCTATTTAAGCCTGGCTGCTAATTTTGGCCGGTTTCAAATTGCTGAAATATGAACACTGGCATTAGATGAGCCAACTGAGGCCTGCAGTGCTTTAACACGTTCTGGGGTTTTTATGTTTGTTTATGTCTGGATGAATCGTCAAAGCTCTCTTAGATTATTTTTAATAGAATGTCGGGTTGGCTGCCATAATAAGGCCTTTGCAACCCTTTCACTCAATAATACATTTTAATGACAGTTTTTCATTTGCTCTTGGATTTCTATGATGTGTAATGTGTTATTTTACATCTCTTAGTCTTCTTCATGTTTCACAACAATGCATATCAACTGAAACTGAATTTCATCTTTAAAGTTGATTAAAATCAGATCAAAATCATCCATTGAAGACTTAAACAATCTTAATAACCATCAGGTTCCGAGAGATATTTCCTTTTTTTACCTAAAAAATATCTGCATTTTAATTGATATCATTTAATAAGTGCATGCTGTATTTATCACACGCTGATATTGTTTTAAATGTGAATAAACACCATTCAAAATGGCCCTTCCCAGCCGAAAGCAAAATCCCCTCCAACTTCCAGCCGCTGGAGTGACCCCCTCTTGCATGTTTTTTTACTCTGACTTCACCATTTCACTGAATTACAGGGTTTGACCAGGAGAAGGTGCTTCTGTTTAGATCTTAATGTCCGCAAATCATGACGGAAACAATATTTTAGTACAAAGATTGATATTTAAAAAGGAATTGTAGGAAGTGTTAAGCAAAAAGAATAAAACCAAACCAAAATAAAAAAACAAGCAAAAAACACAGATATGAAATTTTAACAAAAGGGTTCATTGGTTTGTTAAATTCTTTATTTTCCTTTTTTTCTGTCTCTCTTTTTTTTTAAATATAGCTAAGAGTATCACCTGTTGGGTTGAATCTAGTTCTAACTTTTCTTTTCCCTCACATTAGATCACCACTGGTTAAGTCAGGAGGTGGTTAAACCTAAATAACAACGTCTTAGGAGGCTGATCTTTCATCGGCTCTTACTGATTTCTTGTGTGTAAACACATTTGTCTTAAAATGCCCGTAGGTGTTTTAAACTATTAACGATCCAGCAGCAGATGATAGCATACGTCATTTGTTTGACGGGTTAAGAAGAAACAACAACAACATACGGTCAATTACAAAACATCTGAACACATCCTCTACACAACACCGTGTTTATAGAGGGGTTTTTATTTGTGTTTTTTCGTTGCTTTGTCTTTGTGATAGAAAAAAAAAATCTCCCTTAATATGAGAGAAAAATCACGATCCTGTGCATTTCTTTTTTAAATGAAACTAACATGTTTTGGATATTAATGAAAGGAGATTTTTTTCCCTTGATACACTTCTGCAAACAAGTCAAGAAAATTAAAGAGAAAACAAACAGTAACTATGACAGAATATAATTTATGCTTAAGCAGCTGGCCTTGTTAGGGAAAGGGAGCCTACCTGCTTGATTAAAACTGGGTTCAGCATAAGATAAATGCTTAACTTCCTAAAGGCAGCCACTTAGCTGCGTACTGAGGAAGAAGAGAGAGTATGCATAATATATTCCCACAGTTTATGCTGTTTTGTTTGATTTTTATATATGTTTACTGGCTACAAGTATGGAAAGTCTGGAACAATCAGGGTCAAATGTTGCATCAGTTGGGCCCTGAGTTTTAAAAGTAGGCCTGCAGTGAGATTGAAATCACTTCTGATATGAGAAGTAAGACACAGTTTAGTTGCAGTCACATTTTTCCTTTCTGTGGAGACATAAAACTAGGACGTATAGAAATAAAGAACAAACTAGGTGGAGAATAATAAAAAGGCGGCAGGATGAAGTAAAGAATCCAGCGAATAAGTAAGCTGAGTATTGATAGATGTGTGATCTATGGGTAAACTAATGTGTGAAGAAGATTACAAGAGCCAAATGCTAACTACCCAAGAACAGAGAAAGGTACTGACAGGAATATTAAGTAGTTTCTTTTTTTCCAGAGTAAAAAAAATATACATAAAAAATCCAAAGCTGGCTCCTAAAACTTCACATTTGTCTCATAAAGTTTTCTCTGAACCAGCAAATAGATCCACCAAAAACTGTACTAACTAATCAAATTCAGTTTACTCCAATTGAATTAACTTATTTTTTTAAGTGGTCAACTTAAACCATGGTTAATGAATTAAGTTGGCTAAAGAAGTATGAAGGGGTTTCCAATGATACTGCCACCTGTGGCCAAAACACAGAACTGCAGCGTTCTTCTGCTCATTGTTCACAAGTTTTTTTTTTTTTTTTTCACCTTACTTGGAGCTTTCATTGGTGTCTGAGTTGAGCTGGATGTCGGTCGCTTCTGTTTATCCACAGAATCCATCCTTAATTTAATGCGCCGATTGTTTGCTCGATTGAACCCGTTTAACTTGAACCAGAACAACTGTTACGATGGTCTATTGCTTATGGCTACAAGAGTTAAGTTAAAAATGGAAGAGCAGCCTATTATGAGATGAATGTCGCTTTCCTTTTTCAAATTTTTTGAGCAAAGTTACTTTGATGTGTTGCTTAAAGGTATAGTGGAGGATGTTCTTTTTCCCAGTGGATGATCAAAATAAGTGGTCCTCCTAATTGTCAATCATTCTGGTGACATGTTCAAGTAAGGCCGTCATGCTCGTCCCCATTTTCACTTACTGATGGCGAGTTTGACATAGTGGAAAATTTTCAAAATCTTCTTTTGGAAAGTAAGCTTGTATGAGCAAACAAACAGCAACCTTTAAACAAAGCGTTCACAAGGAAAAAATGGGCTTGTGCACGCTCTTACAAATGTTTAATAGGCGTTCCCTCTCAGCGGGTACAGGGTTGTGCATGTGGATTTTCTTTTTTTCAAAAATTTGCAAAAAACCTCCACTATACCTTTGTGTTTAGTTATGATATGCCTAAAATGAAAAGCGTTACAGTGGTAGGTAGCACATGAATTAAGGTATTGCCAAACCCAGTTACATACCAGCAGTGGTAGGACCAGCAGGTAAGAACTTTGAGAAGGCAAACTGGTATTTTAACCAAATTCTGAGTACTTTTAAAATTGACTAATCCACTTCGCCTTATCTTGTTTTCTGGTGACAGTGTTACGGGTCACAGTTTTTGTCTGGTCACATATTTTGTTGTAACACCGGAAACTTAGTACATTCTGAGAAAAGAGGCTGTAGGATAAAAGATGCATATCGGTAAAGGATGAAATGAAAAGGTTTGTTTTGAGATAATCTTTAGTAAAAACTTACAGAATGTCTCCTTCAGCTGAATTTCATTATTTGTGACCATTATTTGTTGTCAACTGATAGATACATTTTACGTTTCACAGGCAAAAATATGATATGTGCAAATAATAAAAAAAATGCTAATTTTGTTAGTTCCAGCTAAGAATTTCCAAGAGTTTCATGCATAGAGTCAACATATTCTCATTATCAGTTCGTATGTTATGAAATCGCGTATTAAAAGTTATGCACAGTATTTTAAAAAAACAGATCAGTGCGCATGTGCAGCCAGACAGACGGTAAAAAAGCAGATCCGCGGACGGACGTAAAACTGGGAAAAACAGTGCAATAATTTACTTCATGTCTCTAACTACGCTGTTTGCTGTTTTTGTATCTTAGGGTTAGGTGTAGGGTCAGGGTTAGGGTTAATTGTAAATTCTATGTTAGGATGCGCATGCGCAAGGATATCTTATCTCGAGGCAAGACGTAAAAATATGACAAAATACCACGAAAAAAACGTAAAAAACTGACGAAATTACTGTGCATAACTTTTCGTATGATTTCATACGAACTGATAATGAGAAAACACTGATAGAGTGCAGTGTCTGAAAGGGGAGTGTTATTTATTTTATGTTTACCCACCTTCCTTTTATGAGAAAAACATGAAAATTTACACATTTTAGAGTCATTACGTTCCAACATAGATACATTTTGTCCTTATTGAACAGGTACTAAGAAGCAAGGTGGAGGAGGTAAACCGGAAATTCCAGTGAACCCTGTCTATAACTTGGTGCTGTAGGTTTACTCTTCTTTTTGGGAAAAATAGGCGTCTAAAAAGCATCATTCCTGCACAGGAGATGTTCTTTGTTTCAGTGAAAAAACAGAAATTGCTTATGAAAGGAAAAACTACATCAGCACACCCAACTTCCCAGGGAATTTAAAGATGCTTGGAGCTGGCATTGGTTGTTTTTTCTTTAGGTGAATTTTTTAATCAGTTTTTATATAATTAGGACTTATTCAAAAAGATGTACAATTAAACAAAATAGCACATGCTTAAACCTAATGTGGCCACGTGGATAACAAGTTCAAAGGTGGAAGTTAAAGTCTGAAACAGTCCTTTGGATCACCTGTGTCTAACATCTCAGCATACTTGGTTCAAACAGAGCAATAGATACCACACCAGGCTCACTGTTTTTACTTCTTGTTGCAGCCCTCAGCCTCAAGTGTTCAACAGTGTTTTCAAACCCTCCAACCCACACTGAGCTGAACCAAACCGCAACTAAAACATCAGATAGAGCGCACATCTAGTGCGCGCTCTTCCAGTCAGCAGAGAGTCATTATTTCTGTTGACACGTAATTCCAAAAGGTAGGCAGGAGAATTGAGATAAAAATGATTCCCCCCCTTTCCTATGTCTCCTGGCTTCTTTGTCATCTTCAAAAAACCCTCATGAATCACATCCACCTGGAGAACACTCCACGTTTATGGGCTCCCTGCCAACAGAAGAGCTGCGCCCTATGGGTCAGGGGTGATCAATCCAAACTGAATTACGCACGACTGTTGAGAGTAAAATGAAGTGCAAGACGGTAAAGAGTTTCAAGCAAACCAAGATTCCCTAGACTGAAGCTATGTGCGCCCATCATGTCGCTCTCCAACTCAGCTGCACCATCAGCATCCAGCTGCTCATCCTCACTGTAAGGAGACACATCTAGTCTTATCAGCAACTTTGTTCAGTCTGAACGCAGCGCTTCTGTTACCCAGTGGGAAGTCTGGGGCTTCACCGCGGAGGCTGCACACTTCTCTGCCTTGTCAGATGTTTTCAGGGAAGATAGAGACTCCACATACCTTCAGAGCTCCAGTCAGCGTCAGACGGAGAGACGCACATTTAAACATCCACTGTAGGTGTTACTTTCCTCTCAACATCCGCGGACAAAAAAAAAGAAAGAAACCCGTCGGGTCAATTAAAGAGAAATGAATGAAACGATCCCTTGCCTTGAAATCCAAAGAGTAAAGCGATCCCGGTGATCGTATTCGTTTTAGGTATAAATGATGATCCATTGATTATTCCTTACTGACCAGACTTTTCCTCTTTAAAGAAGATTTTTACTAAAATTAAACTGCAGGATAAGCCAATCGGAGGAAAACTTTCCACTTGAGGAGTTCTGTGATGCTGAAAATTCTGACTCCACTGAAACATTTTGTTTCTTTGTCTGGCGAATCAATGTTAAATTTTTCTATATTATTTATGATAATTCCTGCTTTAAGTGGGTCGCTCTGTCAGCTAAAGGCATATGTTAGAGTCTCTATACTCCAGTTGATGATTAATCGATTACTAAATTAGTTGATTATTTCATAATCAGATTAATTGTTTCAGCCCTGGTTTGATCAGTCATCTCCTTTCCTATAATCCAGCCTCAAGGCTATTCCCGTAGATTAAAGCAAATTAACTCCTAAAAAACCACGTAGATCAGTTTCCTTTAAATTAGAGTAATCTGTCTGGTTGTTTCATCTGCCTAAAACTGAGTTTCATAATCTATTAAATTCTGTTGAGCTTATTTCTATAGCTCAAAGTTTTCTATTCAAAGTTTTCTATCTAAGGAAAACCAGCTGATTTTGCATGCGACTCATTGACTCTTCAGCAATCCCTCACACTAAGCATGCTTGTAGCGACGGTGGAGGGAAAACTCCCCTTTGAACAGGAAGAAACCTCCAGCAGAACCAGGCTCAGTGTGGCGGCCATCTGCTGAGGCCGACTGGGGTTCAAGGGGAGACAGAAGCAGACATAGAAAAAGCTTATAGATACAAAAGGCAGTAACTGTCAACCAGCTCCACAAGGCGGCCCGTCCAGGAAACACACAGCCAGGCAGGCAGACGCAGCCCATGAGCCAGCTCCCATGTCAGAGGGATGAAGAGAGCACATCCAGTTAGTCACAGTCAGAGAAACAGGACTACACTTGGAAAACAGGCCAAGCTCCAACATCTAGAAACAAAGGTGTTAAGGATGGCAGCAGCACAGCTGATATTTCTCTCCCAGAATGGACTTCACAGCCACACAGGAACAGACCAGATGAAGCTTACTATGAGGAAAAAGCAGAGAGAGCAGAATCCCGTTAGAGATTGAACTAACAGATTCTGCAGAGTGGGGAGAATAGAGATAGAATGAAGCAGAATGATGAAAAAGGGGTCCCTATGTCTCCTCCAGCAGTCTAAGCCTATAGCAGCAGAACTATAGAGATAGAATGAAGCAGAATGATGAAAAAAGGGGGTCCCCATGTACTCCAGCAGTCTAAGCCTATAGCAAGCAGAACTATAGAGATAGCATCATCTAGGGAAATGTACATAAATGAATAACTATAGGTTACAAAACATGGAAAGTTTAACTCAGAAGTGATAATTTAGTAATAGCTTTTAAATCGTGTAGGAGTTGGCCCTGAAAATCGAAGGATTGACGGATAAAAAGCCCCGGCTCCGACTTTCAGTGACACTTCACCTGCAGTGTCTACTGATGGTGGTCAGAGAGGCCCGGTGGCATGCCAGTGTGCGGCAGCCCCGCTTCTGTCAGTGAGCCCCAGGGCAGCTGTGGCTACAATGTAGCTAGCCACCATCAGTGTGTGAGTGAATGAATGTAGTGTAAGTACAGGCCATTTTCCAAAGTTTGGTTGAAACATTAATGTATAGCTCAGTACTTTAAGGACAACATGTCCTTCCAACTAAAGAGGAACCATTTGATTAGGCCTCCTTTCTTTTCCAACACGACAAACCATGTGTCTATGTGATGACTCCGACTCTCGGTATCCAAGTCCGACGGCCAGAGTGAGAAAGGGGTCAAAATGTTTGTAAACTTCTAAATCTTACTTGGAACCGAAAAATGGAATTTGATATTTATTGTCAATTTTTTACCTTATAATGTGAGAAAGTGTCAAGTGTCCCCGCCCACTCCTGTCAGATTGGGGTCATAATCTGAATGTGAAAAAAAAACTCATTTGAAAGAGTAACCTCAAAAAAAAAAAAAAGGATAGAATCTGAAAGGAAAGGATATGAATCTGAACATATAAATATAATAAAATATTTAAAAAATAATATAAAAAAGGACAAAGTGTAATTAAAATGCTAAAATGAATTATTAGTTTTTTTTCAAGCAGAGGGGAAGAATTTAGATTTAATTCTTATTATTTGATGTTTACTTTTTTAGTTTCTCAGATTATAAGGTAAAAATTTGACATTCAATATCAACTTAGATTTTTTCTCTTTCAAATTGTAGTTTTTCAGTTTCAACTGAGATTTATACACTCACCGGCCACTTTATTAGGTACCCCATGCTAGTAACGGGTTGGACCCCCTTTTCACCTTCAGAACTGCCTCAATTCTTGGTGGCATAGATTCAACAAAGGTGCTGGAAGCATTCCTCAGGGAGTTTGGTCCATATTGACATGATGGCATCACACAGTTGCCGCAGATTTGTCGGCTGCACATCCATGATGCGAATCTCCCGTTCCACCACATCCCAAAGAGATGCTCTATTGGATTGAGATCTGGTGACTGTAGGAGGCCATTTGAGTACAGTGAACTCATTGTCATGTTCAGAAACCAGTCTGAGATGATTCCAGTTTTATGACATGGCGCATTATGTCCTGCTGAAAGTAGCCATCAGCAAAAGTTGGGTACATTGTGGTCATAAAGGGATGGACATGGTCAAGCAACAATACTCAGGGTAGGCTGTGGCGTTGCAGCGATGCTCAATTGGTACCAGGGGCCCAAGAGTGCCAAGAAAATATTCCCCACACCGCGACACCACCACCACCAGCCTGAACCCGTTGATACAAGGCAGGATGGATCCATGCTTTCATGTTTGTAGGCGCCAAATTCTGACCCTACCATCCGAATGTCGCAGCAGAAATCGAGACTCATCAGACCAGAACAACGTTTTCCAATCTTCTATTGTCCAATTTGCAATGAGCTTGTGCAAATTGTAGCCTCAGTTTACCTGTTCTTGGCTGAAAAGGAGTGGCACCGGTGTGGTGCTTCTGCTGCTGTAGCCCATCTGCCTCAAAGTTCGAAAGGCGTACTAATAGCGTTCAGAGATGCTCTTCTGCCCACCTTGAGATTTCATGCCCAGGTGGTTATTTGAGGAGTCACTGTTGCGCCCTTCACCACTTTCAGGAACCAGCCCTTCCAGGCACCAACAATCATGTTGCACATTCAAAGTCACTCAAATCACACGCTTTCTTCCCCATGCGATGCTTTCGGTTTGAACTGCAGGGAGATTGTCTTGACCATGTCTACACATGCCTGAAATGCACTGAGTTTTGCACGCCATGTGATTGGCTGCTTAGAAATTAAAAGTGTTAACGAGCAGGTTGGGCGAGCAGATTGGTACCTAACTCAAAGTGCCCGGTGAGTGCATATAGAGTGTTTTATGATGTACCGTGCATAATGTCAATGTAAAAAAACAAACACAACTCCCAGTATATGTCCATACCTGAAGGTGATCAAGTTAACAAACAGACAATATAAGCCCTAAAAAACAGGTAGAAAAGGGTTGCTCCTTGCTTCCATGGAAATTCTCTCTAATCCCTTTTGTTCTCTGCTGCTCTGCCAGTCAGTTGATTGGATATACACCAACTTCCACTGCTGGTCTAAAAAGCTCTTGATTTCGTATTGAGGGATATGTATTCTCTTCTCATGCATTCTTCTAAAACCTCTTTTGGGGAGATTCTGAAAAATGAAAACACTCTGAGTTTAGTTAAAAAGGCATATTAGATACAAATCATTAGATAATTGTATTTGTACTCATATAGCAGCTGTAATTTCTTCTTTCAGTCACAATAAAAGGAATAGAAAAGTGCTTTTAAATAATATAACAAAATGTTTTTATCACTTTTAAATGCTCTTTAAAGAAGAAGAATGAGAAAACCTGAACCTATTTTCCAGATCTGCTAATTGTGCTTGTGAATATGGGAATATAATATTTACTATAACCTACTTATAAAACTTGATAAAGTGTATGTGCTGTTTTTTTACACATGCTGGAAATAACAGAGTGTGGCAATAGTTATTAATTAATATTTATCCCAACCCCGTGTATATAAAATCCTCAAAGAGAGGTCTTACTGCTTTGAGATTTCTATTACAGAGGATTTAGATCAATCCACAAATTAAAATAAATTAGATATTAATCATTTCCTCTATAATTAACAGGCATCAGCCCACTGTCTGCAGCTCAGATGATGTGTTTTAGTCCAAAATGATCATAAAAGTGATAATTCCCCAAATTAAGCCTGATCCACTGGATGCAGTATAACATCAAACCGAAACCCAAAATCTTAATGTAAAAAACATAAAACTGCAGGTTTTTTCTACTCAAGCAGAAGCTTTTATGGCTCTCCTGTGTTTTTTTAAAACACAGGAGAAAAGAAAAGTAGGGAAATTAGATTTATATAGGACATTTCTTAGATGTATGATCTGGTTGAATATTCTCTCTAAAGTGCAGTGGAATGACAATTTTATAAGCTGTTGTTGTTGCAATATATATATATATATATATATATATATATATATATATATATATATATATATATATATATATATATATATATATATTAGAGGTGAAACAGTTGACAAAATCCACGGATTTGGTTCGGTTCCACAGTTTCCCCATTAGTCACGGTTTTCGGTTCAGTATGTTGATTTTGTTACCCCGAAATTTATGAAAAAATCCCAAAAATTAATGAATTGTAATTATTTTCAATGATTTCGCGGAAACCCTGGATCATTCCGTATGTTTAGTTGCTTCTGAATTTAATCATCTCGCCGCATGCCCTCTCTACGATCTCCAAGGAACTCAGAGCGGGCGGAGCGGAGGGGAGCCACAGAGGAGGCTGTAGGCTTTGCTTTGTGCAGAGACAATCCAGCATATAACTGCAGGGTGTAAGAGAAACAAACATGTTTTATTTTAACATAAAAACAAACATACATTTTGTCATAGTAGCCAGTGAACTATTAATGCTTAACACTGTTTAATAAAAAATGTCTTTAGTTGGTATTTAAAAATATTTAGTCCTGTGAAACAGAAAGAAATGCACTGATCTACATACTTGCTTTGCCTTTTGAATCTTATAAATCCCATATTTGGTATCAGTATAAACATTTTTTTAGATTCTGTTCATTTATGTACCACCAATTTACACCATGCCTATACCAAAAGATTTTACGGAGTACATTTAATGAAGTGAGAAAAACATATTGGTTAAAGTTTTCTACCTAAAGAAAACCAGCAGATTGCGTTGAGTCACTGAGTTTTAAAATTCCCTGATCTTGGATTAGTATGGTGTCAATTTAATGCCATCATTCATACCAAGCAAAACCTTAGTAATAACATTCTAAATTAGTATTGCTATGACAGTTAGGCATGTACTGCTTTAACAATAGATTCTATAAGAGTTTCTAAACCTTTGTTACACATTAAGGATGTTTATAGGATCTTCTACCTTTTTAACAATTTGAAAATCACTAAAATGTAAAAATACAAATAAATCCTACATTTGATTATTAAATAGACTTTCATTTTTACTCATTTACACAGAAAGAACTCCAGTTTGTCAAAAATGCTCGACATAAATCATTGAAGAGAGAGATGCACAGATGGCAGGTAATTCAACCACATATTCCCCAATAAAAACTGTGTAATTGTAAATTTTATTTTTCTCAGTCTCAATCATGAACCTTTCTTTGCAAGCAACCCACATTGGTTCACTCTGTGAAGTCACTAGTTGGAACTTTTTATTCCACATGGATTATAATTATCAGAAATGATTCACACAAGAACACTTGTTCCACCTCCACCACCTGCTTTTGCTACATTTGTACCAAATAAAATGTGCAGAAAATTAGAGCACTATGTCTTCAGTTCCACTCAGCAGCTCTTCTCTGATGAATCTAAAACTTTAAAGCGAGTATAAAGTTGATGGAGGCGTGAAAATGAAAAAAACAATGTTTGTGCTTTTGTGTGACTTGTTTGGGAACAACCATGCTGCACATTTAAATTTACATAGGGATTTAATTCCCCTAAACAATCAGACATTGTTACTGCCATGAGAGATGGGACACAGAGATGTTTCACACACATGTAGAAAGGTGTGAAATGATTCGGAGGTGACTGGGCATCAGGCTCGAGGCTGGGGTGTATATTTTTGAAAGATGAAATAAGAGACTAACCCTTCTCCAACTAATTTTTCAATCTAGCTGGCTCTTCCTCTTCTGAGCCTTTAGTCTATGAAACAGTTATTTGGTTTTGTCTCTATAAAGGTTGGATATTCTTGATTGCACTAAACTTTATATTCTACACCATTGGTTTTGTATACATTTAGATCATAATACTTCTGCTACTATTTATTTATTCATAAAGCATTTTGAAACACCTTGAATGTGGATATTGTGGAACTGTGGAAGGAATATTTTGAGGATCTCCTCAACCCGTCTGACTGGCAGAATCAGAAACTCGGGCCCGGAATTGTTCATCCCTGTGGCTTGAAGTCACAAAGGTGGCCAAAAAAACCTCCATGGCGGTAAGACCTTGGGGGGGGATGAGAACTGTTCTGAGTAACTTTTGTCTAGATGTTGTAAAGCTGTTCCCAATAGGCAAAGATTGGTTGAAAAAACATTGAAAGACAACGTGATTTACGTCCTAACAACATCTGCATTTGGTTGAAAAGTGAAAGGTGAAGAGCCGTAATTTTCTGATTGTTGAAAAGATGTTGAAAACCCAGTTTTCTTTTAAAGAATAGAATTCAACTTTATTGTCATTCCACTGTCACAATGCATCATCTGCATTTAACCCATCCCCTTGGGGAGCACTGGGCAGTGTGGGGTTAAGGGTCTTGCTCAGGGACCCAGAGTGACAGTCTGTGGGAGTGGGGGATCGAACTCAAAACCTCTGGATTCAAAGCCCTGTGCCCTGACCACTAGGCCGCCACTCCCCCTTAATTGAGTAAGGTGGCACAAAATCTGACCAAACCGAACACTAAGCCTAATTTTTAGCACATTTATGTCTAACTAGAAAAAAGCTGTTTCAGAGAAACAGCAAAAAGTGGGAATCTTTTTGCTGAATGTAAAATGCTGAAATTAACTGCAAGAACATATGAAAATGTGAAAGGAAGTCATCAGAAACTTCAAACTGCAGAAAACAATTGAATCATCTGAAGATTTTTTAGGGTAGAATTATTTGGCACTAAAATGGCAGAAAAAACTCATCTTAAAAGCTGCACAGTCAAACCATACATAATATCAAAAATGTCATTAATGTGTGCACTAGAACGGTCTTAATATAATGTCTATCAAGTTTCTAGAAAAATTTCTGAAGAAATTTTGAAGGGGTCCACCTACTTTCCAGAAACATGTCAGGCATGTTATGAATTAGCAGCAAACAGAAAAGCTTAATTCCTGTCCAGAAAAAGAGCAAAATTAAGCCAAGGTTTACAGCATAGGCTGAAAAATATTAAATTAGCTGAATCAGAAAAGAAATTACAAAGAAAAAATTGAATCTTATCTGGTTGAAGAAAATATTAGTAGCTCAAGGATGGGAAGTAAAATGTTGAGGAAGATGGTATTGAATAAGTATCAAAATTTTGAAATTGTGGAAATGTCAAGACTTGGCACAACAATTTGAAATGATTTAAAATGTGTTGGTTGATCAGCATAAAGAAAACAGTGTCATCCTTAGAGGATTGAAAATATACAAACCTATGTGCAAGACTGACCATGAGAAGCAGAGGAAGGACAGAGAGAGAAGCTTATAGAAAGAGAGCTAATACCACTTAAGGAGCTGAATTTATCAAAAATTTAACCTGCATGTTACGAGCCGGCTGTGTTGATGACAGCACCATTGGCAGGCTTAGGCTGCATGTTACGAGGTTAAGCACATGCTTTATTACAGTGTAAAATCTTAGAACCTGATTCAGAAATATGCACTGAGGGTGTGTGGTCAACAGGCCTTGGTAGTGTAATTTGAAGAAATTGGTTGAGTTTACCAGGTCTTAGCTACGAGCCATATGGCAGCCAATGAATGAGGTGAATGTCAGGAAGAGGCTTTTATTTTGCAGAGTCCCTTTAGTCTTATTTCGAAAAGTCTATCATGGATGTGTGTCAAGGGAAGGGTCATGCCCAGCAGTGATATAGAATCCATTCCTAAATTATATGAAATCACTGGTTTTCCATGTTATTGGGTGAATATACTGTATTAGAGCGTAAAATGGGAGACTTTTATTGTGAAATTTGCTCTGGGGTATGTTTTGAAAAAGGTCCCTAGAGTCTAATAGAAACGAGCTGGTAGAGTTTGGGTCATAATGCTGAGCCATTTGTATCAATTAATATGCGAGTATAATATAGAGGCTTTTATTGTGTAGGGTCACTGGAGTCTTATTTTGAAAGTCTAGCAGGGTTGTGTGTTGAGAAAAGGGTCAGACCCAGCAGTGATACTTGATGACTTTCAATTGTTAAATCACTCTTTTCTTTTTTGTTATTAGGGCAGTAGGTAAAGTGGCAATGGGAGGCTTTTATTTTGAAATTTTCGGTGGGGTGTTTTTTGAAAACCCCCTAGAGTCCTCATTTTAAAAAGTAGTTGAGTTTGGGTCATAATGTTTAGCCATATGCTGGGAAAAAAATATGAGTTTAATGTAGGGCTTTTATTTTGAAGGGTCCCTGAGTCTTATTTTGAAAGTCTATAAGGGTTATAGTGTGAAGGGAAGGGTCATGGCCAGTAATCATATTGTATCCATTTCCAAATGTTAAATCAAGTGTTGTCTCCCTCCATTAGATTAAAATGTGCTGTTTAAAGTGGCAGAGGTAAAATCCCTTTGAAGCTCGGTTACCTTGATAGCAGCTTAACGAGAGCCTGTCAGTGACAGAGAAAAGCGCATCACTTTCGTTCCTTTCCTCTCAGGCTTTTTGAATGATAATATCAGCTCAGAACAAGCGAGTGCTGGAGACAAACCGTAAATGTTATCTAAAAAACTTTATTTCAGTCTAGCGACAGCTATCCTTTATCTCCAATTGGGATAATGTTCATGGCTGTAGCTCATTCAGAGCCTTAATGGGAAGGAGAAATATAAAGGTTTGTAAATCCTGCTGGTCTCATTAAATAACATGGAGTTCCATGGTAGAACAGAACTCCCTAAAGCAAAACTTTCCCTGCAAACAAACGAGCGGTAAGCCAAAACCGTAAAAGGTATTCAAAAAAATTCTTTCACCGTTTGGCGTCAGCCATCCTTCGGCTTCGACTGTGCCAACTTTCATGTTTCTACTAAAAATTATTTGGCCACGGTGACGATGTAAAAATTTGCATTTTCTGAGTTTGAGGATTTTCTCAGAATCAGCGTTTTCCTATGCCCCGAACAAGTCAGCTAAACAGCTAAACCATAAATGATATTGAAGAAATTCCTTTCAATGTGAGTGCTAGAAGGTTCTGAAGATGTTGTATACCAAGTTTCATGTTAGTACATCAAATAGTTAATAAATGGGAGCGATCTGAAAATATGTAACGTTTTGGATTTTGTCTGTGATTTTTGGAAAATCTCTCATTGGATTTCTATTGGGGAAGTGTGGATTTCTTCATGGTCTGGGCCAAACTGTCGGAAAACCGTAAATGCCACATAAATTAGGGTTATATTTCCTGAATCCTGATAAAAATCCCTACGTTTTGATGTATAATTTATTTCAATTGAGTTAAAAATGAGGGACTGAGAACAATTTGTTCAGAAAAACCAGAACAGCTCAAAAGCTAGAGCACGCACTCTAGCAGTTGAAGAATTCCGTCCATAGACTTCCATTATAAATCTGAAAATCTTAAAATTTTCTTTTAAAAAGTTTGAAGCTTCACTGAAAGCAAAACTGTAAAAGTTAGCAAAAAGCTGAGTTAAACAGTAATAGCAGGAAGATACGGAAACATTTTAAAAGTTGAATGGTGTTTCTAGCTGAAAGTATGCTGAAGTAGTTAAAGGTCAAAGATGATAAAGTTTTAGCTGAATTTTGCTGAAATCTAAGAATTCTACATGCATTTCAATGGGACAAAAAAAACACAGAAAAAGCAGAATATCGCGAAAACTACAAAAATATCTTTACCAAAAGACATAGCACAATTCTCCTGTACATGAACAAGCTGAACGTTTTGATACCAAAATTGTTGAAATCGGTTGAAAACTGCGGGACTAGTTAGAGTCAGAAAAATTTAAAGTGAACAACAATAAGTGGGAATGCATAAGCATTCCCACTTGATAAAGACTATGACAGACTGACCAGATTTAGTCTAAAAGTCAACGTCTAAATGACATCTGGGGTTTGGGGGGTTGTGACACACCTCTGCAATATCGCATGGTGGTTTGGGACCAGCTGTTAAGAATCCAGTTTGTGTGGGTTGTGTTTTTGTGTTTTCCCTCCACCACCAGGTGGCGCCTGGTTCTCGTTGGCACCCTCTCACACACCTGCGGATGGTTGCATCATTACCGGAGGACCCTTAAGCTGTTGACTGCCACTACTTTGACACCAGAGTGTTTGCCAGTTTGGGGAAGTTATCCTGCATACTGAATGTTTTGGACCCTCTCCCCTGGAAGGGTCGTCTGAGCTTCAACGGAGGCTGGGGATTCAAACTCAAGGTTTGGATCTACTTTTCCCCAAAGGGTTGTTTGAGCTTCACACTTAGCAGGGGATTAATCTCCACAAGAAACCATCCAAGTGTCATAGGAAATCTAAGTGGCAGTCAGCTCCTCCGTTCCTCAAGGAAACACCTCAGCCTGGGTAAACCCTGTCCAAGCCCTCCAACGAGCAAAGTCAATTACTGGAACAACCCTCACCTACTGGATTCATAGATCGACACCTTTTCTTTTCTGGAAACGTGAGTTCTGTTGCCTTAATTCCCTTGTGTAAATCGAAGCTCAAATTTCCCACTGAGCTTGAACTAACCACAGGAACTTCCCCTTCACTTTTCAGTCCCGGTTTGCCAGTGTTCAGAGCAGCACTGGACCCATCTCTACCAGTTCTCAATAAACCTGTTAAAACTTTCCCTGGTCTCTCTGTTTGGTTTACTGCATGTGGGTCAAATCTTTGCATAAAATCATGACACCAACATTGCCAAGTGACTTCTCAAAAAATGTAACTGAGTTAGTAACTCAGTGAAAGTAAGAACCAAAATAACCAAATAACCAAACTAACCAAAAAAAATGTGTAGTTACTTTTAATGTTTTAAATTGTTGAAGAATTTGGAAAGCCTTCTTGTTTTTGGAATCTGTATTACAACAAAAGCTTCAGTTATGGAATATTTGTTGATTTTTATTAAACATATCTATATTTTGTAAAGGTCTACACATCTGAAAACATTAAAAACGAATCTGAACTATTCTGGTGTGTGTGGTTTGACAGGTGAATTGCACTACACTCATGTAGATGTGATGATTTGTGTTTATAATAAAAGAAAAATAAGATGTTTTACAACAAAAAAGTTCCTTTTCAATGAAAAAACATGGCAGTAGTTATAGTTAAGTAGGTATACTCCTATTATTGTTAAATGAATTGGTAAAACGGGGCAAACCATGTATACTTTTAATAAAAAAAGTAGGAGAATCTTATGACGATCATTGAAATGCACAGGTATCACATAAAGATCAGAGTGGGGTTGATGTGCTTCTTTTTACAAACAGAATCTTAGCAGCTGCTTTCTGGATCAAATAGAGAAATTACAGGGAAGACTGGCTGACCATTAAAGATCATTACAGTAGTCCAGCCAAGGATTCAATAGAGGTACAAATTGTGGTTTTAAGTGATGGCCTTTTGTTTTCCAGCTGGCTCAGATGACAAAGACTGGACTCATACAACCAAGCAATCTAATTTAGAATCAATGTCTATTTAGAAACCCACATTTGAAACTGTCTGTTTTAAGTATTATGTCAAGAAGCCACATATACTGGGGCAGGTTGGCTAGAGCTGCAAGGACCGAACACCGTCACACTCAGTTGTTTCAAATCCTTTCTGACATCAAGAATTATACTAAAAGATTCAAAAAGGCAACACAAAATACTCAAATCTAGATAAAATTGAAGAAAAGAGGAGAAACACAGCCAGTGTTATAACAGCTATAACCATTCCATACAATGATGAAATGGACCCATTTTCAGTTAAAACAAAAGCTGGTGTCACAGCACAGTAGGTCAGTAGGTACATCTTGTTGAATTGATGGGCATTATAACACTTTCCACTTTATTAATGTACACAATTCATTTTAAAAGTATTATTACATTGATTTTAGTTGCTATAATTTTTTATCACAGAGCAGATTCTGCACCTGGTTCTGCCCAGCTTATTGTTCCCTGTCCACTAATAGCAAAACACCTCCTAACCCTCTTGTTTCTGAAAAGAAAGCGTGAACAAAAAAACTTGTTTTAAGGTCTCCTAATTAATGACACCTTTGGAACAGGAAAGGAAAAGAAAAAAAAAGAGGCTTTTAATAGAGAAGGTCAACCAAACAGGCCACTAGTTGTTCTACCGGCATGGCAAAGAAAACAAAACACATTTTTTTTTTTCTTTTTTTTATCATGTTTTTTTGGCGGTAAGCTCTTATGATGTTTTTGAAAATAGTAAGTCATAAAAATGAAGTATGTTGCTGATAAGAATTTATTTTTTTATTTTTTTTATAAAGGCTTAGATAGGAGCCAGCAAATAAAAAAAAAAACAACGCCCTGAGATACTAATCAATAACATAACAGCAAGAAAAGTTGTTCATATTTGTACTGACTTTGATTGCCTTACAGAGTAACGGATGTAAAATCTATTCCTGTATGTCTGTTCTGACTTCTTTAAAGGGTGAAAATTACAGCTGGAAGAGAAAAATCTGATTGTATTCTCTCGCCAAGATGGAAAAAAAACAAACAAAAGGTGACTGACTGTAAATCAGTAAGGGCATAGGAACAGTAATCAGGAGACACAAAACAGACTGTAACCATCAAAACTGCAGGGTCTCTTCCTCGAAAAACAGTTGTGTCCAAAGTCTGGCCTTGGAGCCATTTGTACATAAAAAATGCAAAAAGCAGGTTTACTGAAAACTCTGAGTTTTCCAAGCCTAAAATCAGGGAAACTACAGAGCTTTCTGTTTCATGAAGAGACTTTACTTAACGTCTGTTTCTGTTACCGTGATAACGTTCTTAACCTGGTGGGAAGCAAGTGTTCCTCACTAAAACTCAGATGACCATCAACTCTGTCTCCACCCTCCTTAAAGCCAATCAAATTATCTTTATTCCTGATTGAATCAGCACAGGTCTGTCGTAGTTTTGTGGAAATCAAAAATTATGAAAAAATAGGAAATCAGTCACTAAATCCGTCAGACACATTTGGTGTTAAAATAAAATTATTGCATGTCTTTTACACGTGGATCCAATTAAAGAATGAGCAGCATTAATTCAAAGAAAATTAATCATCGACGTCAGGAAAAAATGGCCTAATGAAGCTCCACTGCTCATCAGCTCAGCTGTAGAGGTAGTCAGTAGCACAGAATTTCTGGGGGTGCACTAAGTTGTGATTGTGAAAACAACCTCACTGGTCACAAAAGGGCACAGAATCGCTTGTACCCCCTGAGGAGCAAAGGATGAGAGCCCACCTGCTCCCAATCACCCATCCTCACCACCTTCTACACAGAAGCACCATAGAGAGCCGCTCTGACCAGCTGTCTCACTGTGTGGTGGAGGCTGCAGCTTCAGACTGGAAGAAGGTGAGAAGAATGCGACAACAGAGAGGATCATCAGGGCTCCTCTTTCCATTAAAGGTATACTGTGCAACCAGTGTTGATTTTTCAGCGAGGCTCCCCCCAGAGGGCGCACTGTCGTGAATATGCTCAGCTGTTCTCCTGGTTTCTCCGGCAAGCCAGCGCGGTTGTCTTGAGCTTAGCAGACAGGCTAGCTTAACTAACTTAATCACCACATGTAAGTGACTATTTGCCAATTAATTTGAAAATTCTAGCATGTCTTCACATTATTTGTGCCATGTGTGTCTAAATAACAAAGATTGTAGTTAGCCAAGCTTCCCATACATTTATCTGACTGTCGCCATAAAGCAAAGACCGACTCTCGCCATGCACGCGAGACTTGTGAGCCTGTGGGTGCGGGCCGAGTGGCTCCTGCAATTGAAAGTACGGTATTTCCCCTACAGACCACCACCAGGGCGGCCGGAGAAAACCTTTTGTTCGACCTGAAATGACTCATATAATTATCCAAAACGTTATGGAACACACATTAATTAACTGAAAAATGTTGCATAGTATGCCTTTAAAGACACAGTTAATTCCATTTCTTCGAGTCCCGAACCTATAACATCCTTAATGACCCCTCCCACCTCCAAAATGGACTGCTCCCCCTTCTGCCTTTTGGGAAGATGCTTCGCAGCATCCGATGCAGGTTGAGCAGGTTCTGCAACTGCTTTTCCCCCACTGCCATTAGACTGTTAAACTGTTGAAACTCTAATTTAGATTCTGCATCATACTGGGTAAGCATCATATTTACACTACTTGGCTGATTTTTTAATAATCCCTTTAAATAGAACACGACTTAATGTTCTACTGCATTTTGCACCGCATTTATTCATTGGCACTGCACTGAACCTTTCCTTATCAATGCCTTTTGCAACATGACTTTAAACTGGTTTATCTTTTCTTCCACAGTGTCTACATTCTGCTCACTGCAGCACTTTATTCATAATGTTCATTTTATTGCTGTAAGCTGGATTGAAATTTCTTTTTTTTTTTTTTTTATATATAATTTCTGAAATTCAGTTTATGCTGCAAAAATGTAACTTCAATTAAATTTAAATCTGTCATTACAGTTCTGTCTAGGAATATGATTTTTACCAGTAAGAATCATATTTTAGTGTTTTACAAAAGGAAAAACAAAGAGGAGAGTGCTTTTAATGAAAGTTAAAATGGCCTGCCATAGTCCACTTTATATAAACCTAAGCATTCAAGCAATAATCTTCTCCCATGCCATTTCCTTCTCCTTTACAGCTGTAGCGCTTTTGGTCTATCTTTGAAACATAAAATATAAAATGTATTACTGACAAGGTGAACGAGATCTTACAATAAATTTTCCTTTTTCCATTAACATAAATATAAATACATGTTTGTGAATTGTTGGGATTTACACTTCACAATTTGGACCAGCTTAGCTTAAAGTTGTAGCCTCGTGAGACCATCCTGATGATCTTCGCGAGCTTTCAAGATTTCACTCACTAATCAGTCTGGAGACTCTCCGTTGAAGAAAATTTGGAGCCGTTCACCAAACAAACGCCCAATCAGTGTTGGCTTTGAGGCGTGGTTGAGGTGTGACCGCAACAAGAAGTGCGCGACAGTTCAGTCTAAGAGAACATGGCGCGCTTCAGCCGATGAAACTAGTATTAGCGTGGCTATCGAGCAAGTTTTATCGAATTACAGAGTATTTTTCACTGAAAGCAAAGAGCAAAACACTGCTCTGGAGGCTTTTTCTCAGAGGAAAAGATGTTTTTGCTCTTCCTCCCCGACTGGCTTTCGCAAAGAGTTTGATCTATCAATTGGCTTTTGTGGCTTTGTTTGTCGCCGCTCTGTTAGTATGTCATATGCTTCGTTGATCTGATTGGTTTATTTGGCCCCGTCTGTCACCAACATAGGCCAATCAGCTAACCAGTATTTTCCGCCCCTTCCCAAATTTTCTTCAATGGAAGGTTTCCAGATGGATATGCAGAGCAAAGTTGGGCACTACTGCCTTAAATTTATGCAACCTCTCCATAGTCTAACTTACAGATGCACCTCAGAGAAAATAAATGTGGCACAATGGCAGAGACTGTCACTTACATGGGCATTTCTAAAAAGCAGTAAGGTCACTATAATCAAATTTAGTCACATGTGAAATAAATATCAATTTATATTTGTTTCCGTCTAGCATTTACTATTCTTTACACACCCTTACCCTCACCCTTACAAGTGAGTAGAAGGTGGTGGATAACGGAATTAATGTGACAGAGTTAGATCTAGAGTTTCGGTTTTATATTCTGAAACTACATAACTGTCTTTGCCAGTCCTATATCTCACCTTTGGGACAAATTATTCCTCTTCGCTCCACTGTTCACTTTCGTGTCTCCCCTGCTGCAACAGGCTATTTCTTGTCCATGGCCATGACTAAAGGCTGTTAATGGCAGTCAGTTGGGAGAGAGGTGGAAATTTTATGCCAAGCAGCTGAATGCCCCCTGGCAATGTGAATCTATGTGTGGAGGCTTGTCACTACAGAGGCTCAAAAACCTTACTAAACATCAAACAAATACCTAGAGTTACCTTAAACGTGTCTCTAGTACAGAGTTCGGAGAACAGAAAATACAGTATAATCCGTAAACCCATGGATCCTCTCTGCATGGTTAGAAGAATATATGTTTTAGATTTTGGTTTAAAGCTAAGCAAAAAAAAAACCCAAAAAACTCTCCCCTGTATTATTTATAAACAGAATGTCAGATATGACAATCAAAAGAGACATCATAAGGCAAGGCAAGGCAAGGCAAATTTATTTGTATAGCACAATTAAGTACAAAGACAATGCAAAGTGCTTTACATGATTAAAATACAGGAAGATAAAACAGAATCAAAGCAAGTAAGAAAAAAATAAAAAAAATATATACAAAATATACAAAAAAATAAAAAAAATAAAATAAAAATGCAGGAACAAAATAAGAATATTAAAAACAGTTGGAAGTTTTTGTTAGATTACAATTATTTATTTGATTTTTTTTATGGAGAAGAAGAGGACTTTGTTTGAGCTTAAATTTTCCAGTATTTGATTTCTAATTATCTTTAAAGCTGATAGCATTTGATCAAAATTTCTCCTTGGGCAGTTGACAATTCCCCAGAACCTTGCCTTTTGTTCTACTACCATAGAACTGCAAAACCTTTCCCATTATCTACAGGTAATTTAACTCTGCCCAATATGCAATTTAACTCTGCCTGATGCACACCAATCCTATGGTGCCAACCTGGATAACTGGGGGGATCCCACTCTAGATTACCGGCGTCTCAGTAAAATTAACTAAAACTGCGACTTTGCAGCAGAGTTCTTGTTGATAGTTTTCTTAGTTTTTGTACTAAATGATAAATTTATATTGCCTTATTCATAGATGAGTAATAATGTTAACTAATTTGAAATATCCTAAAACAGGGGTCTTCAATGTTTTCCAGGCCAAGGACCCCCAAACTGATGGTGAGATGGGCGGGGAACCTTCTAATTCTATATATTGTACGCGAAATTGTATTATATCAAACTGGTAGGTATAGTCACTCTATTACAGATGGAGTAATGTAACAAAAAGTAATTTCTCCTGGGATTATTAAGGTATTTCTGATTCTGATTCCTGGTTGATGGGACAGGTGTTGTGAATGAAAACGGTGCCCAGCTTGAAAAGAACTCCTGTTGTGTCGCTGGAATGTGTGCATTGGGAGATGATGCTGAAAGACATCTTCTGCCTTCATTTACCCCTGTTTACTACAGTGTGTTGAATTCTCATGTTAGCCAATGTGGATTTAGAAAGACATTTCAATAGTAGAAAAATTTTAGTGCAGAATATAAAAATAAATATACACAAAAATAATATATACACAGTATAGTTAATACATCAATTTAATTTTCATTCTTTTTAAAAGTATTTGTAGCTTGATTAGACGTTATTTAAATCTAGGAGTTTTACTTTGTCTTCCATGAAGGTCAAAATAAAAAGAGTGAGAGACGATGATTAAAAAAAGAATACTTCTGGGTTAATTAACTAACCTATGGTTGAAAAAATAATAGTTAATTATTTTTTAATCATCAACATAGATAACCCTGGACCCTTTGTCAGGGTGTAGGACTCACCACAAAAAGATGATCCCAGAGGTCAGTCTGGCAGTAGGTGAAGTTCTGCTTTTTTTGCTGTTTTTTTTTTTTTGTTTTACCTTGACTGCTTGTGGCTGTGTTAAACTCTCAGAGCTCCCTCAGAGAAGCCTCCCATGACAGTGCATGGTCTGACCGCCAACACAGGCAGCATGACCTTTATGATCACAGCAGTAGACCCTGTCTACACTCTGGCACCGTGATGAGGGGGAGAAAGTTGGGCAGAGCAAGTGTCTGTGTTGTTGTTAATATCCCCAGTGTGAGTCTAATTAAAACTTAATTTTGTGCAAAGTGCTGCAATGTGATCCAGGTAAAAGAAAAAAAAATTAATATTTCTGACTTTTCTGACAGTAAACTTTAACAAGTAAGAGATCTTATTCATAACTGCAAGACTAAAACAAAACCGAAAACATCTAAAGCTTCTTTTAGAGGCTGTATTTTTAAATAATTTCTGATGTTATCGCTCAGTACCTATTCCCAAAGCATATTCTGTGTTTTACCTGTTTTTATGTTGTTGTTTTATTAAACAGATTTGCTGAGAAACGTAAATTGTTTACAGGCAGCAAAGTTTTAAAATCTACACATAGATATCACT
Organism: Cyprinodon brontotheroides; assembly: GCA_018398635.1. Lineage (NCBI taxonomy): Eukaryota > Metazoa > Chordata > Actinopteri > Cyprinodontiformes > Cyprinodontidae > Cyprinodon > Cyprinodon brontotheroides. Next base: position 5,202,224 of record JAGKQL010000025.1, read on the forward strand.
TTTTTTCGGTCTAAGTTTGTCCCTCTTAAGCATTTTTTTTGGCCATTTTGCCAAATCCTTTAGGCAGATCTTGTAGTTATCAGGCTCCTCTCCCATCAAACCGACTACCAGTTTCATAGTGTAAGTGAGCAACATATTCTCATTATCAGTTCGTATGAAATCATACGAAAAGTTATGCACATTATTTTGTACGTTTTGGACGTTTTTCCTCAAAAAAACAGATCAGTGCGCATGCGCAGGCAGACAGACAAAAAAAGCAGATCCGCGGACGGACATAAAACTGGGAAAAACAGTGCAATAATTACTTCTTGATGTCTCTAACTACGTTGCTTGCTGTTTTATATCTTAGGGTTAGGGTTAATTGTATGTTAAATTCTATGTTATTGAATGGTGCGTAAGATGCGCATACGACGAAAAAAAACGTCAAAACGTACAGAATTATGGTGCATAACTTTTCGTAGATTTCCATGCGGGAATATGATATAGTGCCTGGTAGAACTACCTATCTATTAGCTGGAAGCTTAAAATCTCGCTTTGGAATAAAGTTTATAGTTAGGGCATGAATTCATCACTCAACAGATAAGTATAGGCTTAGGCTGCTGGGAGGGACCTGGGGACTACTTTAGCCTCTTTTCTATCTTTATTCCCATTCTGCGGTATGTGTTGGTTCACCCTGTATGTGTGTCGTTCATCCCTTTGATGCAAAACTTGTCTCAGAGCTTCGTCTCACTTAACTTTGTTTCTTCTTAACCTAGACAGAGCCACAGGTGGAGCTATTTTACAATTACCCTAAGCATGCATGCTTGGTGTGATGGACTGTTGTAAAGTGAAGGGCAAAATTCCAGCGAGTATCTGCTGTCACCACATGCTAGTTAATGTTAATGTCTTGATGCAATCAGCTGTTTAGTCTGCCTTTAGATAGAATTTTTGATTTTATTTTTAACCAATCAGACTCTATAAGCTGATTGTACTCTCTCTGTAGTGCCTTGAGAATTAGCGCTAAAAAAATAAGCTGAATTATTTATTTACAGAGTTTATTTGATATGGACAGATAAACAATCACATAAAAAAATACTGAAAAACAGAAGCCCCATACTTTCATCATAGTTTTATATTGTAAGCTAATTTGCAGCACTTGTCCCTAGGAGGGCTTTTATAAGCAGCATCTGAAACTCTACAGTAAATAGAGCAATGATAAAAGAGCTGACATCGTAACTAACAACAAATACAGATACATACAGCAGAGACACTAATATGGGTAAAATATATCAAACATGATTACAATGCTGTTTTTGGCACAGCCAGGATATGGGTTGTTTCTAAAAATGGTTTAATCTGGAAATATACCTTTAATAAACAAGGAGGGAGTTCCAACTGCATTGAATTAAAGTTATTTTAAAATTCCAATGAATCCAACATATATACACTCACCGGCCACTTTATTAGGTAAAGTAGGTAAAGTTAACA
>JAGKQL010000025.1:5204090-5219458 GCA_018398635.1 Cyprinodon brontotheroides
ACGAAGAATTGAGGCAGTTCTGAAGGCAAAAGGGGGTCCAACCCGTTTCTAGCATTGGGTACCTAATAAAGTGGCCGGTGAGTGTATATATATATATATATATATACACATATAAAAAAAAAAAAACAACAGCAAAAATCTATTAGCCACTTTTAGCGGTGTTAGTTCTTAAGTGGGTTATTAAACCATCCTCTGTGTGTCAAGAAAATTGATGTGATATTAAACAAAAAGGATGGTAAAATATGAACATTTTCAACCATACAATTTTTTTTTACATTACATTAACAACAAAATAATCTAAATGAAACAAAAAAATGACTGCAAAGAATTTATGACAATGTGAGCAAATAATTGTAATTATTATTATTTTTTTTAAACTAACTAGATTTCCCTCCACACATACAGGCTGTGCTTGCCTCCTCACAGAAATATATGGCAGGTTCAGCAACTGAGGGAGCTCAAGCGTGATCAACCTGCACTGTCAACCCGGCGCATACGCGTGGTTCATATGCAGTCTGGACGCTGAGGTTAAACATGCTGTGGCTCTGAATCCAGCGCTGAGAGCTACTCCTGTGGAAGCGGGAGAACGGGGTTTGGAAAGGGGAGGCGCCCCCACGGCAGACACCAGAAAAGTCGCCAGATTTGTTGCTAGTCGCTTTTTTGAAAAAGAGTCGCTGGAGGGGTCTGAAAAGTCGCTAATTATGTCGACAAAGTCGCTGAGTTGGCAACACTGGTCAAGAGGCACAGATGCACCGATTCATGCAATTGGGAGAGAATACCGCAATTTTTTTTATATTTTTCAAAATAAGACATCACTCAGACTCTGATTGTCGATAAATTATTCTGTGTGGCCCGGTACCAAATGACAGACAGACCGGTACCGGTCCGCGGCCCGTTGGTTGGGTATAAAACAGAAAATGTGACTTGTTGTTTGATATAAACTGTGATAATACTGATACCTAAAACAGCTTGCTTGATCCTTTTGTTTGTTACATATTTGACACAGAACTACTGAAATGTATCTAGTATAAGCCGTAAAACTTTATAAGCTGCTACTTTTTTGCATCCTTTCCTTCTCTTTGTTCCTTCTGTGACAAATCTGTAGATAAAGTTGATGCTTTAGAGTAATCTAACCCCTATAGAAGAAAAATTTCATTATCGTTAGAAAGTGTACAGAGTTATGTTAATCCCAACATAGTAATGTTGTTAGAGAGGAAGCACCAGTAATCACAAATGGGACAATATATGGATTTCAACACACAGCAATAAACTGGTAAAAATTTGGGAAAATTGGCATCAAATATTGAAAAGCTTAAATGCAAATGATTACTCATGAACACAATTTATGTGTTTAAGTGTGACTTTTACTAAACCTATAGGCTAAATGAATCAATGTTATGCCCTTCTCTTGCTTTCCTCTTATCATCTAGCAATGTTTGCTGTCCTCTTAGCGACATGACAACAGTGGAGGACACATGTAAGCTGTGCTGCTCCAACATGAGACAGCCTGTTATCTTTATCTGTGGCGCTGCTCTGTCAACTCTGGCCGCTCTGAAATACTGTCTGGGTTTGTGTCTGTAGCTTTAAGGTCAAAAGTTATCTTAATTGTTCAAAACAGGCCTGCTGATAAGCTGTTGTTCATTTTTTTTTTGCTCTTATTCAAGAGCATGTACATTAAAGACAAGGGGAAGGATAACACAGTAGATGACCGGTCCGCTGCAGTATTCTATAAAAAAAACAACAACCTAAAAACAAAGATATGCTTTTAGATATATGTGAGAGGATGTCCCATCCATTTTTCCATCTTTAAAAAAACATGAATAGATTCAACAAAGCTGAGGGTTTCTTACTGTTGGATGTCTCCTACAGTCTATGTGCCCAACTGATTATCGAGAGGCCTTAAATAGGGAAGATATTTACCAAAGAGGATAAGGAAAAGTCTATAGCCACAACAGTCAGTCAAAGCATATCAAATCAGCTAAATACAATTAAATTCAACACTTTTACATGCCACTTGAAATAAAAAAATTTAAGACCAAATTCACAAGAAACACAAAGAAAAATAGCTGACGACCTAACCCAAAGGTTTATTATAACATAAACCACTGCATAATGTTCCAAATTTTGAAAAGCTTCCCAAACAGGAAGAAAGCTAAAAAACACACAAATGACAGATATTTTTTAATTATTTAACTGAATTCGCAGCTTTGTTTTGGCAGAATAAAAACAAATCAGTTTTAAAAGCCACAACAACCAGTGCTAAGTCTTTTTTTTGCAGCTATTTTTCTTTGTATGGTTTTGTTAGTATGTTGGATGGGTGGAGAGTAAGTGGGTGAGACAAGGGTGGAACAAAACAAGAGAAATACCGGCTGTTTCTCTGTAACTCGATTTTGACGCTTTGTGTTTCTCGTGCTTCGCATGTGCGACTCCACTGCCTTAATTCCCATCATTCTGAGCTTGAATCGCTTCTTCCACAAAATCCACTGAGCCTCAGTGCGTATGTTCCTGGTTTTAGCCATGGAGAAAACTCTTGGCTGGAGACAATTTTGATTACATTTATACTTGCTCATTATTTTCCAGACAAAAAGTTAATGGCGCATCTCTCAAATGTCCCGGCCGCAACAACGCTTTTATTGGTTCTGCTATTTGGACGGAACCAATAATGGCGAGCCATTATTTATTTATTTATTTTTTTTTTATTGTCAATTTTAACATTTTATTTAGATTACAAAAATAAATCGTAATAAAATATTCAAATTTATGATGTTTTAAAAATTAAGACCTACAAAAGACTAATTTAAGACATTTTAATACCAATTAAGGCCTTAGGATTATTTTGAAGAATTCAATGCCTTTTAAGACTTTTTAAGGACCCGCGGGAACCCATTTATTATTTGAAAATTGCATCCAGGAAAACCAGAGAACCACAAAACTTGCAGAGGTCGGTTGATAGCTGGGCACGGTCTCGGCTCTGATTGGCACTTACAGTAATAGAGATTACAGAGTAATCCGAGCAATGATAGTTTTGCGATGGAACAATCGTTCATCTCCACCGTCTTCACCAGAGACAAAGGAAGAGGTTCTGTGATGGATATATGTTATATATCATATGTTACCCTCAATGTTATCCTGCTAAACTGTTTTTTTTTTTTTTTTTTTTTCATGTTTTGAATATTTTGATATTCTTCTCAGAACCGTAAATAAGCATGTTAAAAAAAACAAAATATGACAGAAAATGAATAGAGATTTTTTTGTAGCCTATTTCTAGGATTTTCTGTAAAGCAGGGTGACTTGTAATTTTATAGTTACAAATATATTTCCCTTTCTCTGTCGATTAAAGCTCAGACATTTTGTAAAAGAAAAATTGTGTGTATTTCACTGATGTTAGCCTCAGTTACATACTAGAGAACCTTAACTGCAGAAAAGATAAACTCCTCAATTGTTGTTGCTATAGCAACTTCCCTTTAATCAATGTCTTACTGCTGTTTGGAGAATTGAGTGACTGCTCTTCAACTCAGGTCCATCTGTTTTTCAATGGTGTTTACGTTTAGTAAAAAATAAACAGACATTTTTATTCTCTCATGTTTTTTTAGCCCTAGAATTCACCGCAAAAACACAAACAAATAATAAATAGATATATGTTTTTAATGTTTTACAAAATTGTAGGTTAAGAAAGTAGATTTGTATGGGGAGACATGTACTACAATGGGCAGTGGGACTCCTCAGTATTTGCTCAAGGTTAGAATTTTAATCAGGCTGGACTCCAGAGCGTCTCCAGCTAGAGAATATTTTTTTCACTGCTGTCAACATATTGAACACCACATTCAGAAATGTTCAAAAGTCTATGAAAACAATTATTCACTGTGGTGAAAAATATAACCTTCATATTTTACTGTCAGGACATAGTAGAAGCTTTAGCAAATATATCAAGATAATTATTTTTCAAAAGTTAAAAACTGCAGCTTTAAGGAAAGCAATTAACTCTTATTTCTACCCTGCAAACTTTTACTCAAATAGCTCATATATATATAAATAATTGATAAAATCTCCCAATTATAAATTTGATTTCTTAACGGCATGTAGGGCTTATTTTTTAAATATCATTTGATTTACTCTAGGATTTAAAAATCAGATAGAAACAGATTAAAAACCATATTCAGAATAAAATTTGGAGTTGAAGAAAACAAATTAAGAATCAAGATGTTCTTATCAAGGTCTAGAGCTGTTATATGTATTAGTTGTTGTTAGCTGTTTTTATGGTTCCTGTTAGGAGTCGCTAGCAGGGCTTCCTCTAACCACGACAGGGCATGTTGTTGTTTCTCATTACAATTTTCAGTTTGGTGTACATAAGGAGCAGTTCTCTCTACATCAAGTCAGCTCTGAGCCACTCCATTCTTGTTTAGAATCTCCTCTTTGTGATTTTTGCTCTGTCCCTCTTAACTATTAATGTGTATGCTTATCCAAGGGTCCTGCTGACCAGGATCCTTGCTGTATTCTCCAACAAACTAGAAAAAACATATCATGTGTCATGATCTTGACACTGATGTCTGGTCTGATTACTCATTTCATTCACCTGCTTATCTCCGCCCAATTCTCATTACTGCTCATCTGATCCACCTGCTTCAATCTCTTATTAACCAGCCTTTTATTTATTTCAAGCCTGTGGTGAGAGTTCTCTAGCATTCCTGTGTTTCCAGACCTCTGAGCCTGCCTGCCCCCATTCTGATTTGTTCGCCTGACCTGTCTTCGGACTCGTGCCGAATCTCTGCCTGTCTGTAAACCAAACCTGGAACTGTTTCCCGACTCTGCTCTGCATTTCCCCATGGCACCTCTTTGGATCTATGATCTCCTGGTTCTGACAACCAAGCACGTCATCGACACTCCCTCTGGATTATCATGCTTACCATCATCTGCTTGGTTCTGATCTTCTGCCTGTCATCTGACAAATTAGCATCTGGGACTATCTGGGCAGCGCCCGCCGGGTAGTATTGCTTGCCAACCAAATCCTCTGGGCTGGGACTAAGGTTAGTGACTCACAGTTTCATTATTATTCACCTCAAGATAGACGTGGTCACTAACCTGTTGTCTCTTTCTGCAGAGGTTCCTGCCTTAGACACCAATGCTGTTCACAGCGGTTCAGTTTTCAATGAATGTTTTCAGAAATCTAACTGTCTGCCTTGAGTACTGGATCTCATTGTTCTGGGTCTCATATCAATGTCAGCGGCATCAGCTAAAGGAGTTTGCCCTGCAACTTGAAGGTTTTTGGTTCAAGCTCTCTTATCTTCAAGGGTTCCAAACTCCTTATCATCCAAGGGTTAAAAAAGAGTTACCATTAATACTCTTCCTAACAGTTTTTTGCTCATTGCGTCTATGCTTATCTATATGTGCATCAATCCTCCACCAACATCAGAAACTTGATAACAAATGTAAAATCTAATGGATAATTTCAATGTACCATGCTCAGCTTTCTTGGTGTCATATAATATATAGCCTTACAGCCTTAATGCACATTTAAAAAAAATCTGAGGTCAATAAACAAGATGAAGCTGCTTTATTGCAGTGATTACCTGGTGAATTAGGAACAGTTAATTTAACCCAAAATAAAATTTTTCGTCAGGCAGTTTTAACAAACATTTTGGCGTTACTAATCTTTCTAAAAAGGCTTAATGCAGTCTTACAGTGAGGTAAAAGTCTGGGCTAATAATACTGACCGTATAAAGGTCTATATTTTATTGAAAACATCCCAGCATGAGAACATTCTGTCCACCTTACTGGAAATAACAAAGTAAACTCTATATTGTATTTAACTTGACCTGACACTGGGTGACCCCTCGTTTAATTTCCTCTTTTCATCTGAGGAAAGGACTAAAATGTCCTTTTGGCCTTGCAAAATGAACCATTCATTCCACAGTTAATAAAGCCGTGCCAGTCAAGTGAAAATCATTATTCACACACCATTTTCCAAAAGACCCAGTTAATGTTCTCAGAGAGGTGCTGCCTCCGACACAATGTAGCTCACATAATGTGTAATCAAAACATACTGTACTTCCTTCACTGGCAAGTTAGTCATTACCCACATCAGAGGAAATCAGGAACATAACCTTTACCAGCAAGGCTTTGAAACCCACGTCAGTCAGCTTGCAATGTACGGAGGGCTATTCCAGGTAGACCTAGGTATTTCAATTTTGGATTATATACATCGACTTATAAAACTAGAGACATAATTAACAATAAATCGGAAATGATTCCACTTTTTTACATCTTGAATGAAGTGCTGTATCTCCAAACGTTAACAAGGAGGAAAAGCTCCCATTTCTCTGGCTAAGGGTTGAGTTTTGTTTCCAGAAGATCTGCTGCGGCATTTATAATGACAGCTCTCTCTTCTCTGTGGATCGATCATTACCACTCCATTACCAACATACCTTTTAGAGCTGAGCTACTTACAATCCGGAAAACATCCTCAATGCTGACATTCATTCATGTACAAAGTTGGACAGGAGATAGGGAGAGAGTTAACAGATTATTTCCACTGGTCTGTTTATTTTTCTATCTCTTTGTTTGCTTTCAGTGTACAGTTTTCCCAATTTATCCTTTAGCTGTACATCAGCATACCTTTAACATCAGTTTTAGAGAACAGAATGTAAATGAAATAAACCGATGTTGTTCATAGGTGGTGGTTCTCTTACATTTTTCTGTTATGTTTTTTATGAATTATGGTTTTCAATTTCATTTAGTCATTTTTGTAAAAAACAAACAAAAAAAAACATGTAAGATGCTCAGTTGTAACCTCAATTTTTTCGTGATTTTTTTGTGTCAACAGAAATGAGAAGCAGTGTGTACCTTTCATAAATTAACCCACACACACACACACACAAACATAATAATGAGCTAAAACCAACCTTGGAGTGTCATAATTTGCCCTAAAAACAACCCACCCAACCTCGTTTAGTCGACATTCTCAGGTTATGACAACTGATGTTCTGATCAAGATAATCTTCATTTTAAACAAGGGTATAAGGGATGTTTAGGACAATATAACTTAAAAATCCATGTAAGAGCTAAGCTGTCAGACATGAATTTAGCTTTTCTGTGTTGGATAAACAGACATAGCATAATCTAAGACAGGGGTAACCAATTAAAAATCAGGGGTCCGGATAAAGAAAATCATCAACCAGTAAAGGTCTGGAGATATTTTTTTATTATAATCTATTACTTTAAACTTTATGCATCCATTTTATACATTTAATTTTAAAATAAAAATATATAAATAAAATAGAACATCTTTCCATTTTTAAATCTAATGTGTTTTTTTTAAGTAGAGAACAACAATCGTTTAGTTTTGTATATAGACAACTTCCTGATTCACATGTTTTATAAATCACCTGAACTAACCGTTTGTTATTTTATTTTTCTTTCGTATGGCTAAATGAGAGCAGTGGGCTTTAGGCTGCCCTGCAAGGCTTTAAACATGGGTTTGAATGGAGACAAAGCCATTCTCAAGCACATATCAAGGTGCACATTTTGAGACTGGGTCGATATTTAGTTTTGATTATCTTCATGGTAGAGAATTTTGCTTCACAGCAGGTGCTAAGCCTTCCACGAGGCCTCCTGCCAATAGGACATGCCTGGACCACCTCCAGGGATTCGACCAGAAAGCATCCGAAACAGATGCCCGAGCTACCTCAGCTGGCTCCTTTCGACACGGAGGAGTAACGACTCTACTCCGGCCTCCTCCCGGGTAACTAAGCTCCTCACCCGATCTCAAAGGGTGCAGCCAGCTACCCTGCAAAGGAAACTAATTTCGACCACCTGTATTCGCAATCTAGTCCTCTTGGTCATTACCTGGATCTCATGACCATAGACAAGGATGGGAACGTAGATCGATCAGTAAATCAAAAGCTTTGCCCCCAAACTCAACTCCCTCTTAACCATGACAGTCCAATACAGCGACCACATTACTGCGGATGCCGCACCGATCCGTCTATCGATCTCATGCTACATCCGTCCCTAACTCATGAACAAGACCCCGAGATACTTGAATGCCTCAACTTGAGACAAGGACTCTCCACCAACCTGAATAGGGGAGTCCACCTTTCCAGATCCCATCTCCTTGAGCCAACATAATAAAAAGGGGGAAAAAATCATATGTAGCATGCAACGTAAAAACCAGATCAGTTCTGATCCTTGGAAACATTCAAAACTTTATTAAGTTTGGCAATAATCATATAACTTTAGAATTAGGTTAGAGGTCACTGAAGAAGCTGATGGATATAAGACAGAGGACAGCAACATTTTTAACAACATTTAAACATTAGTTTTTGTCTGCAGCCCCGATTGAGTTAGAGCTGCAAATTTAAGATGGCCATTGGAAAAAGATGATACAATAGCAGATGGTAAACTTTTAACTAATTTACATATTTTTAAAATAAAGAACAGTTACTTAATAAGAATAAAATAAAAAAGACAAAGAAGCTAATTTAAAAAAGGCTTCACATATGAAACAATATTTCTTCTAATTTAATTAATTTTCTGTTTTGGACTTTCTTTGCACATATTAACACATCTAAATAACAAAACACTGATCAATTTTATTATTATAAGCAAAACATCTTAGAAAGCTCCTAAGAAGACCCAAGAGCATTACAAGTAACTCCAGAGCCTGTGTTACAAAGACACAATCCATCTCAGTTTATTATGGGTAGTGATTATTTTTCTGCTAATGGCTTGAATCACATCGTAACAAAAGCATCATATTTTATATATTAAAGTGTCAGCAGTCAGAGTATTTTATTAGTGCCATGAGGTTGTGTGATTAAAAGATGATGGAGTCGTAACCAGAGTTAGTAGACAGAGTTTCGTGATATTATGTGTGTGTTCTCTAACATTATCCAACAAATCACGGGTAAAATGGTTATTGGAAAAGGCTTTTCATGACAAGCAGTAAGAAATGCTGTCAGAATAGAGACAGCCAAGCATAAAAACTGATAACTAATCACTTGAAATCGCATGGGAGACATTAAAGGTAAACATCTAAAGTTCATTTGATTAAAAATATGTCAAGAGCAACTCTATCAGTAAACCAAAACATTTATTTTAAAAAATACAAAATAAAGCCTGATAAATAGGATCAATCATATATTGATTGACAAAATTAATCATGAAACAGCTGATTAAAAAAAATAGTTTTTTTTTTCGTTGAGAAACCAGATCAACCTCTTTCCTCCTTTAACTGATGCTTCTCAGCTAATCAATCACAGGACTGTCTTCCTTCCATTAGCAAACATTCACATTTCCTTTTAGAGCCAATGCACTTACAGTCTAAAGAGCATCATTACTTACTGGTGACATTTAATTACAAAAGTAGCCAGGACGGTAAACATGGAACGAGAACAAACACACAGATCATTCCACAGTGACCGACTGACTCTCTTCTCCCAACACTTTCTGTTATCTCTTTAGGAGTCCTATCATCTATTGAACATCCTCTGATATATTTTTCATCCCAAGCAGGCGGCAAACCAAAAACAACACATACAAAGTGCTGTAATAAAAGCACATATGCAATTCCGCTGCTCTGTTTTCTTTCTTTGCAATACCTAAATATTTCAGATAATACATATATTATAACTCCCAAACAAAAACATCTAATCTGTTTGGGCTGGAAATGTTCATATATGGTGAAAATAAATTAATTTCATATCCTGTATCGTAATTTTTACTTTCCAAATATCTGAAAATCAACAGTGGTCATCGGGTGAGAGGAGCGGTCGGCCTGGATGGGCCAGGCTATCACAGATTTTGACATCTTATAATTTTATTCATCTCCATTGTCTATATGCACAGGAAACTCTGCAGACAAGCTGCTAGATGTTATAATTGTTATCACTTGTGACTTGTATAGGAGCTCTAATATTTCAAGGCCCTATTTGTTCATGGAAAAAAAAGAATGAAAATGCAGAGTGTATCTAAAGACACACCACAGTAATATGAAGACTCCCACAGTTGGCAAGTCAATTAAATTTCCCCACTCTACACAATATCTCTCCACTACCCTCTTTTTATTTTTTCTCTCTTTAAAAAAGAAAGAGTAATTCTTAATAAATCCTAGTTTGTACTCATATGGAAACCAACTTTGGGAAATTTCCCCCTTTTACATTTACTTTTCTACTTCTACATACAGAATTTTAAAAACAGCAGAATTATCCTTTTGACGATAAAATGGAAAACAAGGGCTGGAGTAATTCCTGTGATGTCATACTTAAAGGGGCGTAGTGCAGCTCTATGTCAGACAACACGGCATTAAGATGGAGAAAAATCACTAGAATAACTGGAAACTTGGAGAGATGATATATTTGGAGCACTGTTGTGCATAGTGCAGTGAAATAAATGCAGTCATGGATGGAGGTAACATTTCTAAAAACATTTCAGACATTGTTGGAAAGCTAGAAAATTTTTGAAAAGATTAGCATACACAGAAAACTTGCTTCCTCTTAATTTGTTTTAAATTTATAGCTGTAGAATTGCATAAAAACAGTTTCCAAACCCTTTGATTTTACATACTTTCTACTTTTGGTTGATTTCACAATCACTGTATTTTTTTTAAGCTTTACACAGACAAAAATTAATGTTGACTTTAATGTATTGAAAGGGTCAAGTTTCAAAAGCGGTCATTGTAAATGGAGAAGTTTCAGTCAAGATTCTACACTAACTATTAAAATGGGAATGAGAGTACCTACTTTGAAAATGTAGCCATAAAATAAAAAACATTTTAAGTCAACAAAGACTACGGTGCCATAAGATTTTTACTATGTCCAACCACATCACCATGCTGTTAATTCAATGTACAGTACAATATTTTATACCACACACCTCAAACAGCACAGGATTCAAGTTAAGGATCTAATGAGTCAGATATTTGCATAAAGTGTACACAATACACAACTGATGACCACCTACCTGCATTCTGACTGTCCACCAATACAAAACCTTTGGAAAGAAGTGATTATTAAACTGTCTCAGATTTATGGCTTAAACATCCCACTATGCCCTTCCGTCTGCCTGCCTGGTAATGTGGAAGAATAGAACATGAACTCCAAACATATTTAAACTTTACAGCTTGAGGCCTTTACTATGACATGCAATACTGCTTTGCTGGAAAAAAATTAAAAAAATCAGTACAACACAATGGCTGTGTCTGAATGAACCCCTAAATCCTCAATCACTTTATGACGGAAGAGGATTAGGGCCACTGAAAAAAAAAAATGTTAACTGGATTTTTTATTTTATTTCAGTATAGTATCTCAGAATTCTGAGAAAAAAGTCAGAATTCTGACTTTAATCTCAGAATTCTGAGAAAAAGTCAGAATTCTGACTTTTTTCCCATGTTAAACTGAAATAAAATTTAAAATCAGTTAACTTTTTTTTTTTTTTTTTCAGTGGCCCTAATCCTCTTCCGTCAAACTGCTATATCGAGCGGGATTATATAGTGGACTTCATAGTGAAGTCAGTAAACTGACCATTCAGACAGACGATCAGTACTTTTTGCTCCCAGCCTCCCCCGCACAGTGCAAATGCCACCTTTGTTATTGTCGCAGCTGTTGCTACCCGACAGCAGGCCGCTGTCACAACTAATCCCATAATGCTTTGCGAGGAGAGCTCTCATAAAGCATTACAGGATATATCTGATCATCTATTGACCATGGATGATCACTACTTTCAAGGTGCATTGTGGGACATTTCGAGTCCAGTACTTTTTCATCCATTACACATTTAGACTCTCATCTAAAATAGCGTAACCAATTTAGAGTGCCCTATATATAGTGATAAGGGTGGACATTCAGGCACAGCCAATAGCTACTTCTCACACATCAACTACCAATCGAACAAAAATCATCAACAGAATAAAATTTGACAAAAAAAAAAAAAATGTTATACATAATTCTAAATGCAATTTCCATACCGGTGAATTCATGCAATTGACGAAACAAAGACTAGGGGAGGAGGGGAAATGGGAGATGTCATTATATGTTCCTTAGTTATCCTTAATCATTTCATTATTTACTCTGTTCTGATGTATCTTTTTACCTATTTATTGTATTTCTTTCTTACCCTCTTTCCCTCTTTTTCCTAAAATATGTGAGACCTGAGATCAATCACACCCAGGAACACTAGAGAAAAGGAAAGTAATGATTCAAATCAACAAATACAGTAACTGCTAAGCTTCAAAGATAAAAAAAAAAGGAAAAATATTACACTATCTGATTATGTTCTGTTTTTTCTTTGTCCTAAATATAATTATCTTAAGCTGTCGTTTGTTTAATTTTTATGGTTACCTGTTTTGTTATGTAATTGGTTATTTGTCAATATATATAATATACTGTTTGATAACCTGTAATGTTTATTAGAAAAACAGAAAAAAAGACTACAAGAGTATATAAAACGATGCTTATCTGCTTATAAGTCATACGTTGTTGAATTACTGCAGCACTACTGCTACTAGTTTTGTTACAAAGATGGACAAGCATCCCCAGTTTGAACGGTAGCGTTCTTATGCAGGTATGTGACTTTTCTTCCATTTTTTTCTAAATCCTCAAAATAGAAATAACAACAAGGAAAGCAGGTAACGGAGGATGTGGGATTTCTGGGTTAGAGAGCACTGCTCTGAGGGATGTCAGTTCCTGCTTGGTTTCTGTCTCAATCTACTCCTAACAACAGAAACACGTCCACCATAGAAAAATTCCTTTATCTAGTTTCTATATTTTCATCAATGCACAGTGGTGTGAAGCGACAAGCGGGCAGCGAGCAGCGAACTCCCCGCAGTGAGTGTTCACTGCCCCCCTCTCACCTATTGCTACTACAGAAATTAAACTTAAAGCACCAAATATCGTCACCCAGAGAGTTCCAGGAGTTAAAGGAGCCTAATGAACTGCAGGGCAGGCCGGGGGGAAGAAGCCAGCTGACGAGCAGAAGTATCCAAAGCCGGTGTTGATGAGTAAGCAGCAGTCCAGGCCAGAAGAGGTACTGAAAGGAAAGGATCGGGAGACAGATCCAAGGTCGTAAGCAGGCAGAATCCAACGTCCCTAGACAGGTCAGGCAAACAGATCAGAACAGGGGCATGCAAACTCAGAAATCCAGGAGAAGAAATTAGTCAGGTTCAGGCAATCAGAATTACACACTGGGTACACTAGATAACTCTCATCTACGGCTCAAATAACTGGCAATGATGGCTGGGACCAAGCAGTTTAAATAAGAACTGAACCAGGTGTATCTAATGAGTGATAACGAAAACTGGGCAGAGCTAGGCAGGATGAAATAAACCAATAATCCGGTCATCAGTGCCAGGATCATGACAGCAGAGGGGCTATTTTATGTAAATATGTAAGTAATAAGTAAAATATGATTAGTTAGATTACTTTTTTTTATGAAAACAAAAACAGTTACTAATGTCATTATTATTTAATACTGCTACTTGCAATACTGGTGTTAATGTACCTTTAGATTAGAAATTTTTCTAGCTATATATATGTGAAAAGAAAAGAGAGATCAGCAATGCACAAAGGCAAAATTGTGCATAACAGCATAAAACGCAAAAAAAATCATTTACAAATATTACTACAAATATTATATGTGAAATATGGGAACCTTTACTTTATTGCAGTTTTCCACAATTACAACTTCAGAGTGGAAAACAAAGAAAAAACATTCTACGAATACATAGATTAACTGAGTGAATGCAGCCAGAAGACGGAGGGAAAACAGAACAGCTTTTTAAAAAGTTGTTAACACATCCTGAACACACACACAAATAAGCATTTTTGCTCCCGCTTAAAATATTTCTTCTCTAGCCTCGCTTTTCTCCCATCCTTTTTGTCTATATTTGTTCCTCTCTCCAGTCTCCCTAAATCCACATCTCTCATCGTCATCTCTATATCAGGTCAAACCACATCTTCACTATTCTCTCACTGTTTATTCTGAAAGCCCATTCAGTCTCTGGCCGCAAAGCAGTTGCTCAAATCCTTTGCAACAACTTCCTCATCTTTTATGCATGTCTTTTTCCATTCATTCATTTCTTTCAGGTCTTTTGACTTATTGTCTGTCTGATAAAGAAAACAGACTCAGCTCCCCTGAGAAGGTGAAAGAGAGATGGTAAAATGCGATCGGTATCTGCTAAGTGTGACATGCTGTATTTCTGGGCTCCTTCCACTCCTACTTACCCTCCACTGTATGGTTTCCTGCTTTTGTCCAAAGCCAGATTGATGGCTTTCATGATTTCTTTTTTTTATGTAAGTTATCAAAAACTTGTGTTTGAATATACAGTTTACACATTAGCATGTCATAGATCTGGGAAGCAGTTTTCATCTTTTTTTATTACCAATGTTGGTAAAATGACTCTATAATTGGCTCTAATGGCTCCTTAAACTTTGTGGATTTTAGTTTTATTGTGTTTTTAATTCTTAGGGCATTTGAACAAACTAGATTTACTGCTTGTCATGAAAATGTATGCATCCAAAAGGTTCTCTACAGCAGTTGGCTTGTCAAAGTTTGAATGTAGCATCTTTCACTGGCTGTTAGATACAATGGGCCGAGATCCCCATCAAGATCCAATTTTGCGTGCAGTAATTTCGCGTCCGAAAACTGGAATTTTGCGCGAGGGGCTGAACCATGGTTTTCCTGGTGATTTAACAAGAGTGATTAGCGTAACTGGTGCTTGGGTGCAAAACTGTTGGAACGCCCTATTTAAATTATGGTAAATAGCATTTTTGTGGTTTTCGCGGCAAAAGTAATGGTTGTAGTTGTACAAACCCCTAGTGCATTAGAAATTTAAATCTTACAGTGACACCCCCACCCCCTCCAATATATATATATAAACTTTGGCAGCCTTTTATTCCCTAAGGTGGTATGTGGCCGAATTTCTACTTCACTGGAGTAAAAAAACAAAAAACAGGTGTTTTGTATTGGCCTGTAGAAAAATACACATACCAAATGGCTCACAAGAAGTGACTGTGGATAGAGATTACTGCTTGGCCTACGCATCCCCGCAGCATTGGCGTGTTGCTCCACAGGCGCAGGGGAGAGGCGGGTTTCTCGGTAGGGCGTCAGGGCGACATGGCATTTAGAGCGTCAGGCAGCACTTCTTAAAAAAGCGAGATTGGGAGATCCCAGCTCTCGCTGCAACCATCACGCTGGGATGACCCAGATGCAAAAAGTGCAATGTTTCAAGGAGTTTTTGTGATATCTGGTATTGTGGGTCCTCCTTGTGGCTGGCTCCGACTCCATTAGTTCCCCAACAGCCAAAATGGCAATGCTGGATAAGCGATATGCTTTGATGATCGTTTCCTCGTTCATTCCAAAAATATTCACACGGAGTG
>JAGKQL010000025.1:5223371-5239773 GCA_018398635.1 Cyprinodon brontotheroides
AATAAGACGGTGAAAGTTATATTTACAAAGATACATTTCAAACCTCTTAAGATCCGTTTTTTAAATTGCATATCTCCATGTTTTGGCAGTCATCACTATTCCCAGTAAAATAAACATTTTGCATTCTGTCTCATGTGTGGTATTCATGTAAAGTGCATTTTCCATGTGAAACTTACTATAAAATTTATTAAAACAACCAAGGAAATTAAAAAACAAGCTTGCATACTTGTGACCGTAGTTGTAGAAGGAAGAGATCCAAGAGATTTCTGCTGCAGCTTCAATATCCTTCAAGATGCATGAAGGATGCTGAGGTTGCAGCAGCAAACTACTACGGAAAAGTGAAATCTTAAGAAACACTTTAAGAACAAATTTTATTGGTAGACCAATATATTTTGCCTTGTGGTTTTCTTTGGGGTCAAATAGCCACACTAGTTCTATTCAAATAAAAAATAACATACAGAAAAAAACTAAACTTACCATATATTAACACACACACACACACCAGCTGGCCAGCAAAAACACAGAAGGTTGGTACATGTTGACTGGTTAGACCACTACCCAATTAGGCTTTGGCTGAAAAAAAGCATTTTTTGAAGGGGGAAAACAATTCCACATTTGCAAAAGCATTTCAAATACAGTATATACTAAGGGACTTTAACTTGATAACAACAATGAGACAATTACAAGTGTTTTTCTTCAAGTAAAGACGATAATATTTAATTTAAGAGATTAAAAACAAATGGAAACAGAAAAGATATTATATTTATCCATAATGCCTTTTCTAGTAAGATAAATATTATCTCCTCTGTGCGTTAAATGGCTTAGATGCAGAATGTAATGTTGCAATGCAATAAAATGCAATGTTTTTCATAAAATTGTTTTTGCAACATGAGTGGTTAATTCACTTTTTAACAGATTTCTAAGTTCAGTAATACATTCTTTTAAATTACAGAATGTTTATCCCATGTATAAAATGTTGTAGCTACTGTATCATATGAATCACATTCTTGTTTTACGTGTAATTAAGTCTTTTATGTTGATAACATTGACCCCAACATTGACTTTTTTACTATATTGACAATATATGCAAGCCCTAAAATTAAAATTGCCTTGCACAGTATAGGTTCTTATTGTTGTTTCTTGGGTGTTACGAAATAGCCTCGTGAGACCATCCTGATCTCGCGAAGCTTTCAAGGTTTCGTGAGATCAGTCTGGAGACTCTCCGTTAAAGAAAATTTGGAGCCATTCACCAAACAAACGTCCAATCAGCGTTGGCTTTGAGGCGGCTTGAGGTGTGGCGCTAACGAAGCGCCGACAGTTCAGTCTAAAGAACATGGCGGCTTCAGCCGATGAAACTAGCGTTAAGCGCGTGGCTATCGAGCAAGTTTTGCTCGGAATTACAGAGTATTTCTTCACTTAAAGAAGAGCAAAACACTGCTCTGGGAGGCTTTTCTCAGAGGAAAAGATGTTTTTGCTCTTCTCCCGACTGGTTTTCGGCAAGAGTTTGATCTATCAATTGGCTTGTGCCTGGCTTGTGGTTGTGTTTTCGCCGTCGGTTCTGTTGGGGTACGTCATATGCCGCTGATCTGATTGGTTTATTTTGGCCTGCCTATCACCAACATAGGCCAATCAGCTAAATCCAGTATTTTCGGCCCTTACAAAAATTACTTAAACGGAAGATTTCCAGATGGATATGCAGAGCAAATCCATCTGGCGAGAGTCAGGTTAGTTACGAAAAGCTTTGACTATGCAAAAATTTAAAAAATAAATGGAAAAGGCAAAAACCATGAAGAAAAAAACACACAATTTAAACATGTTTAAGGCTGATGGAATCTGATTATACATGGTGCGCAGTTAAAGCAGTTAGTCAAAAATCCGAATAATTGTAAATAGAGTGGTGATGATCAGCACACTGAGAAGAAAGGAAAGAAGACGCAAAAAAAAAAACCTTGACTGCCAAAGTAATCTTGACTGTCGAAGCAATAAGCTTTTCATTTTTCTTTCATGAAATTAAACTATAGTGGAAAAAAATAAGCAAGCAGCTAATTTTTTTGTACTGTATGCTTAATTGTGTGCCACTGTTGCTCCCATGAGTAGATTAAATAATACATAAATCTACTCTTCAGAGGTTTTAAATTCATACATTCATATTTTTATGATAATTCTATTTATAATTCCTAATAGACTCTTTTTTCATGACTGGTGCAGTCTCAATAATATCCCACTCTTAAATTTAAAAAGAATGACACACATCTCCAAAAAAAATTAACTCCTCTAAAAGTCAACCATGCACTGGAAAAACAATCTACAAATAAGTTAAAATCTCTTAAATTAAATGTAATTAGCCTTAATTTGAGTAGGTAAATCAGATGATTTTCCAATGAAATTAGTATTTTTACTCTTAAAATAAGATATTTAGATAAAAATGAACTTGAAATAAGACAATGAAATTATGTTTTCTTATTTGAATGTAAATTGTCTTGTTCGATTGGCAAAATGTCTCTTTTTCCTTCTCAATTCAAGATCAAATGCATGTATTTTAAGAAAAAAATGACTTATCTAGATTTAGATTTTTTTTTCCTGTGTGTTTCTTTTTTATTATAGGTAGATCTAGCCGACAGTTGTCAGACTGGGAGAAGAGCACCGATAAGTTCAAGGCACTCATAAGGCTTGATAAAAATATAAAAAAATATATAAAAAATTATTTTTTATCATTGTAACTAACTTCTATTTAATGCATAGGAATAACTAACATTTCTTATTGTTCGTGTTGATTTGTTCACTGTAAAACAGCCTTTATTTTGGTTGTTTTACTAAACCATGTAAGTCTGCAGTGGGGTTTTAAATATTTTAGGTAGATGAGCAGTCCAATACAGCTGCCTTAACTGCTTTCCGATTAAAAATATTTAAATAGCTAAACTAAAAGACAGGAAGACAAATGTTGAAATCTCTAATGAAACATTAATTTAGAGTAATCTTGACAGAAGTAAGTGCAATACTGTTCACTGTGTCTGTGGACTGCCTGATAATAATACTTCCTATCAACCCATTAACTGGTAGAATGAAAGTCGCCAGGAGAAAAGAATAATCTCTCCCAAGAGCAAAGAGCAATTAATGTCTGACATTTCATGAAGCATGAAATGATGTGAGAGCAGTCCTTTAGTTGATCTATAAGATGATCGACATGCTGGAATTAAATGGCAAGTGGTTTCCAATGCAGATCGTTAGATGACAAATGTATTTATGCCATCCACTTTATTGCATTGTTCTGTCAGGCAGATTTACCTCATATAGTCTAACCTCTGCACCGACTCGGCATATAAGACAATGGTTTATATGGCTAGACTTAACAAACTCAACATTTTAACCTCTTGACTTTCAGGACTGATAATCAGTATTAGAAATAAAATGGACTAGAACATGCAGACATAAGCTAAAAGCAAAACACAGTGGAAAGCAGATGTGAAGAAGTGGGAGGAATGAGCTGCCAGCAACTTTCTGCATGAGTGGTATGTTTTTATAGAAACAATTGTGGTTATATCCACATGAAAAAGAGACAACAGAGACGGAAAATTTATGTATTATATGTTAGGAAATAATTTATTACAACTGAGGAATTCTAACTGCACAAATCGATTATAAATACAGCATGTTTATCATCTATGCTGAAGGAAGGAAGGAAGGAAGGAAGGAAGGAAGGAAGGAAGGAAGGAAAGGAAGAAGGAAGGAAGGGAAGGAAGGGAAGGAAGGAAGGAAGGAAGGAAGCTGCATAACATCACACGTCATTCCTGTGTTAGTATTGAATATAACAATGGGCATCTTTACCTTATTTAGTGGCTTGAATGATTGTTTAAAGGTATAGTGGGGAATTTTTCGCAAAATCTGTCCACTTAAAAAAAGCAGGCACATGAACAACCCTGTACCTGCTCCGAAGAGGGAATGTCTATTAAACGTGTGAGAGAGCATGCAAAAGGCTATTTTTCCTCGTGCACACTCTGTTTAAAAGTTGCTGTTTGCATTGATCATACAAGCTTATGTTCCGAAAGAAGATTTGCAATTTTTCCACTATGTCAGACTCCCCACCGGTAAGTGACAATGGGGACGATTACTTAGGACGGCTTTACGTAAACATATTACCAGAATGATTGAAGATAAGCGGGCCACTTATTTTGATGATCCACCCGGAAAAAGAACATCCTCCGTTTGCCTTTAATATTTAGTAAATCACCAGCCTCCCAGACATTTGCTTTGGACCTGCTGTCAAGGTTCTGTTGTCACCAATTCACAGTAAAAGCACAGGTGAAGGTTAACATCGCAGACTGATGCTAAATTTTTCTCTTTGAACAATGATTGAATCGCCCTGGTGAGACCATCGTTTTTCGGAAAAGCCCAAAAAGCTCTGAAAAAAAAGAGTCCACTTTACTTCATCCGGATGCGGCTCTGATTCAGTTGATTTCAGCAGGACTTCCTTGTAAATCTACCCCAGCAGAAAGCAACAATGCTAGGCAGTGAGCAATGTCAGACTGGGGTCTGTGCTGGAGGGAAGTGAGGATGGTTTAAAGTTCTTCTTTATTGTTGGAAAGAACGGCAGTTTACAGTTATTTCCACAGGTTCTCGACTGAATTCAGGTCTGGACTTTGGCTTGGCCATTCTAACACCTACATATATTTATTTAAGAACCATTCCATTATAGATTTTGCTTTGTGTTTTGGATCATTGTCTTGTTGGAAGAAAAATCTCTGTCCCAGTCTCAGGTTTTTGCGGATTCCAACAGGTTTTCTTCCAGAATGGTCCTGTATTTGTCTCCTTCCATCTTCCCTTCAATTTGAACCATTTTTCTTGTCCCTGCTAAAGAAAAGCAGGCCTAAACCATGATGCTGCCGCCACCATGTTTGAAATTGGGTTGGAGTGATGAGCTGTGTCGCATTAAAGCCAAACACTTTTTTGTATTGTTGCAAAAAAGTTTGATCACTGCCAGGGTTGTCAAAACTGCATGTTTCCAGCCAAGAAACAATAGGATTCTTAGGTTCTTAACAACAATGCATCCGTGTCTCTTTCCCCCAGGAGGTACGGCATAGTTACAGTCTTTGGCATCTGCTCAGTTTACACTGGAAAAATGATCTAGAAATAAGTACAAAAATTCTTAAATTAAGTGTATTTACCCTTAATTTGAATATTTGAATGAGATGATCTGCCAATGGAATGAGTGGTTTTACTCTTAAAATAAGATATTTAGATAAAATGCACTTGAAATAAGACAATGCAATTATTATAAAGGTAAATTGTCTTGTTCCATTGGCATAATCTCTCTTTTACCTCTTCAATTCAAGAACAAATGCACTTATTTTGAGAGAAAATTACTGATCTAGATTTGGATTTTTTCCAGTGCTAGGGATTTACTGAACAACCAAGCAAGTCTTTCAATGAGGGAACAAAATAAAAAGACATGTCCTTCTCAAAATGTTCCAAGCACAGAAGAGACACCATGGAGTGCAACAACTTCTGATCTCATCTGGCCTGCTTCACTCACTTTGAAACAAGCTCAGGATCCTCAGGAAACTTAAATAAGCCAACACCGTCACCATCCTTTTGGGGTTCAAGTGAAAAGCTGCGACACAATGCAAAGTCATACTGTAGCCCGGCCAATGCACCATTTATGGAAGCTCATTGGTAGAATTCCCTTTATGACAGAAAGAAGGCCACGATTCACACCATTTTATCATCCGGAGGGGGTAAACATTTAATTACAACCGAATTCATACAACTGTTGTAAACACTTCATACATCCAGCAATTCATCATCACAATTCAGTTATCCCCCAATCTTCAGTCCATTCTAGGCGGCATTTATAGTTTCCACATCGCATTACGCAACTGCACATGCACAGGAATATCATGTTGAAAGCTTACTGCAATTCACGTGTGCTGGTCCACGCCAGCGGTCGATTTGACACTCGGAGGAATGTTAATACAGATGTTCTCTGTTTATGCCAAACCTCCTCATGCATCATCTAATTGCGTACGAATAAGGCATTAGGGACTTTATTATTGCTAAGACTCATACTTGACATTCAGCATGTACTGTTTTGTTGCTAAGTAAGTATAGGGCCACGTGTAAGGATATATAAGACAATAAAACTGCTTCTACATTATCTTAACCCATTAAAAAAACTTCAGCAGCTGTCCATGGCAAAAGCATTGTTCCAAATCTCATTCTTTTTCCTGTATATTGTATGTCATTCCCATGTTCTACTTCAGTCACTGAATGGCACTGGATTCTTCTAAATGGCAGAGGTTTTTGTGATTAAACACTGTTTATGTGGGCACCCTTGAAATTACTACATTGATTATCAGTATTGACATTTTGGTCTATTAAAAAGTACTAGAAAATATCAATATTGTGTCATCACCACTTGAAGTCAATGTTTTTGTAATCACATCAAATAATAAAGCCATCTCCCTGTTTTAAAATCCTATCTTCACTTATGATTTATATGTCATGTAAATAATGATCAAGTGGTACATTTAGTAATAATTAATAGTATCATGGAAATTTGGTCTTATACAATTTTCTTGATTGATTCAATGAATGAAAGCATTTAGCATACATTTCTCTTAATGACTGGCACTTAGCCCACCAAAGACAGAAAAAGTGCATGCATGCATATATTGACATACATTAACCTTCATAAAAAGCAGTTAAAACCACCATAAAACATTTCATCCAACAATGTATTTGCTAATATATTTGCAAAGGTTTGACCAGGAATTAGAAGACTTTCTCAGGCAGACTGCTCAGTGTTATCAGACCCAATAAGTGCTAAAAAGCTTGGAGTAAATGGGAAGTATGCCTCGCATTCATAGCATCATAAACTTTTTATAGTCTTTGAAAGTACCACTTATGATGTTGGGGCCAGTTTTAGTGTTCAAAAATCTAACAATAAAAACAATAAATAAAACAAACGACTTGTAATCTGGACAAAGTTGCACTGAGAGGAAGGTCCTGAGAAATTAATGAAAACATGTATGGACTGAATATAGTCAGCTTTTAAATCTAAATTACCTGATTTATATAAAAAGCAAACACTATTTGCTAACATGCTAATTGTAAAGCTGCAATCAGTTATAAAATGCTACCCAAGTTTTAAATATCTATATGTGAGAATCCACTTTACTAACATAAGGATCTTCATATATGTTTGCAAAGAAAACAAAAGACAAAAGTATTCGACCTCTATGTGATATTTGTTTGCCTCTCCAATGTAAAAGGAAAATCTGCTGCATGAAAACACTTTGAGAAAGAATTATTTCATTTATTGAAGTGACCCTCTCTAGAGGGACAAACAGGTTTCTCAAAGGGATACTGTTTAAGCATCTTTAGGAGCAAGCATTGTGAAACCTTAATAAGAGCTTTAAGTTCGAATATGCTACTTCAGTTTATTAAAACTGCAGAGAGAAAAGTACCATTTAAGGGTTAGTGGTCCAGTTTTAGTGTTTGAAATTCAATACAAACCTTAAAGCTAGACATGTAAGGACAGGATCAAAACTATATAAATGTTTTTTCTTCAAATAACATGCTCATTATCTGGTAATATTCCAAGACTATCAGAAAAAATCTTTTATTATTTTCCTTCAGGTTTATAAAAAAAAAAAAACAGAAGAAGAACAATGCAAAACTGCATCAATAATGTGGAGCAAAATTTGTGTTTTATCATTTAAAAAGAAATACTACAGTATTTCCTAAACTCCACACCAAGACCCAAAAGATTCTAAACAGAGAAAACAGCATCTAATTTAATTCATGCTTTTTCAGCCAATTCAAAATGACTTTTGGTGATATTGTTGTGGCCAATTAATAGTTTAAGTCAATAAATAGCTCGGTAATAGACCTAACTCCTAATCACAAAGTACAACTAACCCCTAATCATTGTTCCTTATGAGGCTTTGGGCCCCATAAGGAACACTGGGTCCTCATAACGCTGTATGTGCTGGCTAAATGGGATTCACGGTGTGATAAAAGCAAGACATATGTATGCAGACACACACACACACACACACACACACACACCCAAACCAACATCCAGCCATACGAAAAATCCAAATGGCTCAACGTCAAACCAAGGTTCTCATTTAATTGATGTGACTTGTCTAATCTGATGCCAGATGCAGTCTTGATTCAATAAAGTCCGTCATGCAAGCAGGATTTCACCTTGAGCTTTCCTTTCTGTATAGGGAAACTTCCCCTGCACATGATGGAGATTACCTTCTGCATCTTAAATGCTCAGACAGAAGATGGAAAAAGAGAAATGATTTCATGACTCAACAAATCATCAAATTGATTGCAAAATATATAGTTTTAATATAATTTACACATAAAATATAGTGACAAGAAAGTGTAAAAACGTCTAGTTAGTTTTTGAGCTCAAAATCGCACTTTATAGAAATACGGACATATAACTGTACAGTAAATGTCTACATTTAAAATACTGATAAGAAAAAAATCTTCTAGTCTAACTTTTTTCAGCTTAAACTATTAATTTGCATTCAGAGAGAACTGTTGACATTATGGCTTTGTCTGTCCAGCGATCCTCCAGCAAATCACCAAGAGATTTTCTCGCCTGAACTAACTGAACTGTGTAATGAGGGTCAGAGATGAAGTAGGAGACGGAAAAAGAAGGTTTCATCTTGGGATAACCTGATAACATTATTGGCTCTGTTTTCACCTCATAAACTCTTCAAAATAATTACACCCAATTAGCAAATGCTAAATCTCTAGAACGTTGAATTAATGCATATCAAAGATAGGAATGTATAAATGGAGTAGAAAATACAGTTTTAGAACTTTTTGAGATAACTAATCACAGGGAAATGCTTTTAACAATCATTCAGTCAAACATTTGGTTAAAAGTTGTGGAAAAAAGTGAACATTATTTAATCTAAGACACATTTAGACGGTCTGCAGACATCAGCCAAACAGGATTTCTACAAGGTTTTACATGGAAGTAAATGTGTTAAGAAAAGTAGACTAAAAACTGAGCATCCAGTGTTTAATTACACATCAATATTTCAGTGGTCAAACAGGAGCCAGCGAAGGTCAAAAGTATTCTTCAAACTTCATCACACTGACACAACAGTGTTTATCTAAACTTTTAATCAAGTATTTTTAAACATTTTCTACAATTACATTATAAACACCCCTTAGAGCTGCAATGCACCAAGCCTCAACTTAACTTAACCTAGGAGTGTTTAATAAACACTAAAAGAAAAGCTAAAAACTTGTTAAAATCCAATTTCTAAAGCAATAAAAGAAACAAAAATAGTGTCTTTGTGGGCGTGAATGATTAGAATCATTGCAGCTAGAAGGACAAAAAGAAACAGCAGAATCCGACAGTAACATGTACTTCTCAGACGGTAATAATCAACAAATGCTGTAATTCTTTAACTATTTTCAGCAGAACTTTGCTCTCAGAGATCTTTTAAGAAAGAAAAATATATATATAATGAGATATCAGTCATCCACATTATCAGAACATTTTTAGATGGACCTGTTAAGAAAAAGAAAGCTGCACTGAGACTGCCTAGTGTTTTATAAATCAAATTTACCTGGTAAGAAAAGCGAGCACCTGATAATAGTTTACGTACTACCAGACATCATTTCAATTTTTACGGTCACAGACCTCTCATTATTTTTCAAAGAGTCTAATTAGATTTAATTGAACATAATAAAGCTGTAATCCAGATCACCAATGAGAGGAAAGCCTTTAAAGTCTCTTGACTGAAGGAGGTATTAAACAAGATATTTCACGATTACAGTGTTGCATCAACTCTCTAAATGGTTATATTAGAAATAATTTCTGTCGTTTACATAAATGTGAACAGAATTCAGTGTTTTATTATATTGATACAATGCTGTGCTACAATAAATAATACCATAACAAATTTTTTTAAAACATATTACTATGATTTACAAAATTATTAAATATCTAACATGTCCAATAGAACTCAATTTGAGAAAAACAATATATATCTTAGATAACTCACACAAGAGAAGATACAAAAAATGTATCTCATGGGGAAATTCTGCACACATTCAAGGAGAAAATATTGCTTTCTTTCAGAGTAAAGGCAAAGCTGGGTACAGAGAGGCATCCATGAGCAATAATAGGTCCAGTCTCATAGTACCAAAACGTACTTCAATTATATGTATAGTACCCAAAGGTATTCTATGTGACTTGCCATGCTGTAATGGTTATGTTTGAAATGACAACCCAAAGATGTGGCTGGCTCTGTGATGAAGGGTTTGGTGTCCAGTGCCTGTAGTGCAGCAGAAATGATCTGCCACAGCCATTTCCCCCAGTTTTAGGCTTTTTGTGTTTTTGTCAGCTTTCAGTTTTCAGAGTTATAGAAGACATAAAATCCACCTTTCTTTTCATAGAGCCTTTTAGTACCTCCCATGGCTGATGGAATATTGTAAGAACCTGGCCTCAATTTTGCTGCACAAAATGTTTATTTCATCTCGCTTAATGCAAGTTGTCATTAAATTTTGAATGTTTTTTTTTTACAATGTCATGCCTTTCATTAAAGCTGCCGAAGTAATTTAAGTAGGAAAATGTTATTCAAATATTTGGGTAATGAATGCGGTTAAAGGCCATTCATTCCTAAAATCCTACTCTTTCTCTCCATGTTTCTATCAAATAAACATCTACCAGCCTCTGTCTTTTTTCTCCATAAATATTGATGAAGGTATTTCAAACACGTGATTTTGTGAAACAAAACATTATTTTGAGAAAGGATTAGAAGAGAGTCGGAATGTGAAGAATGTCAACAAGTGAAGGAGGATGAATATCCCACTTCCAGATGGATCTCCTTAGAGCTAATGAGCAAAACTGAATAATCTGAAACTGGAGATGTACTCAGTGATGGGCTTAGTTACCAAGGTGATGAAAAAAGATCTAAAAGTCCTTTGTTCTTATTTGAACAATCTGAGTAATCATGTAGTTCTTACATAGTAACAAATGTCTAGATTTATACAGTTACACACTTACTTGTACTTGATGAACCCGAATAAAATTTGTAAATCCAAACAGCACAGACATCTGGTGTTGCAAAGGAATCGCTTCACAAATTAGTTACCAGTTTCAACATATTTAGGATATCAGAACAACTCTAAAAATAGAAAAAAGGGAGAAATACATGGTTAAATTCAACTCAACTCAACTCAAACTTTATTTATAAAGCACATATAAAACAACCAGGGTTGATCAAAGTGCTGTACAGGAATCACAGTTAAGGAACATAAGATAAAAGCTAAGGCTAAAATACATAAACACATAAAAATAGAATAAGATAAATGTTTCAGTTAAAATACATTTTAGAATAAAATAAAATTTTGCCAAATGTCCATTTAGACATGATTAAAAGCCAGGGAGAAGAAATGTGATTTTAAAAAGAGGATTTAAAACCCTCAAAGGAGCCTGCTGATCTAACATGCCAAGACAAGTTATTCCAGAGCGTCGGTGCCGCTGCCATAAAGGCACGATCACCTTTAGTTTTAAGTCTGGTTTTAGGTATCGCCAGTAGCAGCTGATTAGAGGATCTTAGTGTTCTGGCCGGGGCTTGAATTTGGAGAAGCTCAGTCAAATACTGGGGGGCTAGACCATTAAGAGCTTTAAAAACAATAACATTTTTAAATCTATCCTATAAACAACTGGGAGCCAGTCCAGTGAGGCTAGAACAGGTTATATGTGGTCACGTTTACGTGTGCCAGTAAGGAGACGGGCAGCTGCATTTTGTACCAACTGCAGACGGTGTAAAAGTGAGCGGTCCAAGCCAGCACATATAAAGAGTTGCAGTAATCTAATCTTGTATTGATAAAAGCATGGATTACAGTCTCCAGATCTTTTTGTGGCAGGTACCCTTTCACTTTTGAGAAAATTCTTAACTAATAAAAGCTATTTTTTACGACCGAAGTAACCTGGCGATCAAATTTCAATCAATAAATGGTTCTTGATTAATATAATAAAAATCTAAATAACCAGCAGTCTGAAGTTCTTCATAAATACAGGCAAGAACGTGTGTTAGCTACATAATATTGTGAGCTGATGAGACATGAAGCCTGAACATGTTCTTGTGCACATTACATCTCATAGAACTCCTCTGATTATCTAGATTTTTCTGCACCTTTAGAATCTAATTAAAATTGGATTATTGGACAATAATTTCACACTGATAATTTACGATTTATGTTATCCTAAGAATTGTATTTAGAACAAAGAAGACAAAATTAATCATCGTTGACAACAAATGTTACTTATGTTTCATAGTTTGGTTCATTATTAATAAAGTTATCCCGTTTAGGTTTATAACTATAAAAGAATAGAATTTAAAAATTGGCCTATTCATTTGATTCATCCATATTTTGCTTAGTTTCTCACACAGCTATGGAATAATTTCTTTTGGTTTATGACAGATATCCATAATTCATGCAAGGAAGGAAACATTACGGATGACAGACGTATCTGAGAAAAAGAGATAATTTCAATGTATTCAGTTATTTAAATAATTTTGAATATTTATTAGCTATTAGTCAGATGCAGTCATCCATTAAACAGAGAGATATGCTCAATGAAACCAAAAAAGCTGCATGGCAAAATACCCCAAAATGTTGTGGCTTCAGAAAACTTAGAGCTTAATATACTATTTGAACATTTTATTGTGCAAATTAATGCCTGCTTCTTGTTAAAGAAGGAATACCTCAACTGAGATTTAAAGATAATAAAGAACAAACATGCAGATGTTCCATCTCTCTTTGTTTTACATAAAGTTGGCACACACTTAACTGCAATCTAAGCATGCTGAAGCAGAACAAATTGCCCCCAGGCACTCGTTAGTAATGAAGTAAACTAGAAATAAACTGCCAGTACCTCAGTTCTACGAAAGGGTTTTGTCTGATCCTTAAGGTTTAGAAATGTTTAGGTTTAACTATTTCATTCCAGTGTCAATGTGCAGATAGTTTATCTAAAATGGAGAAAAATATTAACATGTTATTATATTATATGTAATTTGCATCATTATAATGTGAACATAAACACAGCAGCACTAATGTTATCTTGATTTGTGTCATACTACCACAGCACATAAAAGCTTCAGATGTAGGAGTTTGCCCTGAAATTGAAGGGTTGATGGTTCAGGCCCCAGCTTTGGCTTTCGATGTTGTTGTGTCCTTGGGCAAGACATTTCACCCTCATGGCTACCAGTGTACGGGAGCCTTGCTTCTGTCGTGAGCTGTCAATAAAGCTTGCCACCATCAGTGTGTGAGTGAATGGGTCAATGACTGAATGTAGAATAAAGAGCTTTGGTCAGGTGTCCCGACTTGAAAAAATCTCTCTCTATATATATACAGGCCATTTACCATCTACATCCAAGAGAACAACATAAATTGTCCCTGATTACACTATTCCAGGAAGTCCCCAGTATCTGGGTGACTTGAGTTTGTCGGCTAAACCAAGCCTTAAAAACCTAGGCATTGTTTTTCACAAAACATTGTCCTTAGAGCACATTGATGCAAAACCAGGTAATCCACTGCTAACAAGGAACTGTTTTTACCAACTGAGGAAAATCTCTAAAATCCTTAGTCCAAAGATTATTCTTGAAATGATTATCCATAACAGTCTATTCTCAAGTCTAAACAAAAAGGAGTTGACTCATCTTCAGCAGGTTCAGAACTCTGCAACAAGGATACTGACTCTTACAAACAGGAGGGCTCATATTACGCCGATTCTAAAAGCTCTTAATTGGCTCCCGGTCTCTTCTTGGTTCCTGTTTAAAATCCTAGTGCTGACCTTTCACGGTCAGGCTCCGAATTACATTAGGGATTATTAGTGTTGCACCAATGCAATTTTTTGGCCCCCAATACCTGGCTGTGCAGTATCGGCCGAGATTAATACCATACTGATAGCCTGGGTGCCATTCTGAACTTAGTCCCTTTGCACAACGTTTGAGAGAGAGAGGCGCGGGGTCAGGAAGTTTTGGTCTGGCATTGCTCGCCAATAGTAGCGAAAGTATGCTCGCCTAATATCTGGCGATACAATCAAATTGTCAGGGCGTGTTTTATACAACGATGGACAGATGAGATCAACAGTAACGGTAATCAACCACGCGGACCCACGTCAGCAACGTGGTGACAACAACAATGGCCGTGTCCGCTGGAGAGTTGAGGGGGTGTGTAGATTCCTGGCTATTATCGGTCTGTTCTATGAAAGATATCGACAGCAAATTAATTTTAGAAAAGAGGAACAGAGAAACGGCCATCAAGGCTCATCTTCTATTCTAGGCGTGCAACTGCACGCTTTGGGATTTTTGTTGACAACAACTATGCCTCGCTTAACATACGCCACGCACCGCTGTTCTTGGCTGGGTTGGCTGTGGTGGTCTATCCAATTGAGTGTGTGCAGAGGTATATTTTTTCCTTGGTTCGCTCAAAACATTTCCCCATAATCAGCAGCTCTTATGGAGGCATACAGCATCAACAGACTCCATATATTCTTCTGACTAGAATTGAGTCGGACCAATACGTAGCCAGGGCTACCTCTCATACTGGATAATACCATCTCTTGAAATTCTGATGTATGTGTGTGTATATAAGCAAAATCGACTGCATACAATTCTCCTGGATCCAAAATAATTGGCTTTTTCAAGCAAGCTGCCTAATCCTTTGTGAAAGCAGTGTGAAAAAAAACTACTGATACAAAGTGAATCCAGTGAACATTTTATTGCCTAATACCTTGGAATGTAAGGTGACAATAGTTGAATAAACTCTCAAGGTGCTCAAATGCTATCGGTGCCCCTATTTGTTGGTAGCCGCTGATACCGATATTCCATTCTTTTAGTGCAGTATCGGGGCCCTGCCCAATACTTGTATCGGTTGGTATCAGTGTAACACTAGTTCTTATATCCCCTCTCAGAGGCTGAGGTTTTAGGACTAGAACCTTCTCATGGTCCCTCGTACTCAGGCCAGGAGAGATCAGGGGAGATTGCTCCTTTCAGGCGGTTGGCAGGCAGTCTGGAACGATCTCACACTTTCCTTGGGCTTAGTTGATTCTGTTGATATTGTTTAAGCATTTTAATTCTAGTAGATTAAGGGTTGTTTTATGACCATTTCTTTTGTGACTGTAAATATATTGTAATTTTGTGAAGCACTCTATATCTATGTCTGTGACAGGTGCTATATAAATAAATTACTTACTTACTATAAATTGGAAAACAATCTTTCCTCATTAAGAAACAAATCAAAATCTGCTGTTAATACATTTAATAGCAACTTTTCTAATAATTGAGCTGACTAATAATCAAACTTTCCAGGAATATCTAGAAATGATTATTTAAGGTAATATAACAATTTAAAGGTAAAATTGCCCAAAGTGTTTGTGTGTAAAATCTTCCTATAAAAAAACAAACAAAAAAAAAAAAACAGTAATTAACATTTCATTAGTTTGATTGATTCTAAAATGAAGACAAAAGAAGAACCTTTTAGTGTTAAGATACAATGAAATGTCATTCAGCAGCATCTCTATTAGCACTCTCATTAACAATGAGATTTAGATAATATAAACAGTGCATGTTAGCATTAGTGCCAAGCATTGTGCAGTAGTCAGTGTAAAGGCCTGGGAGCAAGTCTGGATGTTTTCTAAAGCAGTTTTCTAATACCCAAATGACAAAGCTCTGCTTGAGTGTATTCGTGTAGTGCATGACTAAGAGTGTCAGAGGGAATTCTGCTGAAATAAGAGTGTGTCCTCGGTGAGCTGGGTTCTACCAAATCCCTTTATAACCAATGAGAGCAGATGGTTTGGTAGGTCTCGTTTGGACTTTGTTGGAAGCCAGGGATCTATTGAGCAGCATTGATGACCCACAGAGTCATTAAGACAGTGTGTAGTGGTTAAAGGTTTCTCAGCAGAGGTGGAAGGAGTTTGTTTCTCTTCGGCAATCTCAGAGAGAAAAGGCATTGGTTCTTTTAGATAACATGGGTGGTTTCCTCTGTTCAGCCTTGCTCCTTTAAGATGTGTAGTTTGACAAGCTAAGTTTGTGACCTTCTCCATTTCTCCCAATTGGTCTTCCGGCTCAAGTTCGGAGTTTTCCTTGACTTCCAGAAGAAAGTAAAGATTTTCTTTTGAGCTAAACATGATTGTCATTGCACCAACCCACCACTACTTTAACCTTCTCCATACAGTATATGGTGCCTCGTTATTGTTGTCAATCAACCCCGAAATAATAATATCAATCTCAACTTTGATGACAAAGTCTTAAACATACAGTTTGCCCAGCGGACAGCCCAGTTGGACATCACTATTGAGCACAATGGTAGAGGAAGTGGAGTTGCCCATCCTGCTTTTGTACTGGGATCTGGT